>CM034300.1:42348061-42800486 GCA_019925795.1 Dendrobium chrysotoxum | reverse complement strand
GTGTGTCAGAAGTATTATATGTAGCCATTGCAGCGTGTCATTGGATGCTGCCGTGTTAAAGGCTCCTTTGGATTTCAACCAATTTTTGAGTTTTTAATATGGAAATAACAAAAATAATAGACTTTCACCAAAATTAAAATACATTAAATAATATTAATTTACACTTATCAAATTCTCTCTAGCTTAAACACTTATTTATCCTCAAGTAAATAAAGAAATCTATAATTTTGATTAATGAAATAACCAAAATAATTTCATAATTCAAAATTATTAAAATATAGGATAATATATCACGGTCTACAAGTAGTGAAAATGAACAAAGTTTTAATTCTAGTTTGGAAAATACTAAAGATTATGAAAGTACGTGTAGTTTGCTAGACCTACAACAACTGTCCTAAGGCTAACTAAGAGGAGGGTGAATTGGTAATTTAAAAAAAAAATTCTCTTTGTTATTTAGAAAACCTATTAACTCTCTTTTTGCACAATAATAAATTTTTCTAAAAGTAATTTTTCAACCACTAAAAGTAAATGTGCAGAAAATTAAAAGCAAAAAAAAGTAAGGAAACAGAAGACACCAAATCTTATATTGGTTCGGTCTAACTAGACTTGTGTCCACTCTCTGGAGATTCCTTCCCCAGGTATTGCACTACTCAATAGTGTTTCTCTCTTTTTCCCCATAGTATGACAGAGAAGCCTTTACAAAATCTCTTCCACCAACCAGTGCGGCAGACAACCGACTTCCTTTTAAACCCTAAGTGGTAACAACGTAAACAACTCATCCTTTTTAAGGTAGAGATCCTTTATCCTTTTTCACCCTTCTGATGACGGTAGAGTACCGAACGTCCTTTCTCACCCTCCTGGTGAGGGTAGAGTATCGGCGTCTTTTTTCACCCTCCTGGTGATGATAGAGTACTGGATCTCTTTTGAAAATCCTCTCTCAAGAGCCTTCAAGGAAGTAGGGAAGAACTATGAAGAACAAACAAGAGATCCTCATTATTGGGCACCTTTGTGAATCCCCTCACAAATCCCTCTCATAAGATCTCTAACTCTTTAATCTCAAGACACTCTCCCAAATACACTCCTAAGGCACACTTAGGAGAAATTCGAAGCAATTTCTTTGGATAGTTTGTTTTTGGACACTTATATATGAAGGACAAGAAAAATCGTCTGGAAACTAAAAATTTCAAGTTGAATGGACTCCGATCGTATAGTATGATTGATGATCGTACATACGAATAATTTAAAAATGAACTTATTCATCTGATATGATCGTGTACAAACCTATTTTTTTACTCTATTAGTCGTCTGTACGAACTGACATTGTAAAGTATGAACATTTCAAAAATGAACTCATTTTTCTGGTATGATCGTGTAGGAACCTCATTTCGTACTCTATCAGTCATCTGTATGAACCCCACATCGTATAGTAAAAATAGTTAAAACAAATCATGTCTTCCTTGGTATGAAAGTGGACAACACCATTTTGTACTCTAAGAATCGTCTGTACGAACCAAGAATTATACAGTACGAACAGTACTAAAAAATTTTCATGCATGATTTGATTAAGTTCATTTTGGAGGAACAGGTTAAATCATCCGGTATGATCTATAAATCATACAGTATGATTAGTTTTAAAATTTAATATTTTAGTCACTCCCCCATTGTGTGTGTGCACAGTTTCCCAATTATAATCATACTCTCTAAGACTAAAGAAAAATAGACAAACTACAGACTTCACAACATGAACTCCTAAGCTAATCTATCTCAAAGTCATTGGCAATCTGGAGTATGATTTCCCTAAAATGTTAGTACATAATAACAACAAAAACAAAATATAAACAATATGTGTTTGGAGAAACAGTAATCAACACAATAATATTTTGGTATCCTCAAAAACTATCATAATATAAAAATATTATTTTGAAAACTAAGTTACAACAATCTTCCCCTTTTTGATGATGGTAAAATAATTATTGTTTGAGTGAACACTTTAGCAAAATTTTCTCCTAAGATCCCCCTAAATGAATGACCAATTTAAAATGAGGGATTCCAATGAAGTTCAAAAACCACAACCCTAAAAAAAATCCAACACATCACAAAAATCACATTAAAAATAATCATACACTCATATATCAAACAAATTAATTAACACACGTCAAATAACATCAAACACATCAAACAACAGCAAACAATATTTGACTCCCCCTTTTGACAATAATAAAAAGGGAATTGCTTCTTGAAAGGATAAGTTTCAATAGATAAATCAAAATATTTGATGATGAAGAAGATTTTAAACTGATTGCACAATATTAATATCCAAATTCAAAAAACGAAAAACTTGAATTTTTAAATCACAATACAACTAAGATAAGAAAAGTCAACCAATTCTAGACAAATCAAATAAAAAAATTATTGCACAAATGATGAAATAAAGATTAATTAGTTTCTAATTCAATAGTGAAGATTATTGCCAATTATATTGATTTATATAAGAGATAGAATGACAAAGGAAAGATCAGTATGAATTTTTCACTTGGAGACATTGCGCATCTTTTCAATATTTTGTGCCACACTTTGTGCATCTTTTCAGTTTGGGCTAATTTTGTGCCTCTTTTGACTTTGGCGAACATTACGCATCTTTTTGTTTGGCACACTTTGTGCATCTTTTTTTTTTAATTTCCAGTCTTTCTAATATCAATAAATCTTTAACACAATTTCTAATAATTAACAAAGATAAATACATTGAAAAAGAAATAAAGATAAAAATAAGACATTTATTTTGTAATAATTATTGCTAAGTAATACTTGTCTATAAGAACATGAGTTTGATCTTCTAATCTACATCCAGCCATAATGTGATTTAAAATTTTGAGAGATTTAATTTTGTAAGGAAATTAATTTATAGAGCAAAATAATTTAAAATTCTTTTTAAGAGATCAACCATAAGTGATTTGTCTCAAAAAACATAAACATTTCAAGAAGAGAAATTGTAATGCATGTCAACACAACATTTCATCATTTCATTTATTTTTCAAAACACATATGAACACATTGTTCTATTCAACATAACATCATGCCAGAAATTAAAGAACAAAAAACATGAAGACACTAACACTTGAAATCCTTGAAATCATAGACAAACATCTCAACAACAAATACAAAAACTCATCAGCAACTACAACACAGAAGTATAACTAATACCCTGATGGACCTTGATCTGGAGGTGTTGGAGGATTGAACACTATGAAGTAAGTACTGATGGAAGCTACATTAGTGTTGACCGAGTCGAATTGCCATCGGATCCCACCAATATCCTCATTGTATCTAGCATCCTGCTGGTTCAGGTGATTCTCAATTTGATCAAAGCATTGATCAAAATGAGTTTCCAATTTATGAAACTGTTGGCCTATTTCTTGATAGAAATTTTGATTAGGTCCAAGTCCAAGTACAGTTACAGGTGCTCCTTCTTCTTCCTTTGAGTCATCTCCCTCAGAACTTTGATCCTATCCAAAAAGTGCATGAAAGAGGCATCGATAAAGTAAACGGGAAGTTCATTTTGAGGATCATGATGGATCAAGTTGCATTTCTTCTCTAAAATGTAGGTAATTAGGTGTCCTAAGGCCACATCTTTCTTCCTCCTATTATGAGGAAGTATGATATTAGAAAGTTTGTAGATGTAGTCCATGATTAACTAGGATTCATCAATAGGAGTTTCGGTCATGATCAACTATGTGATGGTAGGCAAAAAAGGAGTCATATTTATACGATCACCAACTTTTGGAACTATGGAGGTTCTTAATATGTGCTGGATGATCTTAGCATTCTGGTTTTGGGTATAGATATGAAGAAGATGGCTTACTTATTCAACACCTCTAAGATTTAGGTTTAAATCCGTCCAATCATAATCTACTCTAGAGGACATTATATGTGTTCTAACTCCTACAGTCCTAACATGAAGGAAATTCCCTAGATCTTCCTTAGTTATTTCAACCCATTACTTAAACACATAAGAGGTCATCCTAGTCTGATCTTGACTCATTTCATGTTTGGAAGAAACATTTGAAAAGTTTCATGATGGTAAGCATAAATTAAGGTAAGGATAAAGGAAAACTGGGTTGAGGTAAATCGGGGCATGATAGAAAAGTTGATGTCACTCTGAATGAGGAGTCAAGAAAGGGTTATTTTGGTTGTAACATGCTGAAAGAATGCTTCCTCATTTTCCTTAGAAAGAAAGTTATCATCCCTACTAGATTGAGAGGATGAGCCCTTAAAAGTACGAGGTCGTTTTCTACAGCTGATAATCCCTATGGTTTGGACTTGAGGAAACAAAAGAGAATATAAATAAAAACCTATCCAAGACCTTTCTATTTAAAGAGATATGATCTATCGTATAGTACGAAATTTATATCATACGTATAATTTTGAAATCTTATAGGACAAAAAATATTTCGTACATGCGAATAAAAACAACCAATAATGAAACGGCTTTTCGTAAACTGCCACTCTCGAGGAGTCATTTAGTACAGGATTTTTGACCATACAATCGTATAGATGAACACATGTTCATCCGGGACAATCAAAATATCAAAGATCATTTTATGACAGTTAGGTTCATCAACATGAAAAATTGACAACAGGATCATACAGACGAAGTGCAATTTCGGACGTACGATCTGTATTCAATAATGTGCTTTTTGAAAACCATCCTCTCAATTATACACACAAAAAATAACTTATTGTATAGATAATGACGACATCGTATAGTATGATATGCATAAAAAATTTCATTTTCATGTGCTCACTTAGAAAAATACCATGTAAATGTTACAGGATTTGTACAGTATGAACAAATTTTGTACAGTACGAAGAAAAATAATTAAAACAAGAAATGATAAAAAAACCTTTCAAAAATTAATCACCCAAGATCCGATGAAATGCAATAAAGAATGAACAACGAAGAATAAACAGAACAAACTAAACAAAAGAAAACTTACAAACTTGCAAACTCTAACAAATAACATAAGAAAATAAATAGACACACCAATACATTACAAATAAAATTTGTAGATATTCAATTTAAGCATTAAGATCAATCACACTTAATTTGGTTCTTAAGGTGCTAACGTGTCAAATGCCAGTGGTTTTGTGAAAATGTCTATAGGTTGATTCTTAATGGTAACATGATGTAATTCGATTTCTCCTTTAGCCACATGATCTCTAATGAAGTGATGTCTAATATCAATATGCTTGATTCTAGAATGTTTTATAGGATTCTTTGAAATGAATATGGCACTTGAATTATCACAAAAAATTGGAATAGTGACAATAAAAAATTCTAAGTTTATTGGTTATTATGTTAACCAAAGAACCTATGCCACACAACTACCTAAGGAAATGTTTTCTGCTTCAGCAGTAGAAAGGACTGCTGATTTTTTTTTTCTGCTAGACCAAAAAACTAAAGAGTATTTTATGAATTGATAAGTTCTAGAAGTATTTTTCTGATCAACCCTACATCCTTCAAAAACTGAATCAGAATATCCAATGATTTCAAAAGAAGAGCTGTTCTTAGGATACCAAATCCCTAAGTTTTAGGTTCCCAAAAAATATCTTAGTTTTTTCTTAATAGCAGTTAGATGTGATTCCTTTAGATCAGTTTGAAATCTAGTACACAAATAAATAATAAACATGATATCTAGTCTGCTAGCAGCCTAGTAAACCAATGATCCAACTATTCCTCTAAATTTCTTTTGAATAATAGATTTTCCCTTAGGGTCCTTATCTAACAGTACTGAGGAACTCATTAGTGTACTCACTGGTTTAGCATTTCTAATTCATATTTCTTGAGGATGTCCTTAATATACTTTGACTAACTAAGAAATATTCCTTCCTCATTTTGTTTTATGCTAAAACCAAGAAAATAACTCAAGTCTTTTATTAAACTCAATTTTAAATTCACTGCTCATTGTCTTTGAAAATTCTTCACAAAGATTTTTATTGGTGGATCCAAACAAGATATAATCAATATATATTTGAATAATGAGTATATCATCTCCTATCCTTTTGAAGAAGAGAGCGGTGTCCACACTTCCTTTAACAAATAATCTTTCTAATAGGAAAGTGTTTAACCTCTCATACCAAGCCCTAGGTGCCTATTTTAGTCCATATAATGCCTTCTTCAATTTAAATATGTGATTAGGAAATTTTGAATTTTTAAAGACTAAAGGTTGTGCAACATAAACATCATCTTGTATCACCCCATTAAGAAAGGCAATCTTAACATCCATTTGAAATAATTTAAAACCTTTAAAATAGGTGAAGGTTAGTACTAGCCTTATCACTTCAAGTCTAGCTACAGAGGCAAAAATTTCTTCAAAATTAATTCCTTCTATTTGATTATACCCCTTGGCCACCAATCTTGCCTTATTTCTAATCACAACACATGAATCATTCATTTTATTTTTGAACACCCACTTAGTTCCAACAATACTTTGATTCTTAGGCCTTTAAATCAATTCCCAAACATTATTTCTAACAAATTGATTCAACTCTTCTTATATGGCCAAAATCCAAAATTCATCTGAAAATGCTTGATTTATATTAGTGGGTTCAATCATTAATATAAAGGTAGAATGGTTTACTTGTTTCCTAAGTCCATGCCTACTTCTAACACCCTCACTAGGTTCACCTAAAATCAATTCTTTAGGGTGATTCTAAGAAAATTTCTATTCTCTGGGCAAATGGTTTTTTGTTCCAATATTCTCTTTAAATTTTTCTTTCCAATTCCTTCAGAGATGTATTTAATATGATCTTCATCCAACCTTGGCTCTTTAGAAATACTAGATTCATCAAAAACTACATTTGTGGTCTCCTCAACTACCAAAGTTCTCTTGTTAAAAATCCTATAGGATTTGCCAACACTAGAATATCCCAGAAAAATTCCTTCATTAGATTTAGGATTAAATTTTCCTAAAAGAGTTTTGTCATTATTATGAATGAATACCTTACATCCAAAAACATACAAATGTGACAAATTAGGTGTTCTTCCCTTAAGAAGTTCATAGGGTGTCTTGTTTAATTTCAATTTAATGTTCACCCTATTAAGAACATAACATGCCATACTAACCGCTTCAGCCCAAAAATATTTTGGAAGTGAATATTCTACCAACATGGCTCTAGCGGCTTCTATCAAAGTTCTGTTCTTTCTTTTGATAACCCCATTCTGCTGACGGGTCCTAGGTGCTAAAAAATTATAATAAATTCCTTGTTCTTCACAAAAATCCTCAAAATTTTCATTTTCAAACTCTCCTCCATGATCACTTTGAATTGATAAACATTTACACCATAGCTTTCTCTAAATCCAAGTATAAAAACTTCTAAATTCATCAAATGATTCACTCTTATGAAATAAGAATTTGACGCAAGTGAATCTTGAAAAATTATCAACAATTATAAACCCAAAAACTTTACCTCCTAGAATTATAGTGCCAACCAGTCCAAAAAGATCTATGTGTAGGACTTCTAGTGGTTTTCTAGTTCTAAGATCTTTAATTGAATGAAAGGAGGACTTCACCTGCTTTCCTAATTCACATGCATCACATAGGTAATCCTTCGTGAAGTCTAATTTGGGTATTTCACTAACCAACTCTTTTTGGGTAATTTTCCTAAGATTTTTCATGCTTGCATGACAAAGTCTTCTACGCAATAACTAAGATTCTTCATTGACAGTTTTAAGACAAAAAGCATTTGAAGACTTAACAAAATTTAAATCAAGCATGTACACATTATTTTCTCTATTTTCAGGTAATACATCAATTCCATTTAGGCTTATAATGCATCTTATAGGTAAAAATTTAATAATGAAGCCTCTATCACAAAGCTGGCTAATACTCAAAAGTTATATTTTAAGCCTTCAACCAATAAAATATTCTCAATGAAAAAATTGTTCTTATTGCCAATCATACCTGAACCTACCACTCTCATAGTGGTATTATCTCTAAGTGTTACCTTGCATCCATTCCTGGCTTACAGTATTATAAATTGAGTTACATCTCAAGTTATATGCTTTAAACATCTACTATCTAAGTTCCAAATGCTCTCACGAGGTCTTGTATGAGAACCTTTCTACAAAAAGATCAAACGTTAGGCTTGAGAACCCAAACAAATTTTGGTACACCTCTTAACAATGATAAACTAGATGCATGCTTCATATGCTGTAATTTATGCATCTTAGGTCTCCACACTAGATGTGTTCTACAATGAATTATGCAAGTGTGGGATATGTGTCCTCAAATTCTACGTGTAAAACATTTCACACAAGGAAAAGGATTGTTTAATCTATATGACTAATAATATCTCTTCCTAGGTTTTGTACTTGTATGCTTTTGTTTAGACTCATAAAATTGTTCAAGTGTGGTTGTCGGTTTATTTTCCAAAATGGCCTTTATTTTGTTTCTAGATATGAGTTTATATTTTTCAATAATGAAATTTCCATTTTCAAATCAATTTTCTTATGTTTAGCTTCTTCCATAAAAACTTTACAATCATTTTCAAGTTGAGTATTTGATGATCTCAATAGTTCATACTTTTTTTGTTCAAATCATCGAATTCATCTAATAATGTCATGTGGTTGCTATCAATTGATATGTGATCATTCCTAAGGATTTCATGCTCTTTTTGTAAATTTAAAAATTTTATGTTCAACTTAGCATGTAACTTTATGAGTTTCCTATATGTAGTATGGATTTTCTCAAAAACTTCACATAACTCATTATAGGATAAATCACATACCTCCTCCTGATCCAAATGATCAAGTTTGTCTGTAATTAAGCACAAGTTCATGACTTCTTCCTCTGCTGCTATTTCTGAGGTGTTAGAAGCTGGGTTGGCCCAGAATGCTCTTTGCAATCTCTTCTTGCCCTTCCTACATTTGTTTTCTCCTCAACCTTTTCCTTGCTAGGATTGGCTTTGAGATTCAGGAAACTAGATTTAATATGTTCGTGCTTCCTACATTCATAACAAATTACATTATTAGAATCTTTTGCATTTTTGTGCAACTAACCTTTGCTCCACTGCTTATGTCTCCTTTGATTTATTCTCAGGAAACTTTTGAATTGCCTCGTCATTAGTGCAATATCATCTTCATCCTCAAGTAGTGACTAATCACCCTCCGAGTTATCCACTTTCAACATGATATTCTTCTCCTTCTGCTTGTCACCTGCATCAATCTATCTTTGAGTCACTCCTTCCTCATAAGCACTTAGTGATCCAATCAGATTGTCAATAAAATATACATATAAGTCTTTTGACTCTATTATGGCAGTTATCTTTATATCATAAGCAGTAGATAAATAATATAGAATTTTATTTACTTTTTCTGAATTTGTTAGTTCCCTACCTAAAGCATGTAATGAGGTGAATATCTCTGTAAAACAAGTATACATGCCACTAATTGATTCATTCGGTTTCATGCAAAAAAGATTGTAGACATGTAATAAAATGTTCAATCTGGATTATTTCTCCTTATTAGTTCCTTCATACGTTATGTGAAGTCTATCCCAAATTTCTTTCCTAGTTTTACAGGTTGAAACACACATGTAGTCTTCAGATTTAAGAGCATAGAAAAAGCTATTTAAATATTTTACGTTTAACTGAGCTAAGTCTTTTTCCTCTAATGTCCAATTAGCAAATGCTGTTTCAATCCTAATGCCATCAACAAGTCTAGTAGGAGTAGTATAGCCATCCTATACTAACATCCACATGCAATAGTCAAGTGATCGCAGAAAAGTAGACATGCGGATTTTTCAAAAGTCGAAAGGAATGTTATCAAACAGCGGTGGTCTAGTGATCGAATATCCTTCAATAGTGTTATGATTTCCTAAATTTTCCATAATCATTTTTTAAAAAGTAATCTAAACTTTAATTTTTGAAATATGCTTTGATACCACTTGAAAGTATGTGCAGGTTGTTAGACCTACTACAACTGTCATAATGCAAACAAAGAGGGGGGTGAATTGGTAATTTAAAAAAAATTTCTCTTGGCTATTTAGAAAACTGATTAACAATTTTGAGCACAAAAATAAATTATTCTAAAAGTAATTTTTTAACTACCAAAAGTAAACGTGCATAAAATAAAAAATAGTAAAAAGTAATGAAATAATAGACACCAAAATTTATAGTGGTTCGATCCAACTAGACCTATGTCCACTCCCTAGAGACTCTTTCTCTAGGTATTGCTCTACTCAATAGTGTCTCTCCTTTTACCCCCATAGTAAGGTAGAGAAGCCTTTACAAAGTCTCTTCCATAAACCCGGTGCGGTAGAGAACCGACGCCTACTACACCCTCCAAGTGATGGCAGCGTACCAACTCATCCTTTTTAAGGCAGAGAACATTCATCCTTTTTCACCCTCCTGATAACGGTGGAGTATTGAATGTCCTTTCACACCCTCCTGGTGATGGCAGAGAACCGACCATTCTTTCTCTCCCTCCTGATGATGGCAAAGTACGAACAACCTTTTTCACCCTCTTGGTGATGGCAAAGTACCGAATCTCCTTTAAAAATCCTCTCTCAAGTGCCTTCAAGGAAGAAGGGAAGAACTATGAAGAACAGATAAGAGATACTCACCGTTGGGCATCTTTGTGAATCCCCTCACAAATACCTCTCATAAGATTTCTCACTCATCAATCTAATGAACTTATTCATCCAGTACGATCCTGTACGAACTTAATTTTATACTCTGTCAGTCATCTATACGAACTGACATTGTACAGTATGAACAGTTCAAAAATGAACTCATTCATCCAGTATGATGGTGTATAAACCTCTTTTTGTACTCTGTCAGCCGTTTGTATGAACCCCACATCGTACAATACAAACAGTTAAAATAAATCATGTCTTCCTTGGTACAAAAGATGGACAACACCATTTCATACTCTATGAATCATCTATATGAACCAAGGATCGTACATTACGAACAATACTTAAAAATTTTCTTGCATCATTTGATTAACTTCATTTTGGAGGAACATATCAAATCGTATGATACGATCTATAAATCATATAGTATGATTAAAATTTAAGATTTTAGTCACTCCCCAGTGTGTGTGTGCACGGTTACCCAATTACAAACACACTCTCTCAGACTCAAGAAAAATAGAAAAAGTACAGACTTCATAACATGAACTCCGAGGCTAATTGATCTTGAAGTCTTTGGTAGTCTGGAATATGATTTCCCTGAAATATTAGTACACCCAAACAACACAAACAAAATAAATCCAATATATGTTAGGAGAAATAGTAATCAACATAATAATATTTTGGTATCATCAAAAACTCATATAATATAAAAACATTATTTTGAAAACTAAATTGCAACAAATTATCTTTACCAGACATCCTTTTTATTGCTTAATTTGAACTCATATGTTATAAATATATTTTTAATTTTTGAATTCTGAATTAAATAATATTCATTAATGATTAAAATATGCTTGCAGCTAAAATTGAAATTTTATAAGCTCACCAACATTTGTATTAGTTCTCCTATCTTATTCTTTGTAAATTTAAGTATACGAGTGTAGTCACTCTAAGTTTTTATCTGATACCAATTTTTGATTATACTCACTTTCTTTTTCCTTTGTTACTTTTTTTTTTCTTTTTGTCTTTTCACTTTTATTTTTTTGGAATACATACTTAACAATTTTGAATATCAATTTTGCTTAAAATCTTCTTACAATCTAAATGAGTTTAATATAAGGATTTAATAGGATTGCTAATTCCAAATTCAGGTAGCTTATGATTTTCAATTTTAATCTAATCATATATATTCTTTAACCTTAATTATTCACCTTCAATTTAAAAGTCAATGTGCATATGTGTAACTTATAAATTCAAGCTAAGTCAATAATTTAAATTATCTAAGTTAGTGAATTATTAATTTTTCCAATCTATAATTTTTAAAGCAGTGTTCATTTCAACTTTGGTCTAGGGTTTTATTCCTATCCTAATTTTATATAATTTTTAATTATCATTTTTATTAGGTTAAATTAAATAATAAAAAAAAGAGATATTCTTGGAAGACACTATAAAAATTTAAGCATAAGGGAATTTAATAAAATGTAAATAATAACTCACATAAATATTAATAAATAACACATGTTTTCATATGAATGATAGAATGGTACAAAACATGTGATACATATATTCCAACTATAACACAAACATAACTAGTAATGCAAACACCATCACACATTCAACGGATATGAAAGCCACAACTACTCATCAGACTAATACAACACTATCACAAATTATGTTACTGGGATCCCTCCCAAGCAAAGAAATGAAAAAGAAATAAAATAAAAATATGCTATAAAACTAAAGTACCATATATTCCTCTCTCTCTCTCTCTCACTCTCTCTCTCTCTCTCGCTCCCTCCCTCCTTAAGCCAAGAGTAACTCCTAACTAGTCGTGTCTGGGTCTTCTTCCTCCTCATCATCATCATCATTGCCTCTCTCAGAAGGCTGCCACACAAAAAGATCATAGGATAGGGCAAATGGATACTACAACTGATCATGATGCTCTACAAAAGGACTACTTCTAAACATTCCTATATGTGCTTCATTAAATTTGGTAGTGTATCTATAATGTTTTTCATTATGATCCATGCTATGAGTCATCCACATTCTCATCTCTAGTAGCCAATCTTTTGAATCCTCATAGAATTGTGTCACCTATTCCATCATCCCTCTAAGTTTAACTACTTGATCCCCCAGAGTCTTAGGTGTCCTAGTACTTCTGCATCTGCTACTAAGCTACTTGTCCTAGTACTTCTTCAATTTGATCCCCCCTTACACCCACAGCTATGCATAAAGCATAAATTAGAGAATCGTGCCCTAATCCACAGAAGCAGATCCCCTAATCAGGTACATGAGAGAGGAGAAAATAAGTTTCGCTATATCAATAAAATGCCCCATTTAAATTGAATAGTTTAAAAGGGCATAGTCATGGGTAACTTCACTAGTGTTTCTACTCAGTACTAAATGGGCTGAGCTGAAATTGTGTTAGACCTTTGAGGGTTGTGTCAGGTAGGTGGCAAGGAAATTGATAATTTTATTTTCTATCATTTTTCAACTTGCTCCACTACTAGTTCCACACAGTATATTTAGAATATCTCGAGGATCTATAGATGTCTTTAAAAAAGCTATATATGCATTAAATTGAAAATCCCTAAGTTTGTAAATGTTGTTTATAACCTAAGAGTTAAAAGGGACCCACTTAGCCCTAAAATAATATCTATTTTCCATAGCCGCCTTTCCATTTGTAAAAAATTCTCTAACCATATTAACAATTACAATAAGAAGCTCTTCAAAAAAATGCTCCCAAGCTCTGCCGGTAATGATTTGTAAGATTTGGTGGCTAGGATTCTGAAAGCCCCTCTTTGGTATTAGTTGCTTGGTCATTACTTAATCAAAAAATTTTGATTCAGCATCAACATATATGAATCTTCTCTTATAATAAAAGCAACAAGCCCTCTTCTTTCAAAAAATCTTTGGGGCCATTAAGCTAGAGTGGATTAGAAAGGAGAAGACTTTGAAGGAATAGTTATGCTATGAATGAAATGAAAAACACCCCCCCCCCCCCCCCCCCCCCCATTTTATAACTTTGTTGAGTGCTACGGGAAATGGCACCATGGAGCTCCGCTATGAACAAAATCACAAAATGGTCAAACTGACAATGTTGTAATGATCAAGGTTGTGTGGTGTAGTGATGCTGGTTTGTAGAAATTAATGCATCACCTTGGAATTGGCTACTGCTGCGGTGTTTGGCATGTGTAAGCATAAAGGCATTTTTGTTAGTAACTGCCATGATGCTATTAATGAAATAATAATGAAAGTGCAAGTGGCATCATTGTTTTAACTTTAGTACATTGCTACAAATTCTAAAATGATTATCACTTGGATCTCCTTCATTTCCTTTAGGTTAACTTTAGTACTGTTAGGCATTGATCCAAGGGATCTACTATAGACTAAAGTTGTAAGCTAACTTAGTTTGGTTTCCAACATTTTAATTAAAGCAACTTGACTTTGCAATTGAGTTTCTCACTACATCACTTCATCTTCCAATTGATAATTTCTACTTCCAAACTAATTTCTTACATTAAATCCTAGATTTTATGCAGGTTTAGAATTAATATCTGGTTGTTAAGGATTATTTTCATTTTCCCATGATTATTTTGACTAGAACTCCTTTGATTGATCCAAGAAATATTATTTTACCAATTGAAATTCAGATGATCCCTCCAACCTGGATTATATATATTGAAGTAGGGATTATTTTATCTTTCAATCAAATTAATATTTTTAATCCCTTGTACATTATTATTTTTAATTAACTTTCGATCCTCCAATTGCGTAGATAATTTAGTTTTAAATTTCACATTTCTCCTATTATACTCAACTTCTTAGAAATTGTTGCAACTTATGCAATCAAAATTGACAAAACATCAAATTCATATACTCCTACTACTCTTAGGATTTACCCTTTCAGTAGGCCACTGGAAATTATTAGAAACTATTTCCTCTATTAGTTCATATGCTTCCTCAAATGTCTTAGACTTTAATGATCCTCCAATTGGAGCATCTAATATTTCTCTAAGAGATCCTACTAATCCATTATAAAATATTTTAATAACCAACCAATCAGGTAAAACATGGTGAGGGAATTTCCTAAGAATTCCTTTAAATCTCTCTCAACTCTCATAGATTGATTCTCCTTCAAACTTAGTAAAAGAAGTATTATCATTTTTAAGTTTAGCAATCTTTGAAGGTAGGAAATACATAGCAAGAAACTTATTGGCCAACTCATCCAAAGTGATTATAGAGCCTAGCGGTAAAGAATTCAACAACAACTTAGCTCTGTCTCTTAGAGAAAATGAGAACAATCTTAGTATAAAAGCATCATCACTGACATGATTATACTTAAATGTTACACAAATTTATAAGAAACTAGCAAATTTCAATTGGGATCTTCAACAGGAGTTTCCCCAAACTGAGAATTTTGAACCATTTGAATTATGGCAGTTTTAATTAAAAATTTTTAGCTTGGATTGTACATCTATTAATACTCAGATGAATTTTGTCTACTAAAGGGTTAGCAGAATCCCTAAGAGGTCTACATTGATCTTGATCGAATACAAGTTCAACCATCTTCATTATCTTTTTGGTTTTTTCAACTATTGAAAGAGTTCTTTTTATTTCAGCATTAAACAACAAAAGTTTCTTACTTTGTCTAAAAGGCATGAAACCATAAATATGCAATCAACAAATAAAATGAAAGATACAAGTAGGACAAACTATGCAATTAATTCAACAATATAGTTAAAATTTGTAAAAGGTAAAATACTTCCCTCGTAATGGCGCTATAAACTTGATGGGGGTTATGGAGTTAACTTTTGAATTGTATAAAAATCTAGGTCTCTATCACCCCAAAATAATGCCCAGGTTTTCTTTAATATAAATAACAATAAATCCCACTTAAAATATGTAATTATACATGCTGAATCAAGTAATAAAGTGATAGAGTAGAATGTCAAACCCACGAGGAAGTATGCTTATTTATAATAAACTACTACTATCTACTCTAATTATAATAATTATCCTACTGAACTAAAAAAGATATTTTTGGAGATTCTATCACTGAATAAAATAGTAAAATATTTAATATGATATTAAATTAATTATTTTGGATTGATGAGTATAAGTTGCATATCTTTTCTGATAAGACTTCAAATTAATATGAATAAGTGTCTTCATTAGTTTATAGTTTAATAGTTTATAGAACAAAAGTCTTCAATAGTACTCAACATACATTTTATATCATCAATCTAAAATAAGAGAGTTAGCTAGACATGGAATGAATAACAAGTAAACTCATTTTTATTAATCTCATGGAAAATTGAAAATTTTAAAAGAGTGATACCACCAAGAAGGATCAAAGTTTCTCCTCTACACTCCTTCTCCCTTTAACTTATAGAGTTGCTTCAAGAAATATATGCTAAATACTCCAAATGATTGTATCGTATACTTCCTACCCTCTTGTAGATTTTACTCTAAGACAGAACTTGGGAAGTACTCTAAGAAAGTATTGAAGTTAAATAAGTGACTGAACTCCCCTATAAACATAACACCACACTTATTTATAGAGAAACATAAAAAAGCCAACAAGCACTATGGTGCTTAAAATAATGGTACCACAACACTCTTGAAATGAACTAGCACCTTAGAGCTAAAGCTTTTGCACCACCGTGATGCTTGCTGATGTGAATAGGCTACTTGTTGAACAGTCACATCTCTTCACTAATAAAATGTAGCCCTTGGAAGTTACAACTATTATGGAGAGGTGCTATGGACATTTGAGTGCTGCGGCACCCTAGTGCGCAAAATAGTGCCATGGAGTGAGAAAGTGTGGCATTGTGGCATTTGAAAATAGAAAATTTGGCACTACTAAGCTTACTCTCTAATGTTACAATGATGTTCATACTACGGTGATATTTATGTTTCAACTGTATTACTTGCAAATAGAGAACTCAGCACCATAATGTCATAATTAGGGTGCCTCAACGGTATCTAAGGTATCGCTACAGCTTTATTTTGTTGGAATACTACAATGCTGAAGGCTCTATTGAATTTATGCCAACTTTTTAGTTTTTCAGATACAAAAATAATAGATTTTCACTGAGGATAGAATACATTAAATAATATGAAATTTATACTTATCAGTACTCTAGATGGATTTTGAATTCAAAGAAGCAACCCCTCTTAAGAAATTTTTGGAGTATTTATAGGCCTATAGGAATGCATAAGATTGGATGATTAGCTCGGTTGAACCCTTATTATGCCCTCTCAATTGCTTGGGTCAGTCTGATATGACCCATAGAGTTTTCCAAAGACTTCGAGGGTCTAAAGTCACCTAGAGAGGGAGTTTGGGTTGAAACCAAGGGCCATGTGCATAATTTCTTGAATGGTGGGCTAGCCTCAACGACCAAATGGACTAAGTTAATATGGACAGATTCCTTGAAGGTTCTTGAACATAGTGCAGGTGTCAATTTTCCATAGGGAGACTTGGGTGTGCAACATGGCTTAGGATAAATGGTTTTGGTCACATTGGGTCAACCCAATTAGCTGACCCCGTAGCAGATGCATATAACCAAGGGTCATATGATGCAAGGATTGGCTTAGGATGATTTGATCTAGATTTGGATTTGGCTCATGGAAAGCCAATTTTGTCCACTTGGGTCAAGCCATATGGCTAGCTCAAGTGGACCCAAGGGTTGAGTCACCTAGGTTTTATTCCTAGGGTCCCAAAGGATAGTTCAAGGGTTTAAATTTGTTTTGGCATGCTTAGATCAATGGATTTGAGTTTTCTTTAATATAGGTTTAGTTTAGTCAACTAGGTTTGATTAGGGGTTGAGGTTAGGTCCAACTCATTCCAAATGACATTTGGAACTTATTGGAAGAGGTCTTAAGGTTTGGTGAGGCCTCGTGGCATGTAATGCATGTTTGTAGGGTAATGAGTCTCTTTGGTCAAACTAAGTTGACTTAGTCAACCAAGCTTGAACATGGCTTGGGTTTGGGTCCAACCACTTTAAATAAGATTTGGAGTTTGATGGAGGAGGTTTAAATGTTTGGTTTGATTGAGGCATGTTGAAATTTATGAAAAATTTGATTTAGGGGGTTTAGGCTCTATGGGTTTTCTTATTCAACCATGGTCAACCAATGGTTCAATAAGGTTCAAATCAATATGACAATGATTATGAATCTGCGCAATAGTTTTGGGGAGGCTCTCAAGGGGATTTTCCACAAGAGAAAAGGTCTAGTGGCATGAATTATAAATATTTAAAGGTTTTGTTGCTTTCCAAAATGGTTTAGGTTTTAGGGTTTAGAGGGTTATGAATACCTCCAAAATTATATGGAAGACCCTAGGGATATGCCTAATTAATAATAGACTAAACAACAATCCAAGGTCTTTTAACATGGCTTTGGGTCAATGGAAAATTCCCCTGAAGTAGGGAAAAGTCCATGGGGTTAGGGGTTGGATTTTGAAAATTAGATTTTGCATTTAAGATTATAACTTTGATTTAATTTTAAATTTTATTCAAGATTAGAGTATTAATTTTATGGTTTTAACCTCACAAAAAAAAGATTTCAATACTAGTGCAGGACTGTCAAGTGCCCCTCCATGACTAAGCTTAAAAAAAAATTAGACTACTCCCTAAGCTAAGCTAAAGCTCCTAGGCACTCAAGACCTATACAGACGCTAGAGTGCCTAGTGTAAAAGAAAGTCATCTTTCGACTGAGATCCATTATTTATTCCCTATCGACCGATTAGTGATTGGTTATATTTCAAAACCTAAAAAAATACAACTTGAATAAAACATGCATACTCTTGACAAAACAAAGTTTATGAATTACTCTCCCCAAACTCAGGGATCTCGTGAAGGGAAAGTGAACTTTTGAATACATATGAATGCACTCATTCCATTTATAGGAATAGAGACTTTATCAAACTCTCCCTCATATAAGATTCAAAATCCTTCACCAAGATTTCCTCAAACTATAAAGGAATAAGGTCTTTCAACTTGTCCTAAAAAAAGTAGGATAAATGTGATCACCTAAGTAGTGTGGTACCATAAAAACCACCTATGGGTCTAAGCTGAGAGAAATGACTGGACTACTCTTTGAGGTGTGTTAAGGCCATCAAGCACTCAAGATCTGTGAGACCTCCAGAGCCCCCAGAGCGAAGCAAAATCATCTTTCTAGCAAGATCCATTCCTTATTCCCTGCTAGGCCACTAAGGCAATAGAGTTTCATTAAACTCCACCTTGATTCACAAGATTAATCATACAATGTAAGGGAATTAAGTTTCATCAAGCTCACTCCCAATTCAAAAAAATCAATTATAGAGCACCAAGTGTAACCAACTAAGAATCGAAACACATACATTTCTTAGAGAAGTATTTCAGTAGAATGAAACAAAGGTTCCAAAAATAACTTTTATCTTATGTCTCAAAGGTATTAAAAATAAATTTTATGTCATATTTTTCATTACAAGCATTCATACTTATTTATACAAATGACTCCATCCATTTTAAGTGGAATACCAAATGTTGAACTACGCAGCTCTAAAAGTAGTGTAGAATTGGATGAGAAACCTCCACACTCATTTCAACCTACTTGTCACTAGATTCTTCTCCTATAATGAATTAACTCATTAAAAACATGTCAAAACACTTGCATGTTTCCCTCAGTCTGCAAAGTAGTATGCTGACCAACTAGATGAGACAAGTGAGAAGAATGACCTTACCCAACCCGATTGATGAGGTGAATCAGTCTCTGAACCTTCTTCATGTCTGAGTCAGCTAGAATCCCACTTTAGACCTACTCTAGTTAACTTTTATCACCATATAAGAGGTATAGAATAGCAAAAGAAAAGATGGAAGGGTGCACAATCTACTAATATGCAGGGCCCTCACCATCATTCTATTCATCCTCCCAAAATGGAGCCTTGAATCACTCCCTATGTAAAAAATTTATTTACACCTAAAGGTTAACATCAAGATTGAAGGCACATTTCCTTTCTCTTCTTCTTTCCTCCCTATGTCACAAGAAAACAAAAACAAAACAAAAGCACATAGCCACACCAGCCATCAAAAAATAACCTTTCCCTCAAAAGGTAGACTCTAATAATGTAACCATCTCTACCGATACCATAAAAATGCAAGCTTATGCACTCCAAAAATCCACTCATTCTATTTATAGACAAGAGATTACAAGGCATTGCACTAAAATCCATGAATGGTAAAAATGATAGAAAAGAAGATGAAAGAATGCATAAGCATAAATGCACCTCCTATCACTCTTGGTAAACTATTTCATCTTTAGAGATATTTATTATTCTATTTGAATATGATAGTAATCACCCTCCCGAGATAAGGGTTATTTCATTAAAAGCAAAGTGATAGCTACAAAATGCCTCAATAACTGTTGGCTGACTCCCCCTTTATGATAACCTCCATAATAAGTAGCACATGAGTCCCTAACATATGGAATGTCTTATGTGTTCCGACACTATAGACGATAATAGGCACCATGTAATCATCAACATTGAAATGCCTCCTCCCTTATCGGCTGACTGCCCCCTTTGTGATAAGCTCTATATTGAGCAGCACATGAGTCCCTAGGAGGCGATAAGACTTACATGCCCTAGTATTATAGGCTATTACAAACACCATGAAAATAGTGAACATCAAATTTCCTCAGCCACTATTAAGTGACTCCCCCTTTATGATAAGCTCTGTAATGGGCAATATACTAGTCCCTAATTGGTGTGAAGTATTTTGTTTGATGATACTACAGGAAATAACAGGCATCATTCCATTACAGGGAATGTCCACTCCTTTATGACAAGCTCCACAAAAGAAGTGCATAACATTTCTCTTAATTGGTGAGGTTCCACACCTCATACAATTGAAGTAAGCAGCCCTGATGGTTGACCTCCTCTCCATGTTATATGACAAGCTTCATAACAAGGGGAGATCTAGTCTCCTATGTAGTGAGTCTTGATGGTTACCCCTATAAATACTAAGAGTATGGCATAAGGCACAGTCCATTATAAGAAATTTTGCATACAAATAATGCATTGATAGAACCACTGAGTCGAAGAAAATTGACCTTGTATGTTAAAAGAACGACAAGCTAAACCCTCTACTCCTTTCAAAGACTCGATAGGTGCAAGGTTGGTATACAAAACTAATTTACATTACTACTCAGGTATGAGATAGTAAGGTATTAGTAACTAAATGACAAAGAGTTCCTTTATATATTTGTTTCTACATTTTATTAATGCATCAAAAAATACAAAATTGCGGGTCACTGAGTAGTCGTACTCCTACCCTCACAACCTTCTTTACTATCACTTAAAGGAAGGTTCCCTAAACATGGGATGAAGTTCTCCCCTCGCTACCATCTTTTGAATGCAATCGGTGACCCTATCAAAATAACAGTAAAGCAACATACATTCAGAATCTCCACCATATATAATGTCGAGGACTTTGCTCAGCCTTTTAGTTAGCTTGATAATGGTCACCTCTGGCTGGTCATTAGCGTTAATGATCATAGTATGATTAGTAGTGTCTTCCTCAATCTAATATTTTGCCTCCATAGTTGGTAACACCTCTATCCTTATCGAGTCTACTTCAAACTGATGTTGTTCCCTCATCCGAGTGATCTGCCCATCAAGTCAATTCACTTTACTCGTTATCTCCTTGAAGGTGAATGTATCATATTTATTTGCTGCATTCTCACGATCAATTTTGGTAACTATGCTAAGGTAATGTTTGCTAAGGAGAATAAATTTTAGCCAAAAATCTACAAAAGGGTTCACCAAATGAAAAGATAAGGCTGCACGGTTCCATCTCCAAAATGTACAAATCCAGAGAGGGACTAGGCGAATATTACCATTATCAAAGAACCAATCGGATATCGAATCAACACCTTAATCCTCACCCTCAGAATCCTTTTTCTCACTAGAGGGTGGGACCCCATTGCCATTCAATAGAGTGTATCCCCTTGAACAACCAGAATCATCAGCACTTCCAATAGGTTTTTTCCTATATCTAAGGTAGTAGTAGCCATCTCCTTGTATCTTATCAGTAGCTCTGTAGGCACTATCTTCTCTCTAGAGGACTCCAAAAGCTCCTTTCCCCTTGAAGATAGGGTAGGATAACTCTTCTCCATAGGAACCCATGGTTTCTTGGCAACAAGCTCCCTAGAACTCATACCATCATCACCATCATTTTGCCTTTTTTAGCATACTTCTAGACTAAATACAACATTAGTAGAAGAAGGCTTTTCTTTCTGACCAATGGAAACCATTATCGCATCAGACAAAGATGCTATGTCTACAAGAAAAGTGCAACTTGTAACTTCATCTATAAAAGGCAAACACATAATTAAAATAAGGCAAAGGGAGGATCTCCTACATCACTAGGAGAAAAAAGGACATCTTTTCATAAATTGGATCATCTCCTTCAATAGTTTTATCTCCCATAACTAGGAAAATAGGAGCAATAGCCTCCTTCATCCCCATAGAGGGATTAGATGACCAATCATCCTCACTAATAATTAGATTCCCATCATCAACTTATATCCTCTTTAATAAAGGGTCAATAGTAAGATAAGTTGAGTCCTTAGACACTGACGCTTCTCCCCTAAAAGTAGCCTTACTTTATATAGATCCTCTAAAATTTGAGGCCTCCATGCTAAAATCCACTCATGATCATATAAGTAGCTTTCCTAGAAGCTTAAATGCCATGTTGAGTTAGAAAAACCATCTCACTATAATCGTGTAAGTCTCATAGGTTGGAAGAAAAAATAAGCATAAACTAGACCATAAGTAATTACTTATAGAGAAACCAGAAGATGAGATAACTCGAACTCTAAGGACACATGACATTGAGATTAGTGAAAGATTTAGAGTAGTAAATTTGTATTTACTTATGCTCATTTCTCAAGTACTTTTTTCATTTATCAGGCCTTTTTGACATCAGATGTTCAAACGGTCAACCAAATAAGGGAACGAAATGTATGCCCATGACAACCTATGTAAGTACCCATTTATAGGTGTCTTATAGCTTACATTCAAGTCTAACAGAAGAACAACACTCACCTCTCTCAGAATGGTCTGTTCGAGGAACTTGCTCAAAATCTAGAATAGAGTTTAACACTGGAGCATAAAAACTAGCTTTAGCCACATCTTCCAAAATGTATACCTCCTAGAAGAGGGCTACCTAAGAAATTTCTTTCTTAGTTTGACAAATCTTTATTAATCCCAACTAAAATCTAGTGTCCTATGCAAGGTACACCAACAATCAAGCTAATGATACATATCACCCTCGTATGACATCTCTCACAAGTTAATCGATTTCAATACTACATCAAAACACTTCTCACCTCCTCTCACCTCAATGGGGTGACCTCAAACTAGCCATTACTTTATGTTTGCTCGATCTCATGACCACATCATGAAGCTACTCACCCCCTCTCACTTTAATAGGGAGACCTCAGAATGGCCCCATACTTTATGATAGCCCAATCTCTCAACCATATCAAGATTTTATTCTCCCCCTCTCACCTCAAGGGGGAACCATAGACCAATTTTATATCAACATCAATTTATCTTATGAGTTCATCCTACTCATAATCTCTCTCATGATGACCACCACTTTGCTTAGCATCGATGGTCAAACCATGTGAAGGACTGATAAGAAACCTACTATACCCCATATATATCCACTTTTATTCTCTAAGTCCTACAAATAGGGGGAGGATCAAGATGGCAGGGGACATGACATAAGAGAAAGACTCAAAAAGACATAAAAAGTGAAAAAAAATTATATCATTTATTAAGCTCTACATTATAGAGCCCTCACTTCTAATATTCTTATATATCTTGTTTGGATAATAAAGATTTTGTCTTGTTCCATTATCTTTCCCTCCCTCATTCTCTCTCTCTCTCCCCCTTATATTCTAACTACATCATCTTCACATCCATGCTCTTAGTTCCCAGGTGGTAAGAAGTAGGGCCTGGCATCAACTATCAGAAAAATTGGATAAAACACTTATATTAAGATAATAGGGTTTACTGTATTAATTAAAGTATTCAAAATCTAAGAAACCTCTAGCCTTAAACTTGTATTTATTAGATAATGCTCTCTATTTTGAATCCATATAGGAATCAGATATAAAATTTGGTCCACCTAATGAAGAGAAATAAATTGTCAAAATTTCTTCTATTTAAATCCATTAAATCACATAAAATCCTCAAATTTATAAAGTTGGAGGACAATGCAACATACCCTTTCCATGTGTCACATGCTAATTTGTTACTTAAATCTTTCTTTGTGCTATGGGATAGCTCAGAACAAATAATAGCCATTTAATCTGGGATTGGATGGCTACCATTTAAAATGTAAATGGTAAGGAGGTTTAATAGCACCTGGTTAAATGTAATAAAAAATGTGAAAGAAAAATACTAGGAATGGATAGATATAATTTTATCTTCAACCTCTAGCTTTAAATAGTGATTGCCCATACAAAATATATTGATTTAGCAAATCTAACAGATCAAATGAATCTAATTCAATCTAAGAGAATCTCCACGAAGGAACTCACCCATCTAATGGCTAGATGTTATGGTGTGGAGATTTCCTTCATAAAGGTTTGGACCCCTAAACTTTTGAGCTTGGTTTTTGTTTAAACCTTAGAAGAGTAATCCATTGATGTGGTTTTCAATTCCTATGGCTTCATGACTACATAAGGATCAACTTTGGTGAAGACTACTAGAACTAAGGAAGTCTTCTTTCAAAGTTGAGTTTTTTCCATAGACACCTATCTAGAGTTCCCTCAATTTACCTCTCCAAAGCTCACTTGACTAACCTCACCAAGACACCAAATGGCTAGGGAGCTTAGGGAAGCTAGGGTTTTCAGTGGGGGAGGTGCTTAAATTAAAAAGAGGTAATGGGAAACTGTAGAGAGCATGACAGTGTTTTACTTTTGGCTCTCTCATAATAATCAACCATCAGGACCCTTTGTAGATGGCCAAGATTAATCATGGCTATTATTTAGGATGTTGCCAAGTGGACTGGACCATTTATTAATAAGGTAGTGGAGCAATGAGGTAAGTTTTACAATCTTTAAGTTTGGTTAGGTCAAGTTTTCTTTTGAGCTTGCAATACACTCAGGGTAAGTCGCATAACAGTTGAGGAAATAACTTAAAAAGGTACTAGAGATCATTTTGAATAGAAAAAAGGTTATCCTAGTTAATTTGGGGTGAATTGGATTTTAGTTCATTTAGCTTTCATTTGAGCTATCCCATGAGTTGACCCGAGTCAAACCAATGGGTGGGTTAGCTAGGTTAGGGTGTTTAGGATGTTAGGTTAATATTTATATAAGCTTGGGTCCAAGAGTTGGGGATGTATGTGTTCAATATAAATAGAAAATTGTATAGGTCAATTAGGGGTTTAATGATTATCATTGTCAACCAAAGGGTCCAATGGGATCTAGTATGTTCAAGGAAGTGATTGGGTATGTTAGGAGCTATGACATGGATTGAATTGAAATTAAACAAGATAAAGGGCTTATGGGTCAAATTGGTCACATGTCATTAACTTGGTCAAACGTGATTAATCATGGGGGGAGGGGATCAAGTGTTTAAATGATTTTAGTTAAGTTTAGTGAAGTGTATAAAGAGCTTAGAATGTTAATCTAGGGTTTGGGGATGGCTTAAAAATGTGTAAAGGTCACATTGTATATAAAAGAACTTTTTAGTAATTTGGATTTTATCCATGGTCAAAGGGTTGACCATGATTTAATTTTGTTTTAATATGAATCAAATGAGTTTTTTAAGTTTTGAGAAGTTAGTACAAAAGTCTTGGGTAATTAAGATTCTAATTTTATGAATTTTAGGACCTATTGGATATTTTGAGAAATGTGATGTAACTTAAAATGATTTAGGTTTTTTAATTGATAAGGAGGGTTGGGATTTGTTCAATGTAGGCCAAGAGATGACTAATTTGAAGTTCACAGTCATGGTGATGACTTTTCCAAGGTTTGGCCAATGAATAAGAAGATATGTGATTTATGTAAAGGCGTTAATATTCAAAAGATTAGGGGTGAACCTAGCTGGAGATGTGATTGGGATGGTTCTTAGGACCTAGATTTGGCCTCAAAATAATTTCTTAAGTTTCCCCCTAAGGTCCTTATATGTTGGATCTAAACTATGCTAGGAATTCCTAGGAACCAAAGATTGAAGCTGATGGAAGAATTTGACTTCATACAAAAATAAGGTCAACATAGTGTTATTCTTGAAATCCATTGTATTCCATTCTAAGGTGTACAAATTATTCTTTATATTTTTTATATTTATTATGTAAATGCTCAGTAATAGAAATTAACTCATCTAGGGTGAGGTCATATACCTAATCCTACTCAGAGTCACCAGGACTATTTTTACCCATCAAATATAAATTTGTGATATCCTCCTCTAGTTTTATTTCTAAAGAGCCCAAATTTGAGTTAGCCCAAAATGCTTCATGAGGTTTCTTTCTATTTTTTCCTTTTATTCATCTTCTCTCACTTTTCTCCTTTAATTTTTTGGCCTTGAAGATTTGGATAGTCCTATTCCATTTGTCCAGGTTTCGTACATTCAAAGCAAATAACATTAGTGGAAATTTTACAAATTTTATTATTATTACCTTTCCAATTATCACCATGCTTTTTTTATTCTCTTGAGGAATCTTTTGAACAACCTTATCATGCATGAGTGCAATATCATCTGTCTAACCATCTTCGAAGTTACTACTCTCAAAATCGCTAACCTTCTATGCAATGACCTTTTTCCTTTTTCCTTTCTTTAGCTAAAGCATTTCATTGGCTAATTTTCTATTCATACACAATAAGTGAGCAACAAAAGTTGTCAATATAATTATAATTCAATTCCTTAGATTCTAACCATCAGCTTGGAATCCCAAGATACAAGAAAACACCATAATATTTTGTTAACCTTTTTCACATTAGATATTTCTCTACCTACAGCATATAATAACAAGATAATTTTTATGAATCTAGTCTATATGTCAGAGAAGATCTCATTTGATTTCATTTGGAATAGTTAACAGTCATGCAAAATAATGTTCATGTGTGATTGTTTGACCTTAGATTTTCTTTCATATGTGATGCACAATCATTACCAAATCTCTTTACCAATCATGCAAGATGATACAGACATATAATCTTCAAATTCAAGTGCACAGAAAAAAATATTTCAAGCATTTAGTATTAAGTTGTACTAATTTCCTATCTTATATGTTCTATTTAGTAAAAGGAATTTCTACTTTCATGACATTTGCAATGCAATGTGGAGGTTTATATCTTACTTGTATCAAATTCCACATTTTAATGTTTATTGGTTAAATGAAAGTTTCCATACAAAATTTTTAAAAATCAAAGAGTAAGCTATTAAAAGCTGGCAGATGGGTAATGGAATACAATTCAATCATGTTTATATCACAAAACTATGTCATCATAGGATATACTTATGGTGATTAAACGACGCACTTTGGAACCCGTTCTGATATTAATTGAAAGTGTCCAAGGCACATAAGAGGGGGGTGTATTGATTTCCCTTCAATTTCAAAAATATTTAATCATAATTAATAATTATTTTTATGTTTATTCAAAGTAATTAGTAAAAATGTTTTTTAATTGATTGATAATATTCGAAAAAAATAAGTAAATTAAATGCAATATGAAAAGTAAAGAAACAAAAAAATTGAAATATAATGTGCAAACTAGATTTTATGGTGGTTCAACTAATCTGACCTACGTTCACACCCCAAAGTCTTCTGTTTAAGAATTTCATTAACCAACTATTACTCCTAAAAATGTGGAGAAGCCACTCTCCTTCATAGGGAAATGAAGAACACCCTTAATCACCACTTCTCTTCTAAGAAGTCTCCCTCCTTCTACACCCAGCACAATGGAGATGCCAACACCTCTAGCCTCCAAGCTAGATGGAAATTCTCCCACACCAAGACTCTCTAAAGCTCTTTTATTGAAGAGCACTCATACATTATAACATGAGGAGCAAGGGCGTATACATAGATGAGCTACCTTTGTGCACTTCTCACATAATAATATCTTTGACACCCTTCCAAGAAATCCCTCAAGTTATACTAGTTTAGGTTAAGAATTTATATCATAGCTTACAGCCAAACCCTACTATTATGAATATATACTTTTGGTGGGATGATCATATAGTATGATGAATGGTTCATATAGTATAATATGTTTAACGATGCCAACTCAAGGAGCTAGATCATTCTATCTAAATGAGGTTTACTTAAATAAGCTCTCTATTTATTCAAGCCGAATGATTAAGATTGAAAAGAATGATCTGTTCAATGTTATCAATTTAAGTAGTGGATCATCTTATCAAATAAAGTTTATCAAAATAACTATTTGGTTATACCATATGATTAGGATCGTACAGTATAATATCTACTCAAATTTAACTACTTTATTTTAGCTTTCAAAATAGGTCAATATTAATAAAAGAAATAAAGTTTTTTATTGTATGAACTAATTTGTCCAGTACAAACAATTTAAATTTTGTATTTACCTTTTTTGGAAATATCAAAATTATAGTGGTTTAAATTTTAAATAATAGATCATCCAACATGATTTGCATTGTATTGTGTATAATTAGTAGTGTAAATTTTTAATTCCAATTTTCTATTAATTATCACCACTCTATTTTCATAAATTATAAAAATATCATCACATCATATAATATGATTTGGATTAAATAATATGATTAATCAGAGAATCAAATATTTTAATTAGCACCTCACTTGTTTATTTTTTATCCCTAATGTGTGTGTTTGCTTAGTTGCTCAACCCACTATAGGTTGAAAGTACATAAAACCTCATAGAAATAAAAAATAGAAAATAGTAGTTGACACACTTTTTATTTTTGACCTTCTTAATTGTCATTGACTTTATCCAAGTTCAATTCATTTGGCTTTATCATATCCATATTCTGATTCTGTCACTTGTGTGCTCTCTGCAATGTTAGTATAAATATTAATTTCCTGCACATAGAACTCAACTTGTGATTAGTGTAATTAAGAATATGTGTTATCATCAAAACCCTAATGTATATTAGGCTCACACAGTTCAAAATTATTTAGTAAGATGAATTAGAAGGTTTATGTAGATTTGTGAACCTATGTATGAAATAAAAGAGTAGAAAATTCAAAATCCTTTTTTTACATGGATGTGATTTTAGGAAAATTTTTGAAAGAGGATATTCTTACAAAAAATTTTATCACCTTAGATTTTGAATCAACTAAATTTATTTTGAGATGGATATAATAAAAGTTTAGATTGATTACTCATCTATCTAAAACCAAGTGTAATATCTTGGATAATCATCATCATAAAGCCTTTTAAGATATTATCATATAATTTTTTTATGTAATTTTTCACATATTTTAAAGATCCTATATGTTCAAATGTATTTTGATGCTTTTATATTAAATTAATAATTTGATCTTTCTAAAGGACTAGTGTCTGACCCTATAATGATCAAGATGTAAAAGGCTTATTATCATTTTATTTTCCATCCAATCAAAGGCTGAGAACTAGCTTTAATTAAACACTCTCTCTCATGAGAGAGGGGAGTATAAATTTTAGGGGCTTGTACCTGTAAAAAGCCTCAAACCACAATGGTAAAGTGCTCTATGAGAATGAAATCTCTTAGCTATACTTTATCCATGTAATTTGGCTCCATAAAAATCAACATGATTATAAAAATTTTTAATTATAAAGCAAGGTGGCGACCTTTTTGAACACATAAGTAGTATTCAATTCAAATAACATTCATTGAGAATGTATAAGGTGTTGCAATCCAGGATCCCTAGTCTATAATTTTGATGATGACAAACATATTTGATTGAATTGTTACTTTTCTCATTAAATATTTTAGATAATTTTTATGTATATGAGCACTAACATCTCAGGTAAGATATACATTGCTCAAGACTGCTGAAGACTTAAGATTGCATAAAATAGGATGTAAAAGAGTCTGTAATTTTATTTTCTTTACTTTCTACTTCTTAAGTCTGGCCACATAAGTGTATGCAAATTGGGTGACCATCCACATACACACAGGGGGAGAAAAAATATTTTTAAAGTTAGCATTTTTTAACTAATCATACTATACAATTTACCGTCGTACTGTACAATCTGTTATCTAAAAAATAGGTTTAACGACTAATTAAAAAAATTAATTTCTGTGAACTAATTATACTATACGATCATGATCGAACTATACAATTTGGTACGATCTAAAAATCCTAGCCACCGAATTAATTTAAGTATGATTTTGAAATTTAATTTTTGAACTAATCATACAGTACGAACATTTAAAATCTTACTAAAATTAACTCTCATAATTAGTCAATCAAATTATGGTTTAATTAATGATAACCAATCGTACTATACAATCTCGATCGTGCTGTATGATCTTGATCATACCTGAAGATTAGTTGAAATGAAATTTGGTCATTCCAAAAATCGTACCAAATGAAACCAATATTTTTGAACAAATCATACTGTATGATATTCATATCGTACTGGATGATTTACTTAAAATTAACTAATCATACTGTATGATGAGAATAGTATAGGATGATTAACAAAGATAATTTTCAATCGCCACAGGAACCGTTTCGTGTGAATAGTGGAAATAAAATAGATCATACTGGATGATCTATTGATCGTACTATACAATTTGTTAATAAAATTTGAACAATTTTTTTGAATGATTGTTTACACCATATTCGATGGGACTAGTTTTGAACAAATCGTACTGTACAAACTCTAATCATACTGTATCAACATAGACGACTAACTTAATTTTTTTAGGATTTCTTGAAGCCCATTATTGAAGCAAGTTTTAAAATATTCTCTTAGTAATGAAGAGGGCAACGTGTGACTGATGATAGAACTCTGTGAGATGAGCTTTTGAGAAGAAAATCATGGTTTAAGAGAGGTAGGAGAAGGTGAACTTGAGCGTGGGGGAGAAGTAGTGTGAGGGGATCACATGATTGCTCCGGGCTAGCTGCACCCATGATGCTCCTATGGCCTTGGTGAGTCTTTTGGAAGCTCTCTAAGGAGAGAGGCTTCTTAGTCCAGTCCATTGAAAGTTCATGAAGTTTTTTAAACCATCAAGAACAAGCCCGAGGCTAACCAAGAGGAGGGGTGAATTAGTTATTTTAAAAATTACTTAAAGCAAAAAAGAAAATCTTTTTGAAATATTTTTGAATATTTCTAAACAAATAATTTTATTCTATAATGTGAAAGCAAAACTAATTTTATAATAACTAATATCAAAGATTTTAAACACAGAACAAATCATAAAAAATGTAAAAAATCAAATGCAAAAAAGTAAATAAAAAGAACATAATAAATTTATTGTGGTTCAGTCAACTTGACCTATGTCCACTCTGCAGAAACCTCCTTTCTCGGTATTGCACTAAAATTAGTGTCTCTCCTTTTGCCCCCACAGCAAGACGGAGAAGCCCTTACAAAATCTTTTCACTGAAACTTAAATAGTGGGCTTCAAAAAACCCTAAATTCTAAGAGGTCCATCTTTTGTTTATATTACATATCGTACAGTACGATCAATGTAATTTTGAATCATCCAACAAGTTCATGCAGATGAACTTTTTAACCTCTAAATGTTTCATATAATATAATCAAAATATCATACAGTACAAACTATAGAAATTTCTTCTGTTTGTTTGGGATGATACTTGGGACAACCAACTTCATACTCTGTTAATTATATAGCACTTTAGACATCATACAATATGATCAATACAAAAATCATAGATTTTTTCGGTACGATCTTTGGGATGACCAAAGTCATACTCTATCAATCGTACTCTATGATAAATCATACGATACGATCAGTGATAATAATTATCCATGATTTGATTACCTAATTAAGAAAGATTTTAATTATGGTATACAGTATGAACCAAATCATATTGTACGATTAGCATCTAATTTGTATCTTTCTCAACCTCTGGTGATTAGGTTTTGATAAAGCATAACATATCGTACACTACAAATTAAAATCATACAGTATGAAGGTAAAATTATGTAGTATGATTTTCTTAAAAAAACTCTCTCAAAAATATTTTTCTCTCCCCCCCCCTATGTGTGTGCAAGGTTACTCAGCAATGATATTCACCCAGTTACATGATATGACTCAAGAAAGGAAAAAATATAGAACAATTAAAAATACAGACTATAACCCTAGTCAACTAGTCTTGAGCTTATCGGAATTATAAGTGAATAGTGGAATGCATTCTCGAAATGTTAGTGCACACAACATAAAATAAAATATCACAGAAATAGGAGAAAGTAGTAACAGTCACTATAATATTTATTATCATAAAAGTCACAATACTTGAATCAGATTTGCAATAATCTCCCCCTTTTTTATTATGGCAAATATTATTGTTTAGGATTTTTAAAAAATTTCTTTCCTCTAAAATCCCCCTTATTAAAAATAAGTAACAATAGGATTAAGAAAGAAACAATCAATAACACAATTCTCCCCCTTTTGACATCACAAAAAGAGGGAAACAAGAGGAAGAAAAAAAGAAATAAAAAGAAACAAGAATAGAAATAGAAACAGAAATAGAAATAGAAATAGAAAACAAATAGATTCAAAAAGATTAACCACTCAAGGTAAAGAAAATATCAGAACTCTGTTAACTTGCGTGGGCTTTTTCAGAATGTAATAAACTTACTCTACAAACACAAAAAGCTCAAATAAGATAAGTGTAGACTTTATTGGAACCAAATGATTTTGATTCTAGAGTTTGCACACCCAACTTAAAATCTTCATAGGCTAAACTCCACTATTTAAAAAAAAATTTAATTCAAGAATTAGAATTAAATAGGAAACTTAAACTTTTTAGACTGCTAGCATGAAATATATCGAACAGAATATTACTATAAAAGTGATGAATAAGGAACCATGATTTTCCAAAATCAAGTATTAAACATATTATGAAACATAGAGATTTTTTAAGAATTAAAGATTTAATAGAAGAAAAGTTAATTGATGTTGAGCCCATATTGTGCCTCTTTTATCTTCTTTTGGTGCACATTGCACATCTTTTATTTTTGATACACTTACTGCATCTTTTACTTTTGACGTCATTGAGTATCTTTTGATTTTGGGCTCATTTTGTGACTCTTTTTATTTTTTATAAATTGCTTCCTTTCTAAATTCTTAAGAATCTCAATTGTAAAATTATCCTCCAAATAGAAGAGAAGAATAACTCACTCTCTTATATAGGGAGCAATTATCTGGAAAGCAAACCTAAGCTTTCTAATAGGAATAAATAGCTTGACGTAGAAAAATAAGGAATTTCATTCGTCAAATTATAGAATATATCCATAATATAAAAACATGTAGTAGAGTGAATAAGTTTTCATTTCAACCATCATAATTCAAATTTGATTTAGATTTTTAGGTATACACAAAGAATTATCATGCAAAGGAAATAAGAAGGGATATGTAAATTCATGAATTTTTTTCTTTTAGTTTTTAAAATGTCAGCAATTACTTATTCAAACTTGTAAGTTAGAATAGAAGTACTTTTATTACACATAGCAAAGAGCATTACAGTCAGAATTAACTCATACAGTATGATCAAAGTCATATAGTATGAATAGAACTCATATAGTACGACCATTAGAAACAACATTTTACTTGCCTGAAAATTTCTCAAGCAAGGTCATAGAAAATAAACCATCATTGCAAGAAATACAAGAAATACTAAAAATATTTTTTTTAAAGGAAAACATTTGACTAAAAGGAAAAACAACACAAAAAGGACTGAAACAAAAATTCATTTTAAAAGAAAGTAAAAATAAATAAGCATAGCTTAAAAAAGAAAAATACAACACAATAAAGACAAAATAAAACTAGAATAGTGGTGGATCCTGATCATGAGGTGGCTGTGTAGGTGGTTGGAAAAATTGACTAAAGCTATCCGACTACTGTTAGATTGAGGTGAATTGCTATTGGATATTTCCAAATTACTCCCTAAATAAACCCATATCGTTATCATGTTGGGTTTACTTTTGATCCAGGAAAGTCTCAAGTCTGTAAAAATGCTGAATCAGCTCCTCATATGGGTAGTGGTGAGGAGGTTGTGCAGGTGCAGGATCAACTACAGGGCAGCATCTCCTTCTTCATCAATAATGGGTATTCAGGCTCCTGATCCCTATGAAAGAACATCTAGATGGAAGCATCTAAAAATAAGATTAGAGTGTGGTCAGGAAGAGCGAGATATGTCATATTGTATTTTTTATGTAAGATATATCCAATCACATGTCCTAGGGCTATGTTTTTTTTTCCTTCTAGTTGCTGGGACTCAAATGGAAGACAGATTTTGGATGTAATCATATAACATTTTGGCTTCATCCATTGGGTGTTTGACATTATGAAGTAAATGATAATTGAAAGTAGGGGAGTGAAGTTTACCTGGTCTCCAGTTTTAGGGATGATTGATGTTCGAAGAACGTGCTGGATAACCCTGGCATTTTGATTAAGAGTGTGAACCATGGGTTGGTGGTAGTTCAGAGCAGCATTTCAAAGCAAGAGATTTATAGCACTCTAATTAAAATCAGATCTTGAGGACATAACAAGGGGTATATTTCCTTGGGAGTTTAACTGAAGATGGATTCCTATGTCCTCTTTGGTTATTTCCAAATTCTAACAACAAACATGAGAAGACATTACAGTTGCATCCCCACTGATCCTGAGATTTGCTAAGAATTCTTAGAGGATTTTAGAGTGGAAAGGGTAAGCTAAAGTGAGGAGAAATTATAGTGTAGTGGAATTAAAAAGGTTCATTACCAAAAAGCTTAAGGCTTGTTGGTTGAGAAGCCTTAAAGGAGTGATATTGGCTTCTTTGTATTTATGGTAGGCAGCTTCATCAGAAGCTATCATAAAATGATCATCGATAGGGTTACAAGAGGAGGAAGTACCCTGGGTATGGCAACTACATTTTCCACTGCCAACCATTGCACAAATTGGGATTATAAGAAGGAGGATTAGAAGGATTGTGTGAAGAATTTGAATGAATTAAGGCTATTTAAATAGAATTCCAATGGATTGTATAGTATGATCATGAGATAGCATGGGATGATCGTGAGTAATCAATTCGGCCAGACGATCGGTCAAAAAGGCTATTTGATCGTAGAGTAAGATCGGACATCATACGGGATGATTAGAGACATGGAGATCATCCCGAGGAGTCAAGCAATATGACCCCTTGACTAAAAGGTTTGTACATTATGAATAGGTATTCGTACAATATGATCAATAATAAATGTCGTACCAACCGAAATAAATTCATCCCAATCAGGATTGACATGTGTATAATCTAGATGAACAGGTGTTCATACATTATGATTGTCAATCATAGATACAATATGGATAATCAATTAAGCCAAGGGTTGTGATCAAAGCAGTACTGTGTAGATTGTACAGTACGAAGCTGATTTGTACAGTATGATATAAGATGAAAGTTTTGCTTTGTAGGAAAATAGTGAGGTTTAGTGAAGTGATTTATGTGATGATGATGACATAATCACAAGGCACGATAATCAGTAAAATAAAACCAAAAGGACTAAAAAAACAACATAAAATAAAATTAAAAAATACCAAAAAATAAAATGAAAAATTAAATTATGAAAAATACAAGACAACTAAAATGAAATCATAAAACACAAACACGTAGACATAAAAAAAATAAAAGAATAAAAATAGAAAGTGCCAATTCCAAGCATGAATATCAATCAAACCTAATCATGTTCTTATGGTGCGGAAGGTTTTAAAAGCTAGTGGTTTTGTAAAGATATCAGCAAGTTGATTTTCAATGGCTACATGGTGTAGCTCTATGTCTCCTTTGGGAACATGGCCCCTAATGAAATAATGCCTTATGTCTATATGCTTGGTCTAGAAGTGTTTGATTGAATTCTTTGAATTAAAGAATGCACTAGTTTTATGACATAGGATTCGAATATTCCCTACAGGTACTCCTAAATTAAGAATTTATTACTTTAACCAAAAGACTTGGGCCACATAACCTCCTAAGGTTATGTACTCAGCTTCAGCACGGGACAGGGCAATTGAGTTCTATTTTCCACTGGACCAGGAGACTAAGGGTTGTCTTATAAATTGACATGTTCCAGATATGCTTTTCCTATCAACTTGGCATCCTACAAATTTTGAATACAAATATCCTATGATTTCAAAGGAGGTGCTATGCTTAGGATACCAGATTCCTAAGTCTTGTGTTTGTAAGGGATATTTAAGAATTCTCTTAACAGCAGTCAAGTGGGACTCTTTTTTATCAGCCTAAAATCTAGCACAGATATAAACACTAAACTTAATATCAGGTCTGCTAGTAGTAAAATAAAGTACTGATCCAATTATTCATCTGTATTTCTATTGAACAATAGATTTTTTATTTAAATCCTTGTCTAACTGAACAGTGGCACTCATGGGAGTGTTGATTTACATGCCTTTTTCCATTTCATATTTCATAAGGATATCTTTAATGTATTTTCATTAACTAAGGAAAATTCCATCATCCTTTTGCCTTATACTAAATCCAAGAAAATAGGTCAGTTCTCCCATCATACTCATCTCAAACTTTTTACACATTATTTTTAAAAATTTATCACAATGACTTTTATCAGAGGATCCAAACAAAATATCATCAATATAAATTTTGATAATGAGTACTTCATCTCCTACCTTTTTCAAAAATAAGGTGGTGTCTACTCTCCCATTAACGAATGTGCTTAGTCTTTCATACTATGGTCTGGGTGCTTGTTTTAGTCCATACAATACCTTTATTAATTGGAACACAGGATTAAAAAATTATTAGTTCTCAAAGCCTGGGGGTTGTTCAACATACACATCTTCTTTTATTACCCCATTCAGAAAGGCACTTTTGATATCCATTCTGTACAATTTGAATTTCTTAAAGTAGGTAAAGTCTAGTAGTACCCTAATGGCTGCCAATCTAGCTACAGGGGCAAAAGTCTCTTCAATGTCAATTCCTTCTATCTGGTTATACCCCATAGCCACTAATCTTGCTTTATTTCTAACCACTACACCAGAATCATTTATTTTGTTTTTGAAAACCTATTTAGTTTTAATAACACTCTGGTTCTTAGGTCTTTTAACTAGTTCTGAAACATTATTTCTCACAAACTAATTTAACTCTTCTTGTATAGTTAGGATCCAAAATTTATTAGATAGGGCTTGATTAATATTGCTGGGTTCAGTCATTGAGATAAAGGCAGAGTTGTTTACTTCTTCTCTAAGTCCATGCCTAGTTCTAACAACTTTAGATAGGTCTCCTAAGATCATGTCTTTAGGATGACTTTAAGAATATCTCCATTCTCTAGGCTGTATATTTTCAGGTTCTACACTTTCCCCAAGATTTATAGATTCTACTCCTTGGGAGAACCTCTACTACTTCTTCTTCTTTCACCCTAGACCCTCCAGAATTATCAGATTTATCAAATACAACATGAGTGGTCTCCTCTACTATGAGTGTCCTTTTATTGAAGAGTCCATAAGATTTTTTGCCATTTGAATAACCTAGGAACACTCCTTCATCAGATTTTGGGTCAAACTTTCCTAGTTGAGACTTCCATTATTCAAAATAAACACCTTATATCCAAAGAAATGAAGGTGAGAGAAGTTGGGTGTCCTACCCTTAAAGACTTCATAGTGTGTATTATCAGCTTAGATCCAACATTAATCCTATTAAGAACATAATAGGCTATATTCATCGCTTCTGCCCACTTTTTTTTACTAACTGAGTATTCTGCTAACATGGCTCTAGTGGCTTCTACCAGGTCATGCTCTTCCTTTCAGCTACCCCATTCTGCTGAGGGGTTTTAGGAGCTAAAAAGTTGTAATTGATCCCTTGCTCCTTACAATAAGATTTAAATTTTTTAATCTTAAATTCTCCATCGTGGTCACTATAAATGGTTAAAATTTTATAACCTAGTTTCCTGTGAATCCAAGTGGAAAAAGACCTAAACTCCTCGAATGATTTACTTTTATGAGATAGGAATCTAACCAAAGTAAACCTCGAGTAATCATCAACAATCACATACGCAAAGATTTTCCCACCTAGGCTTGCAGTGCTGACAGATCCAAAGAGATCCATGTGAAGGACTTCTAAGGGTTTGCTAGTGTTAATGTTTTTAATTGAGTGGAAGGAGGATTTGACTTGCTTTCCTAATTGATAGGCATCACATAGATGGTCCTTAGTCAACTCTAATTCAGGAATTCCTCTCACTTAGTCCTTTTTGATGATTTTTCTAAGGTTTTTTATGCTTGCATGACACATTCTTCTATACCATAACCATGATTCATTAGCAATTATTTTCAAGCAAAGAGTAGTATCAAATTTAAAATAATTTAGATCAAGTATATAAACATTGTTGTATCTCCTTCCCTGAAAAACAAGTTTTTATTTAACCTTGTTATGCAGCTAGTAGATAGAAATTTTATGCTGAAGCCTTTATCACAAAGCTGGCAGTGGAACTATCCCTATACGAAGGTGCTAGAATAGGGATTTCTCATGAAATGAGACTAGTCCTTGTTTGGAAAGAGTCTTCTTCATCAAAGATTCAGGGAATCCATCCATAAACGCCTAGAAAAAGAACTCCCAGAAAAGTCTACCTAAATGGTTAAGAAAAGGACACATTGAGGTTGCGTAGCAAAAGATGAAATGAAAATAGGAGTTTCACCTAGGTAATGTAATTCACTTTAGGGTACTCAAATCTCTCTTAGACAAAGGTGGTTTCACTAACGAAAGAAAGATGGAACCAAATACTTCCTTAAAGAAAGCCCTTTGCCTTACCTATGATGCCAAAAGCAAGGAAGAATGGAAGAATAAGAAGATTGGGATCATCCAGTGGTTCCAGGATGATGGGAATAACAAAGCAAAAATTTTGAAATGAGCACGAAATGTTAATAAATTCATATGCTTAGCTGATTATATTTCAATCCATTTACCAATAAAATAATTTCAATGATGAAATTTTTTGAGTTGCCAATTATACCTAAGCCCACCACTCACCTAGTGGTGTTATCTCCAAGTGTTACCTTACCTCCTACCCCAACCACTAGCAAAATGAATATATTTACATCTCCAGTCATGTTCCTCAACTATCCGTTGTCAAGGTACTACATGCTCTCATGAGGCCTTTAGTGAGAGCACTCCTATAAAATTATCAGTGGTCGGATTTTGGAAAACAAATAAGTTTGGGTTCCACCTTATGGATTATGGGATGAAATGCTTGCATGCTATGCTGTGAATTATGCATTTTTGGTCTCCACATCAAGTGTGTTCTATGGTGGATATTGCAAGTATGGGAGAAGTGTACTATAATGCCACAAGAAAAACATCTAACTCTAGGAAAAGGGCTTACTAATCTTTGTGGGTTATGGTGCCTCTTCCTAGGTTTGAATGATGCATGCATGGATGATGGTTTTTGAAACTCTTCAAGTAAAGGTGGCTTTTAATTTTCTTTTAAAGCTATTAATTCAACTTCTAAAAATTTATTTGCACTTTTAAAAATTGAATTTTCTACTTTTGATGCATGCCCCTTATTATCTAATTGAGATACAAGAATTTTTAATTCCTTGCATACATTTCCTAATTCAACATGTGATATTTTCAAAGAATTATGTTAAATAATTATTTCAGAATGCTTCTTATTTAACATGTCAAATTCATCTAGCAAGGCCATATGATTACTATCTAGAGTGGAATGATATTTTCTTAGGCATTCATATTCTTTCTGCGGAACTAAAAAGTCATATTTAAGGCTGGCATGTGAATTTTTAAGCTTTCTATATGCAATATGAATTTTTTTACAAACATGAAATAATTAAAGATAGGTAAGCTCACATACCTCCTCTTTATTAGAATTAATAAGATGATCATCTGCCATCAAGTATAGGTTGGTTACCTACTCTTCTACTTTTGTTTTAGAAGAGTCTAATGCTAAGTCTGCCTAGAAAGCTTTTTTGTGTCATTTACTTATCCTTCTTGAATTTAGGATTTTCTTCACCCATCTCCTTACTTGGGTGAGCTTTAGGAGTTGGGCAATCAGACATCAGCTGTCGTGGGTTCCTACATTAAAAACATATAACATTAAAGGAAATTTTAGAGTTTTTATTATTCTTACATTTATTCCATTGCTAATGATAATTTTGCTTTTTCTTTGAAAAGCTCTTGAATTTCCTAGTTATCAGTGCAATGTTATCATCATCTTGTCTAGAAGAGTCATTGTCAAAATAATTAGCTGTTAAGGCTATAGGTTTCTCTTTTCTCTTTTCACTTGTATTAAGCTACCTTTGACTCACTCCATGCTTGTAGGCAATGAGTTACCCAAGTAACTTATCAATGGAATAACCATTCAGATCTTTAGATTCAGTAATAGCAGTGATTTTTGCACCATAGGAAGAAGGTAAACAACAAAGAATTTTGTTGACTTTTTCATAATTTCTAAGCTCTCTTTCTAAGGCATGCATGGAAGTAATAATTTGAGTAAACCTAGTATACATCTCAAAAATTGATTCACTAGGTTTCATACAAAATTGTTCATAATTGTGAAGCAGAATGTTTAACCTAGATTATTCTAATTCATTAATTCCCTCATACGTTATGAATAGTTTATCCCAAATTTTTTTTCCAATTGAATAAGTAGAAACATGCATGTAATATTCAAATTTTAAAGCACAAATAACAAATTCAAACATTTAGCATTTAGTTGGGCTAAATCTCTATTATCTGTACTCCATTTAGAAAAAAGTTATTTCAGTTTTAATGCCATTTACTAATCTAACGGGTGCAAAATATCCTTCTTGAACTAACATCCACATACGATAATCAATGGATTATAACAAAGTAGACATGTAAACTTTCCTAAATTCAAAAGAAATATTATAAAATAAAGGTGGTCGTATGATTGAATATCCTTTCCTAGTGTTACGATTACCAAAATTAGCCATGGATCCTATTTTAAAAGTTTTATCAAACTTAATTTATGAGTCCCACTCAGATACAACTTGAAAGTTTGAGAAGGTTTTTAAACCTTTAAGAACAAGCCCAAGGCTAACTACGGGGGGCGGGGGGGTGAATTGTTTATGTTTAAAAATTACTTAAAGCAAAAAAGAAAATCTTTTTGAAATCTATTTGAATATTTTAAAATAAATAATTTTATCCCAACTTGTGGAAATAAAACTAATTTCATAATAACAAAAATTAGAGATTTCAAACAGAACAAATCATAGAAAAATGTGAAAATCAAATGTGAAAAAGTAAATAGAAAGAACACGCCAGATTTCTAGTGGTTGAGTCAACTTGACTTACATCCACTCCCGGAAACCTCCTTTCCAGGTATTGTACTAAAAGTAGTGTCTCTCCTTATGCACCCCATAGTAAGGCGGAGAAGCCCTTACAAAAGCTTTCCACCAACCCGGTGAGGCAAGTACCTTCAATCCTTTTACTCCCTCCTAGAGTAGGCAGAGAACCTAAAATCCTTTTACTTCCTCCTGGAGTAGGTAGAGAACCTTGGAATCCTTTTACTCCCTCCTGGAGTAGGCAGAGAACCTTAATCTTATGTTGAAGAATGTCTCCCCCAGAGCCACCAAGGAAACCAGGAAGGCAGCTTGAAGAAGTTGATGGAAACCTTGATTGGAGTAACCTTTGTGAATCCCTCACAACTGTCGCTCATAAGGATCTCTCTCACTCTCTCTGAATCTCTCTCTCTTCCTTCTCCAAGCTCTCTCCTAGATCAACTCCACAACAAAAGATTTTTTAATAAGATTATTAGAAATCCTTAATAGTGGGCTTAAAAAATCCTAAATTTTAAAAGATTTGTCTTCTGTTCATATAGTATGATATATGTATCGTACAATAAAATCAGTGTAATTTAGAATCATCCAGTAAGTTTGTACAGACAAACTATTCAACATTTAAATATTTTATATAGTACGATCAAAATATCATATAGTACGAATTGTAGAAATTTCTTCTATTCATTTGGAATGATACATAAGATGGCCAACTTCAAACTCTATCAATCATAGTTCAATTTGGACATCGTATAGTATGATAAGAACAAAAATTTTGGAATTTCTTTGGTATGATCTCTGGGAAGACCAAAGTCATACTCTGTCAATTATACTGTATGAGATAAATCTTATAGTATGATCAGTGTTCATAATTATCCATAATTCAGTTGTCTAATATTGAGGGGTTAATTACGGAAGATTTTTATTAGGGAATATAGAACAAATTATATTGTATGATTAGTACATAATTAGTATCTTTCTCAATCTCTAGAGGTTAGGGTATTGACAGAGCATAACAGATCATACAGTACAAATTAAAATTGTATAGTACGAAACAAAGTTATATAATACGAAGGTAAAGTAATACAATACAATTTTCTTAAAAAAAAACTCTCTCAAAAATATTTTTCACTCTCCCCCTGGGAGTGTACATGGTGACTCAGCAATGATATCCACCAAGTTACATGATAGGACTCAAGAAAGGAAAAAATAATAGAACAAATTAAAAATACAGACTGTAACACTAGTCTACCAAGTCTTAAGCTGATTAGAATTGTAAGTGAATAGTGGATTGAATTCCTAAAATATTAGTACACACCACACATAATAAAAAATCACAAAAATAGGAGAAAGCTAACAAACACAATAATGTTTGTTATCATCAAAATCATAGTGCTTGAATTAGATTTGCAACATCCTTGAGGTTCTCTAGGTTCTCCAGGAGGGTGAAAAATGAGCTGAAGTTCTCTTGCTTCTCCTAGAGGGAGAAAAGGATCTGAGGTTCTCTGCCATTTCCAGGAGGGAGAAAAATGAGCCAAGGATCATTGTCATCACCAGGAGGCTGACATAGCGTCCAACACTCCGCCGCATCAAAGGTTTGGTGAAAGTGAGTCTGTAAGGGCTTCTCCATCCTACTGAGGGAGCAAAAGGAAACTCACTTAGTTTTATTGCAATACTTGGAGTGGAGGACTCCATGGAGTGGATGTCGGTCACAGTTGATCAAACCACTATAAAAATCTCTAGTGTGTTTTTACTTTTTTGTACTTTTATAATTCCTACATTTTATTTTTGTTAATATCTGCTTGGCAAAAACGTTGATTATTTCTCTATCACGTAGATTAAAATTTCGTCATAGTAAAATTTAATATTTTTGATAAAATTTCCCATTTACGTAATTAATTATGGTTTGGTATTTTCAATTATTGAAAAGTTTTTCAAAAATATTATTAATATTTTTTTGAAGTTAAGAAAAAATTTTAAAGCACCATTTAGCCCAACCCCCCCCCCCCCCCCCTCTCTTGGTATTTTAGGACTATATACGAGTTTCTACATGCACGACAAGGTAACAGATTTGGGATAGGTTATGTATCACCTATGAGAGAACTAGTGAAGTTAAATAATCTAGGCTAAACATACTACTACATGACTATGAACTCTTTCACCTGAAACCTAACGAGATTGTATTTGAAACGTATATTAGGTTCATCCAAATAGTAACATCCTTGCATGCACTAGGTAGAGAAATATCTAATTCTGAAAAAAATTAACAAGATTCTACATTGTTTACAAAGTTCTTATGATGCCAAGATAACTGCAATCAATGAATTTAATGACTAAAATGTTTATTCCATTGACAATTTGCTTGGGTCACTCATTGGCTACGAGGAATAAGTGAGTCAAAGGTAAAGTGATGTAGGAGAGAAGAATGATGAGAGAACTGTAGCACTAAAAGAAAATGATTCTGATAGTGGCAGTTCTGTAGTAGAGGATGATGATGAAATAGCCTTGATGATGTACCACTATAAGAGCTTTCTGAAAAGAAAATAGAGGTGTCATCAAAACAACTTAAGCAAAGGTAAAAGCCACAAAACTTCTAAAATTTTTTCTGACATAATTTACTTCGAGTACAAGAAACTAGGCCACCTCTAAGCTGACTGCCCCAACTAGAAGACTCACCCGAATAAGGAGAAGGGTGAAGAGAAGCTAAAGTATAAGAGGGGCAAACAAAAGACACAAAAAGGTTTTTGGGCTGACTTTGCCTCAGAATCATCAGAAGAAGAAGTAGAGGAGGAGGTAACAAACTTGTGTCTTATGGCTAATAATTATCTTGATCAATCATATTAAGATGAGGTATGTCAACTCTCTTATGACAAATTATTTATTATTTTTTAAAAAAATCATGATTTGTATAGGAAGCTTAAGTAGATGTATGCTAGTCTTAATACTGAAATTTCATCTTTGCAAAAAGATCATGCTAGTTTAATTATTGAGCACTCTACTTTAGATAGCGATCATATGACTTTATCAGATGAGTTTGATGCATTAAATAAGAAGTATATTGACCTATCCAATGCACACAATTCCTTGAAAATATCACATATTGAACTAAAAAAAGCATTTAAGGAATTAGAAGAACTTGCATGTGAATTATATAGCAGTGAGCATGCATTAAAATTGAAAATCGCAAGATATGAAAATGAAAATAAATTTTTAAGAGAAAAAATTACTACACTTGAGAATAATAAACCATAACCTTAACTAGCTCAGTAGCACAACCCCTCAACATAACATGCATCCCATAAACCTAGGAAGAGGCACCATCACCCACATAGGCTAGTGAACCTATTCCCTGGAATTATGTATTACTCTTGTGGCATGTTAGGGTACATATCCCACACTTGTACAATCCACCATAGGACACATCTAGTATGGAGGCCTAAATTGCATTCATCACAGCATAACATCCATTCATATCACTCATTCAAGCATAAGGTGTAACCCAAACTCATTTGGGTTCCCAAATCTAACATTTAAATGACATTATATGGGTGCTCTCACAAAAGACCTAGTGAGAGCATGTGGTACCTAGTGAAAGTTTGAAAGGGATGTTAAGCCCTAGTGAACTAGTCCCAAGGCTAACCAAGAGGGGGGGTGAATTGGTTATTTAAAAATTTCACGATAATAATGAAAATCTTTTCGATACTTAGCAGAGGAAACAAGTAAACAAGAACGAAAAGATCAGTCACAGATATTCACCCAAGTAGTTAATATCGGAAAAGTAAAGTGCAAAACTGAATTAGAAAAGGAAACTAGATTTTATAGTGGTTCGGTCAACTTGACCTATGTCCACTCCCTGGAGCCTCCCCTCCGGGTATTGCACTAAACAAAAAGTGTCTCTCCTTTTGCTCCCACAGCAAGGCGGAGAAGCCTGTACAAACACCTCCTTTTCACCACACGGTGAGGCAGAGAACCTGACCTCCTTTTGCTTCCTCCTGAAGCAGGCAGAGAACCTTCGAACTCCTTTTGCTTCCACCTGAAGCGGGCTGAGAACCCTGGATCTTCTTGCGAATGATCCTCCCAAGATGAACATCGACTAGACGAAAGACGACGAGCGGACAAGACGACTCTGATCCGTGCTTGGAGCAACCTTAGTGAATCCCTCACTAGCTCCCCCTCACAAGATCTTCTCTCTCTCTCCCAACTCTCTCTCTCTAGGGTTTCTCAGGGAAGGAAGGTGACAAAAGATTTTTCTTGTTTAAGAAAAAGTTCTTTTATAGGAGGGCTTAAAATTTGCCCTAAATCTCAACTGGTCGGCCAAGATCGTCCAGGACGATAGGTATATCATCCTGTACGCAGTTCAAATTCAACTGTTTCAGCCTGGACGATCTGGCTCTTCTGGTCAATCAGTAGAAAAAATTGATCATATCATCCCGTACGATCTTGCGATCGTCTGAGATGATTAGTGCAAATCGAGGAATATCATCCAGAAGACAGTTCGGGTCGTCCAGAGAAATCTGTGCTGGACGACCAAAAAATGACTTGATCATCCAGGACGATAGGGATATCGTCCTGTACTATTAGTTCAAAAAGTGCCCAAATAGTCCTGAACACACTTCAGGACGTACAGCTGAAATGCACTAGACGATCAGGATTGTCTGGGATGATCCTGCGATCGTCCAGGACGATATGATCATATCAATCAAAAATAAATTGCTTTCCTTAATTACCAGATTAAATTTGGCACGATTGTACTGAATCATCCAGGATGATACACGTATCGTCTGGGACGATCAGACCAAATAACTAAAAATAAAAACTTGCCTAACTTGATCTGGCGGCTGAGAATTTCTGATTTGGGCATATCGTCCCGTACAATCCAAAGATCGTCCAGGATGATCTGCTTAATCAGACCCTCTTAACCTAATCGCCCTAATTAGGGTTTCTGTTTTTACCCTATCGTCCAGGACAATGTGAATATCGTCCAGGATGATATGAACAAACACTAAACAGAAACTCTAATTCACTCAAGCTCTCCCCCTGAGTGTGTGTGTGCAAGGTTACTTAGCTAGGGGATCAGTTACATTACAATTGACTCAATAAAATGAAAAATAGTACATTGGACACACTTGGACCCGATCTTGAGTTGGCTTGATTTGCTCGTGATCTTTTGTGCCTAAAAGAGGTTAGCCAAGCAAAATACACTGGAAACATGTTTGTCATCATCAAAACCAGATTTGCAACAATCTCCCCCTTTTTGATGATGGCAAGCATTTGTAAACTAGTTTGAAAATAATAATAAACAGGAGATCGAAAAATAGATATATTTTTTTTTAATTTTTATTTAACAATCAAACTAATACAGAAAACATAACACATAACAAGGACTGAAATGACTACAACTGACTCCCCCTTTTGACATCACAAAAAGGAGGAGGGAAAAACAGAACATGGAAATAAAATATAAAAGAGAACATCTACAAAACAGGAAACTAAAACTGAGGTGGATCCTGATCGGAAGAAGGAGGTGGCGGTGGAGGGTTGAAGTAATGGTGAATGGCCTGAAAGTGGGCTCCAATCCAGGCGATGTCCTGGTCATGCTGCTGCGCAGCATAGTCAGTGAAACGCTGGATGTCCTCGGCGTGCCGCTACTCCTGGGCAACCATGTAGGAGTCAAATCTGGCCTCCCACTAATCGAAATGCTGCACCAGGTGGTCAAAGGGAGAGGCGATGCGAAGGGGAGCAGGTGCCTCAGGTGCAGCAGGAACTGGAATGGCCTCTTCCTCCTCTTCCTCAACATCCGGGGCGGGCACCGGATGTAGTCGTGTGCTGTGTAGGACATGCAAGGCATTATTGGTGAGGAAGGAAGGAGGAACATCTGGAGATGTGGGATATTGCAGGTCATATTTGGTTTCGAGGGCATAGGCAAAGATGTGTCCTAAGGCTAGATTTGGATGACAGCGATGACCTGGATCTCAAATGGTGGTGAGGTGCTCGAGGGACCGGATAATAAGGTCTGTGGCATTGAATTCCCTATTGGCCAGGATGTAGTAGGTGGTTAAGGACAGGAGTGGGGTGATGTAAATCCGATCCGCCGCCTTTGGAATGACGGAGGAATGAAGAACATGCTGAATATTCCGGGCGTCCTTAAGAAGTGTGGAGCAGGCATTGTCATGATAAGGGGCATTGGTATTACGAAGGAAATGATTGGCGACACTCCAATCATAGTCTGGGTTGGTGACAAGGGTGTGGAGTTTGTTCCCAGTGACGGACAACTGGAGAATGTTGTGAAAGTCCTGATAGGTAAGTTCGACGGGGCGCTGATTTATATAAGAACGGAGAGTGGAATAATCAGCCAAAATCCGCAAGTTTGCAAAGAAAATGCGGAGAAGTTCAGAACTAAAGGGAAATGCGAGAGTCATGATGAAGGTGAGGGAGGTGTGTACGAAGAGGTCAAGGACAGGATAAGTGACAGTGTGGGGATTTATGATTTTCGATGGTGTGATCCCCACTTCGCAGTATCGCTCGTAGGCAGCCTGATCAGCTACATTGGGGAAGCGAGGATCAACCAGTCCCCGGGAGGAACTGGTACCCTTTTGACGAGACCTTTTGCCACCAGCAATTAGGAATCCAAAGTGTAAGGAAGTAGAAGGAGAGTGGAAGAAAAAAGGTGTGGAAAAATCTGAAGAAAACTTCTATTTATATAGAAAATGGCCTGATCGTCTCGTACGATCGTGACATCGTCCGGGACGATATGGTCATTTATGACATCCTGGACGATTGGTCAAAAAGGCGGTCCGATCATCCAGGATGATTAGACACAGGCGATCATCCTGAGGAGTTGGGCTGGACGACCATTGATGAAAAGTATCATCCCGTACGATTAGGTGGATCGTCCGGGATGATATGCAATAAATATGTCGGACGGGCCGAATTCCAATCGTCCAGCGGCTGACACGTGGATCGTCTAGGATGATGAGGTGGATCGTCCAGGACGATGGATAATAATTGGTGCAATGTCAGCCGTTTGATCAGATCAGGAAGATGTGGATCATATCATCCAGGACGATGTAAGGATCGTCCAGGACGATCACCAATAATTGGGATTTTTTAGCAGCAGGAGCAGTGTGGGGAGGATTTTGAATGAATCGTCCAGGACGATGTTTGGATCATCCAGGACGATGTTTGGATCATCCAAGATGATCATGGTATCGTCCAGGACAATCGTGGTATCGTCCAGGATGATGTGAAGAAAATAGGAAAAGATGAAGGATGAAGATGATCGATCAGGATCTCAAAAACACAACCATGAAATCAAAATAAAACAAAAATGAATAAATCTTACAGTAAAAACACATAAAAGCAACGTTTTTTTTTTATCAAGCTGCTTGAGTAAATCTAAATTTTTCCTTGATTTTAGATTCAAAAACTAATAAGAGGACGATTAATAGCGCTGAAATCCAGAAAAGGTTGGAAAAATCAACTTTCGTAACTCCGACCCCGGGCACCTTATCGATGCAAACCTCTTTCAAAACAAAAATCTGATTCAGAAGAAAAGACATTAGATTTGAAAAGAGATCCTTTCAAGCCTCGTTCCATAAAAATATCTGATATAATAGTGTTACAAAGTAAAAAATCAGAAATCAGGATTTTCAAACTCAAGCTTTTGAAAATATTAAGTGGCGCACGGATTTTTCTAAGACATTTAACAATTTGAAAGGGAAGAAAGCTTGGTTTGGGCTCATTTTGTGCCTCTTTTTCAAATTGGTTGGCGCTTTGCTCATCTTTTGATTTTTGATACACTTTGTGTATCCAATTTGGCAATTTCGCATCTTTTCAATTTTGGGCTCATTTTATACCTCATTTTCAAATTATCTGGCGTACTGCACATCTTTTATAAGCTTTCTCCTTTTCATAATCATTAAAGAGTCTCAGCTGTGAGATTATCTTCCAGACATAGGAGATGACTCTCAATAGTAAGGAAGAACGATTCACAAAACAAAAGCCATACAGTATATGATAAATGCAATCACTTGGTTTAGAAAATCAAACTAATGACTCAAGACTTTGAAAAATATTATTGATATGAGGCAGATTACTGTAGAAAGATAAAATAATCTATATTACAAAAACTAACATTTAATTTTGAAGAGGATTTTTATCCAAAAGAAACTATACACTAGTAAAGGAGTTAGAGGAAGAGAAACAATCATTAATGTTTCTTCCCTTTAACAGATTCAGTGGAATCAATCACTGCTTACCAGCTTCCAAACCAAAACAAGGTAAAAACTCCCAGTCAAAAATTCAGATTATCAGAAGTAGTGAGCGATGATCAGATTTTGAAAAACATAAAATAGTAAGTGCAAGATATGAACCAGTGAATAAAAATAGGTAGAAAATTACAGTAAAGTAAATACTCAAATCAAACTAACAGTAAGGCTAAAACAGAAATCAGCAGATGAAATAAAATCAACTGAAAGCAAATAATAAAAATAAAAAACTAACTAACAGAAAATAGAATACCAATCCGAACAATCAGAAATCAGTAGTCATCAGAATCAAGCATTTATATCAATCACTCCTAATCTGGTTCTCAAAATGCTGAATGAGTCAAAGGCCAGTGGTTTAGTGAATATGTCAGCCAGCTGATTTTCAGTTGCTACATGATGTAGCTCAATGTCCCCTTTTGTAACATGGTCCCTAATGAAGTGATGCCTTATATCAATATGTTTGGTCCTAGAATGTTGGATTGGATTCTTAGAGATACAAATGGCACTAGTATTATCACACAGAATAGAAATTGTGCCAACAGGTTTCCCTAAATCCAAGACTTGTTGCTTCAACCAAAGAACTGTTGCAAATCTGGTTTTGATGATGACAAACATGTTTCCAGTGTGTTTTGCTAGGCTAATCTGTTTCAGGCACAAAAGACCGCGAGCCACTCAAGCCAACTCAAGATCGGGTCCAAGTGTGTCAAATGTATGATTTTTCTTTTTATTGAGTCAATTGTAATGTAACTGATTCCCTAGCTAAGTAACCTTGCACACACACACTCAGGGGGAGAGATTGAGTGAATTAGAGTTTCTGTTGCAATTTTGTTCAGATCGTCCTGGACGATATCCACATCGTCCTGGACGATCCAGTTAAAACAGAAACCCTAATTAGGGCGACTAAGTTAAGAGGGTCTGATTGAGCAGATCGTCCTGGACGATCTCCGGATCGTACGGGACGATATGCCCAAATCAGAAATTCTCAGCCGCCAGATTAAGTTAGGCAAGTTTTATTTTAAGTATTTTGGTCTGATCGTCCCGGACGATACGTGTATCATCCTGGACGATTCACTACAATCATGCCTAAATTAGTCTGGTAATTAAGGAAAGCAATTAATGTTTAATTGATACGATCACATCGTCCTAGACGATCGCAGGATCGTCCCGGACGATCGTGATCGTCTTGTGCATTTCAGCTGTACGTCCAGAACTATGTACAGGACGATTTGGGGCCTTTTTGAACTAATCGTACCGGACGATTACCCTATCGTCCGGGACGATCAAGTCATTTTTTGGTCGACCAGCACAGATTTCTCTGGACGACCCGAACTGTCTTCTGGACGATTTCCTTCAATTTGAACTAATCGTCCCGGACGATCGAAGGATCGTACGGGACGATAGGAACAACTTTTTCTACTGATCGTCCAGAAGAGCCAGATCGTCCAGGCTAAAACAGCTGAATTTGAACTGATCGTACAGGACGATCTACCGATCGTCCTGGACGATCTTGGCCGACCAGTTGAGATTTAGGGCAAATTTTAAGCCCTCCTTTAAAAGAACTTTTTCCTAGATTTGGAAAAATCTTTTGCTGCCTTTCTTCCCTGAGAAATCCTAGAGAGAGAAAGAGTTGGGAGAGAGAGAAGAGATCTTGTGAGGGGGAGTTAGTTAGGGATTCACTAAGGTTGCTCCAAGCACGGATCAGAGTCGTCTTCTCCGCTCGTCGTCTGTCGTCTAGTTGGTGATCTTCGTGGGAGGATCGTTCGCAAGAAGATCCGGGTTCTCTGCCCGCTTCAGGAGGAAGCGAAAGGAGTTCGTGGGTTCTCTGCCCGCTTCAGGTGGAAGCAAAAGGAGTTCGAGGGTTCTCTGCCCGCTTCAGGTGGAAGCAAAAGGAGTTCGAAGGTTCTCTGCCTGCTTCAGGAGGAAGCGAAAGGAGGTTAGGTTCTCTGCCTCACCGTGTGGTGAAAAGGAGGTGTTTTGTACAGGCTTCTCCGCCTTGCTATGGGAGCAAAAGGAGAGTCACTTTCGTTTAGTGCAATACCCGGAGGGGAGGCTTCGGGGAGTGGACGTAGGTCAAGTTGACCGAACCACTATAAAATCTGGTTTGCCTTTCTGATTCAGTTTTGCATTTTACTTTTCAATATAAACTGCTTGGGTGAATATCGTTGGTTGATCTTTTCGTTATTGTTTAACTTGTTTCCGCTGCTAAGTATCGAAAAGATTTTCATAGTTATCGTGAAATTTTTAAATAACCAATTCACCCCCCCTCTTGGTTAGCCTCGGGACTAGTTCACTAGGGCTTAACATCCCTTTCGAACTTTCAAGTGGTATCAGAGCGGGATTCAAAATTTTTGTTTAAAAACTTTTGAATTTGATCTAATGGCTAACTGTAACAATCGTAATACTGCTGAAGGTTATTCCATTACCAGACCACCGTTGTTTGACAATATTCCTTTTGATTTTTGGAAAACACGCATGTCTACTTTTCTGCAATCTATTGATTATCGCATGTGGATGTTAGTTAAGGACGGATACGAACCACCTTTTCGAATGATTAACAATGTGAAAACTGAATTGCCGTTTGCTGATTGGACGTTTGATGATCGTGATTTAGCACAGTTGAATGCAAAATGTTTGAACTGTTTCTTTTGTGCTTTGAAATTTGAAGACTATCTGCGTGTTTCTACTTGTACAACGGGAAAGGAAATCTGGGATAGGTTATGTATAACATACGAAGGTACAACTGAAGTCAAACAATCTAGGTTAAACATCTTGTTACATGATTACGAACTTTTTCGCATGAAACCTAGTGAGACTATTTCAGAAATGTACACAAGGTTCACTCAGATTGTTACCTCTTTGCATGCTTTAGGTAGAGAACTTACCAACTACGAAAGAGTGAACAAGATTCTTAGATGTTTGCCTGCTTCTTATGATGCTAAGATTACTGCTATTACTGAATCCAAAGATTTAAATACTTACTCTATTGACAGCTTACTTGGATCACTCATTGCTTACGAGCAAGGAGTGAACCAAAGGCAACTTGATGCAGGAGAACGCAAGAAAGAGAAGACCGTGGCACTAAAGGCCAAGGATTCAGATGCTAGCTCTTCCGGGTCTGATAGCGATGATGTTGCCTTAATCACAAGGCAATTTAAAAGCTTTCTAAGGAAGAAACATAAGAACTATCAGAAGTGGAACAAGGGTAAGTCCAATAAAAACTTTAAGGGTTCATCTGAATCGATTTGTTTTGAATGCAGGAAGCCTGGATACATTAAGGCTGATTGTCCAACACTTAAAGCTCACCCAAGCAAGGAGAAGAGTGAGGAGAAACCAAAGTTCAGGAAGGACAAGAAGCGGATTCAGAAGGCGTTCTGGGCAGACTCTGCATCCGACTCCTCTAAGACTGAAGCTGAAGAGGAGGAAACAAACTTGTGTCTGATGGCGGATGATCACCCTAGTCAGTCGGACCAGGAAGAGGTATGTGAGCTTACTTACGATCAGTTATTTGAAGTTTCTGAAAAGATTCATACATCGTATAGGAAGCTTAAGAAAACCCATGCTAGTTTGAAACTAGATTATCTGACTTTGCAAAAAGAGCATGAAGTGTTGATTAAGGATCATTCCACCATTGATAGCAATCACATGTCTTTACTAGATGAGTTTGATGAACTGAATAAAAAGCATTCTGATTTAATTGTTGAGCATAACTTGTTAAAAACATCGCATGATGAATTAGAACTTGCTTTTAAGAAAGTGAATGATTTGGCATCTGAGTTAGAAAGTATTGAAAGTGGAAAAACGTTTGAAATTAGAAGTTTAAACAAATACATTGAGTTTTTGAAAGTGAAAATCAGTGCTTTTGAAAATAATAAAACACCGCCTACTTTTGAACAGTTTTATGCACCGCCACCTTTTAAAAATTCTGTTGCAAGTTCATCAAAGCATGTTTCACACACTACTAGGAAGAGGCACTATCACTCACGACGTTTAGTTAATCCTTTTCCTGGTGTTAGATGTTTTTCATGTGGCATGTTAGGGCACATATCACACACTTGTACTGTTCACCGTAGTACATATTGGGTGTGGAGACCCAAACTGCCTGTTTCACAGCACAGCACGCATGCATCGCATTCTTCTTTTCATAAGAAGGAACCCAAACCTGTTTGGGTTCCTAAGACTGACATTTGATGATTTTGTAGGTGTGCTCTCACACAAGACCTCGTGAGAGCATGTGGTACCTGGACAGCGGATGTTCTAGACATATGACTGGAGATGCAAATCAGTTCATTTCGCTGGAGGCCAGAGCTGGAGGCAAGGTTACACTTGGAGATAACACCACCAGGAAGGTGGTAGGCACAGGTATAATTGGTGATTCAAAGAACTTTATGATTGATAATGTTTTGCTTGTAGATGGACTGAAACACAACCTGCTGAGCATCAATCAACTCTGTGACATGGGATACAGCATCAAATTCCTGCCCACTGGCTGCATTTTAAGCTTAAATGATGAAGTTGTTTTGCAGGGGCAAAGGATCAACAACATCTACAAGCTGGATGTAAGTAGCATTAAATCTGATAATTCAAATTGCTTAAAAACTGCTGCTGATGAGTCTTGGTTATGGCATAGGAGATTGTGTCATGCCAGTATGAAAACCCTTAGGAGAGTCACCCAAAAGGACTTAGTTAGAGGTGTGCCCAAGCTTAAGTTCACTAAGGATCACCTGTGTGATGCCTGTCAGTTGGGGAAGCAAGTCCAGTCCTCTTTTCACTCTGTTAAGGACATTAGCACCTCTAGACCTTTAGAAGTTCTTCACATGGACCTCTTTGGACCCATTAGCACTGCCAGCTTAGGGGGGAGAGTCTATGGTTTTGTGATTGTTGATGATTATTCAAGGTTCACTTAGGTTAAGTTCTTGTCACACAAATCTGAGTCATATGATGAGTTTAGATCTTTCTCTACTTGGATTTAGAAGAAGTTAGGATGTGAGATTATTACCATCCATAGTGATCACGGAGGGGAGTTTGAAAATGAAAGATTTGGAAGTTTTTGTGAGGATCATGGGATTAGTCACAATTTTTCAGCTCCTAGGACCCCTCAGCAGAACAGGGTAGCTGAAAGGAAGAACAGGACCTTAGTGGAAGCCGCTAGAGCCATGCTTGCCGAGTATTCACTTCCAAAATACTTTTGGGCTGAAGCGGTGAACACTGCCTGTTATGTGCTGAATAGGGTGAATGTGAGAGTCAAACTGAACAAGACACCTTATGAGATCATTAAGGGTAGAACACCAAATCTGTCCCACCTCCATGTTTTTGGCTGTAAGGTTTTCATTCTGAACAACGGGAAGTCACCCTTAGGAAAATTTGACCCCAAATCTGATGAAGGAGTGTTCTTAGGATATTCAAGTGTGGGGAAATCCTTTAGGGTGTTCAATAGGAGGACTTTGGTGGTGGAAGAAACAACCCATGTAGTGTTTGATGAATCTGATCCTAAGGAGTCTAGATCTGAAGTAGAAGATGAAGAGATTGTTGAGGTTACCCAAGGAGTTGGAAATACAAATTTGGAGGAAAGGGTAGAACCTCAAACCCCACTGCCTAGAGATTGGAGATATTCTTCGAGTCATCCTAAAGAACTGATCTTAGGAGACCCTTCTGAAGGTGTTAGGACTAGGCATGGACTTAGGAAGGAAGTAAACCATTCTGCCTTTATCTCAATGACTGAACCCACCAACATCAATCAAGCCCTGTCGGATGAATTTTGGATTTTAGCTATGCAGGAAGAATTGAATCAATTTGTAAGGAATGATGTTTGGGAGTTAGTAGAAAGACCTAAAAATCAAAGTATTGTGGGAACCAAGTGGGTCTTTAAGAATAAGATGAATGATTCTGGTGTGGTGGTGAGAAATAAGGCAAGATTGGTGGCTAAGGGGTATAATCAGATAGAAGGGATAGATTTTGTGGAAACTTTTGCCCCTGTAGCTAGATTGGAAGCCATTAGAGTGCTACTAGCCTTTGCCTGTTATAAGGGATTTAAGCTGTTTCAAATGGATGTCAAGAGTGCCTTTTTAAATGGGGTAATTAAAGAAGATGTTTTTGTAGAACAACCCCCAGGTTTTGAGAGTTCCCAATATTCAAGTCATGTCTATAAATTAAAAAAGGCCTTATATGGATTGAAACAGGCACCGAGAGCTTGGTATGAGAGGCTTAGCACATTCCTGTTAGAAAGAGAGTTTGTTAAGGGGAGCGTAGACACCACCCTTTTTCTGAGGAGATTAGGAGATGACTTACTCATTGTCCAGATCTATGTTGATGATATAATTTTTGGATCTTCTGATAAATACTTATGTGAAGAGTTTTCTAAAACAATGAGTAAAGAGTTTGAGATGAGTATGATGGGAGAATTGTCCTACTTTTTGGGGTTTAGTATAAGGCAAACGGATGATGGAACCTTTCTCAATCAATCAAAATACACTAAGGACATTTTGAAGAAATATGAAATGGACAAAGCCAAGCCAATCAATACTCCCATGCCCTCCTCAGTTCAGTTAGATAAGGATTCAAATGGAAAATCTGTTGATCAGAAGAAGTATAGAGGGATAATAGGGTCACTGCTTTACCTGACTGCTAGCTGACCTGATATCATGTTTAGTGTCTGTCTTTGTGCTAGGTTTCAGGCTGATCCTAAAGAGTCCCACCTGACTGCTGTTAAGAGAATTCTTAGATATCTTTTAGGAACCCCAAACCTAGGAATTTGGTACCTAGGCACAGCACCTCTTTTGAGATCATTGGATATTCTGATTCTGACTTTGCGGGGTGTAGGGTGGATAGGAAGAGTACTTCTGGGACTTGTCAATTTATAGGACAGTCGTTAGTCTCCTGGTCCAGTAGAAAATAGAACTCAGTTGCACTTTCCACTGCTGAAGCTGAGTACATTGCCTTAGGGAGTTGTGTGGCCCAAGTTCTTTGGTTGAAGCAGCAAGTCTTGGATTTAGGAGTACCTGTTGGCACAATTTCTGTTCTGTGTGATAATACTAGTGCCATCTGTATCTCTAAGAATCCAATCCAACATTCTAGGATCAAACACATTGACATTAGGCATCACTTCATTAGGGACCATGTTACAAAAGGGGACATTGAGCTACACCACGTAGCAACTGAAAATCAGCTGGCTGACATATTCACTAAACCACTGGCCTTTGACTCATTCAGCATTTTGAGAACCAGATTAGGAGTGATTGATATAAATGCTTGATTCTGATGACTGCTGATTTATGATTGTTATGATTGGTATTCTGATTTCTGCTAGTTAGTTTTTTGTATTCTGTTTTCTGATTTCTGTTAGTTAGTTTTTGTATTGTGATTTCTGATTTCTGTTAGTTAGTTTTTGCCTTGATTATTTTTTTTAGTTGATTTTATTTCTTCTGCTAATTTCTGTTTTAGCCTTATTGTTAGTTTGATTTGAGTATTTACTTTGCTATGATTTTCTACCTATTTTTTATGCGTTTCAAGATCTGATTACCGCTCACTACTTCTGGTGATCTGAATTTCTGACTGAGAGTTTTTACTTTGTTTTGGTTTGGAAGCTGATAAGCGGTGATTGACTTCGCTGAATCTGTTAAAGGGAAGAAATATTGATAATTGTTTCTCTTCCTCTAACTTCTTTACTGGTGTGTAGTTTCTTTTGAATAAAAATCCTTTTCAAAATTAAAATGTTAGTTTTTGAAATAGAGATTATTTTTTCTTCCTACAGTAATCTGCCTCATATCAATAGTGTTTTTCAAAGTCTTGAGTCATTAGTTTGATTTTCTAAACCAAGTGATTGCATTTATCATATGTTGTATGGGTTTTGTTTTGTGAATCGTTCTTCCTTACTGCGGAGAGTCATCTCCTATGTCTGGAAGATAATCTCACAGCTGAGACTCTTTAATGATTATGAAAAGGAGAAAGCTTATAAAAGATGCGCAGTGCGCCAGATAATTTGAAAAAGAGGCATAAAATGAGCCCAAAACTGAAAAGATGCAAAATTGCCAAATTGGATACACAAAGTGTATCAAAAATCAAAAGATGCGCAAAGCGCCAACCAATTTGAAAAAGAGGCACAAAATGAGCCCAAAACAAGCTTTCTTTCCTTTCAGATTGTTAAATGTCTTAGAGAAATCTGTGCGCCACTTAATATTTTCAAAAGCTTGAGTTTTGAAAATCCCGATTTCTGATTTTTTTATTTTGTAACACTATTATATCATATATTTTTCTGGAACGAGGCTTGAAAGGATTTCTTTTCAAATCTAATGTCTTTTATTCTGAATCGGATTTTTATTTTGAAAGGGGTTAGCATCGATAAGGTGGCCGGGGTCAGAGTTACGAAAGTTGATTATTCCCAACCTTTTTTGGATTTCAGCGCTGTCAATCGTCCTGTCATTAGTTTTTGAATCTAAAATCAAGGAAAAATTCTGATTTTCCTGTTTTGTTGTTGTTCTGTGTATGTTTTATTTTATATTTTATTTCCGTATTATGTTTTTCCCTCCTCCTTTTTGTGATGTCAAAAGGGGGAGTCAGTTGTAGTCGTGTCGTGTCTGTTTCTGTTTTTCTGTTTCATGTTTTCTGTATTGTTTGAGCTGTTAAATGAAAATTTAAAAAAAAAAAAAAATGTTTGTTTTGTTTGATCTGCTAATTTACCTTTGTTCTCAGACTACTACACAAATGTTTGCCATCATCAAAAAGGGGGAGATTGTTGCAAATCTGGTTTTGATGATGACAAACATGTTTCCAGCGTGTTTTGCTTGGCTAATCTGTTTCAGGCACAAAAGACCGTGAGCCACTCAAGCCAACTCAAGATCGGGTCCAAGTGTGTCAAATGTATAATTTTTCTTTTTATTGAGTCAATTGTAATGTAACTGATTCCCTAGCTAAGTAACCTTGCACACACACACTCAGGGGGAGAGATTGAGTTAATTAGAGTTTCTGTTGCAATTTTGTTCAGATCGTCCTGGACGATATCCACATCGTCCTGGACGATCCAATTAAAATAGAAACCCTAATTAGGGTGACTAAGTTAAGAGGGTCTGATTGAGCAGATCGTCCTGGACGATCTCCGGATCGTACGGGACGATATGCCCAAATCAGAAATTCTCAGCCGCCAGATTAAGTTAGGCAAGTTTTATTTTAAGTATTTTGGTCTGATCGTCCCGGACGATACGTGTATCGTCCTGGACGATTCACTACAATCATGCCTAAATTAGTCTGGTAATTAAGGAAAGCAATTAATGTTTAATTGATACGATCACATCGTCCTGGACGATCGCAGGATCGTCCCGGACGATCGTGATCGTCTTGTGCATTTCAGCTGTACGTCCAGAACTATGTACAGGACGATTTGGGGCCTTTTTGAACTAATCGTACCGGACGATTACCCTATCGTCCGGGACTATCAAGTCATTTTTTGGTCGTCCAGCACAGATTTCTCTGGACGACCCGAACTGTCTTCTGGACGATTTCCTTCAATTTGAACTAATCGTCCCGGACGATCGAAGGATCGTACGGGACGATAGGAACAGCTTTTTCTACTGATCGTCCAGAAGAGCCAGATCGTCCAGGCTAAAACAGCTGAATTTGAACTGATCGTACAGGACGATCTACCGATCGTCCTGGACGATCTTGGCCGACCAGTTGAGATTTAGGGCAAATTTTAAGCCCTCCTTTAAAAGAACTTTTTCCTAGATTTGGAAAAATCTTTTGCTGCCTTCCTTCCCTGAGAAATCCTAGAGAGAGAGAGAGTTGGGAGAGAGAGAGAAGAGATCTTGTGAGGGGGAGTTAGTGAGGGATTCACTAAGGTTGCTCCAAGCACGGATCAGAGTCGTCTTCTCCGCTCGTCGTCTGTCGTCTAGTTGGTGATCTTCGTGGGAGGATCGTTCGCAAGAAGATCCGAGTTCTCTGCCTGCTTCAGGAGGAAGAGAAAGGAGTTCGTGGGTTCTCTGCCCGCTTCAGGTGGAAGCAAAAGGAGTTCGAGGGTTCTCTGCCCGCTTCAGGTGGAAGCAAAAGGAGTTCGAAGGTTCTCTGCCTGCTTCAGGAGGAAGCGAAAGGTGGTCAGGTTCTCTGCCTCACCATGTGGTGAAAAGGAGGTGTGTTGTACAGGCTTCTCCGCCTTGCTGTGGGAGCAAAAGGAGAGTCACTTTCGTTTAGTGCAATACCCGGAGGGGAGGCTCCGGGGAGTGGACGTAGGTCAAGTTGACCGAACCACTATAAAATCTGGTTTGCCTTTCTGATTCAGTTTTGCATTTTACTTTTCAATATAAACTGCTTGGGTGAATATCGTTGGTTGATCTTTTCGTTATTGTTTAACTTGTTTCCGCTGCTAAGTATCGAAAAGATTTTCATAGTTATCGTGAAATTTTTAAATAACCAATTCACCCCCCCCCCCCCCCTCTTGGTTAGCCTGGGGACTAGTTCACTAGGGCTTATCATCCCTTTCGAACTTTCAAGAACTTGGGCCACACAACTCCCTAAGGCAATGTACTCAGCTTCAACAGTGGAAAGTGCAGCTGAGTTCTATTTTCTACTGGACTAGGAGACTAACGACTATCTATGAATTGACAAGTCCCAAAAGTGCTCTTTCTATCCACCCTACACCCCGCAAAGTCAGAATCAGACTATCCAATGATCTCAAAAGAGGTGCTGTGCCTAGGGTACCAAATTCCTAGGTTTGGGTCCCTAAAAGATATCTAAGCATTATCTTAACAACAGTCAGGTGGGACTCTTTAGGATCAGCCTGAAACCTAGCACAAAGACAGACACTAAACATGATATCAGGTCAGCTAGCAGTCAGGTAAAGCAGTGAACCTATTATCCCTCTATACTTCTTCTGATCAACAGATTTTCCATTTGAATCCTTATCTAACTGAACTGAGGAGGGCATGGGAGTATTGATTGTCTTGGCTTTGTCCATTTCATATTTCTTCAAAATGTCCTTAGTGTATTTTGATTGATTGAGAAAGGTTCCATCATCCGTTTGCCTTACGCTAAACCCCAAAAAGTAGGACAATTATCCCATCATACTCATCTCAAACTCCTTACTCATTATTTTAGAAAACTCATCACATAAATATTTATCAGAAGATCCAAAAATTATATCATCAACATAGATCTGGACAATGAGTAAGTCATCCCCTAATCTCCTCAGAAAAAGGGTGGTGTCTACGCTCCCCTTAACAAACTCTCTTTCTAACCGGAATGTGCTAAGCCTCTCATACCAAGCTCTGGGTGCCTGTTTCAATCCATATAAGGCCTTTTTTAATTTATAGAAATGACTTGGATATTGGGAACTCTCAAAACCTAGGGGTTGTTCTACAAAAACATCTTCTTTAATTACCCCATTTAAAAAGGAACTCTTGACATCCATTTGAAACAGCTTAAATCCCTTATAACAGGCAAAGGCTAGTAGCACTCTAATGGCTTCCAATCTAGCTACAGGGGCAAAATTCTCCTCAAAATCAATCCCTTCTATCTGATTATACCCCTTAGCCACCAATCTTGCCTTATTTCTCACCACCACACCAGAATCATTCATCTTATTCTTAAACACCCACTTGGTTCCCACAATACTTTGATTTTTAGGTCTTTCTACTAACTCCCAAACATCATTCCTTACAAATTGATTTAATTCTTCCTGCATAGCTAAAATACAAAATTCATCCGATAAGGCTTGACTGATGTTGGTAGGTTCAGTCATTAAGATAACGGCAGAATTGTTTACTTCCTTCCTAAGTCCATGCCTAGTCCTAACACCTTCAGAAGGATCTCCTAAGATCAGTTCTTTAGGATGACTCGAAGAATATCTCCAATCTCTAGGCAACTTGGTTTGAGGTTCTACCCTTTCCTCTAAATTTGTATTTCTAACTCCTTGGGTAACCTCAATAATCTCTTCATCTTCTACTTCAGATCTAGACTCCTTAGGATCAGATTCATCAAACACTACATGGGTTGTTTCTTCCACCACCAAAGTCCTCCTATTGAACACCCTCAAGGATTTCCCCACACTTGAATATCCTAAGAACACTCCTTCATCAGATTTGGGGTTAAATTTTCCTAAGGGTGACTTCCTGTTGTTCAGAATGATAACCTTACAGCCAAAGACATGAAGGTGGGACAGATTTGGAGTTCTACCCTTAATGATCTCACAAGGTGTCTTGTTCAGTTTGACTCTTACATTCACCCTATTCAGCACATAACACGCAGTGTTCACCGCTTCAGCCCAAAAGTATTTTGAAAGTGAATACTCGGCAAGCATGGCTCTAGCGGCTTCCACTAAGGTCCTGTTCTTCCTTTCAGCTACCCCGTTCTGCTGAGGGGTCCTAGGAGCTGAAAAATTGTGACTAATCCCATGATCCTCACAGAAACTTCCAAATCTTTCATTTTTAAACTCCCCTCCGTGATCACTATGGATGGTAATAATCTCACATCCTAACTTCTTCCGAATCCAAGTAGAGAAAGATCTAAACTCATCAAATGACTCAGATTTATGTGACAAAAACTTAACCCAAGTGAACCTCGAATAATCATCTACAATCACAAACCCATAGACTCTTCCCCCTAAGCTGGCAGTGCTAATGGGTCCAAAGAGGTCCATGTGAAGAACTTCTAAAGGTTTGGAGGTGCTAATGTCCTTAACAGAGTGAAAAGAGGACTGGACTTGCTTCCCCAACTGACAGGCATCACACAGGTGATCCTTAGTGAACTTAAGCTTGGGCACACCTCTAACTAAGTCCTTTTGGGTGACTCTCCTAAGGGTTTTCATACTGGCATGACACAATCTCCTATGCCATAACCAAGACTCATCAGCAGCAATTTTTAAGCAAATTGAATTATCAGATTTAATGCAACTTACATCCAGCTTGTAGATGTTGTTGATCCTTTGCCCCTGCAAAACAACTTCATCATTTAAGCTTAAAATGCAACCAGTGGGTAGGAATTTGATGTTGTATCCCTTGTCACAGAGTTGACTGATGCTCAGCAAGTTGTGTTTCAGTCCATCTACCAGAAAAAAATTATCAATCATAAAATTCTTTGAATCACCAATTATACATGAGCCTACCACCTTCCTGGTGGTGTTATCTCTAAGTGTAACCTTGCCTCCAGCTCTGGCCTCCAGCGAAATGAACTGATTTGCATCTCCAGTCATGTGTCTAGAACATCCGCTGTCCAGGTATCACATGCTCTCACGAGGTCTTGTGTGAGAGCACACCTACAAAAATATCACACGTCAGTCTTAGGAACCCAAACAGGTTTGGGTTCCTTCTTATGAAAAGAAGAATGCAATGCATGCGTGCTGTGCTGTGAAATAAGCAGTTTGGGTTTCCACACCCAATGTGTACTATGGTGAACAGTGCAGGTGTGGGAAATGTGTCCTAACATGCTACATGAAAAACATCTAACACCAGGAAAAGGGTTAATTAATCTACGTGGGTGATAGTGCCTCTTCCTAGATGCATATAAAACATGCTTTGATGAACTTGCAATAGATTTTTCAAAAGGTGGCGGTGCATAAAACAGTTCCAAAGTAGGCGATGTTTTGTTCTTTTCAAAAGCACTGATTTTCACTTTTAAAAACTCAATATGTTTATTTAAACTTGCAATTTCAAAGGTTCTTGCACTTTCATTACTTTCTAAATCACATGCCATATCATTCACTTTCTTAAAAGCAACTTCTAATTCAACATGCGATGTTTTTAACAGATCATGCTCAACAGTTAAATCAGAATATTTTTTGTTCAAATCATCAAATTCCTCAAGCAAAGACATGTGATTGGAATCAAGTGTGGAATGATCTTTAACTACAGAATCATGCTCTTTTTGCAAAATCAAATAATTTAATTTCAAACTAGCATGAGTTTTCTTAAGTTTCCTATAAGATGTATGAATTCTTTCAAAAACTTCAAATAATTGATCGTAAGTAAGCTCACATACCTCTTCCTGGTCCGACTAACCAGGGTGATCATCAGCCATCAGACACAAGTTTGTTTCCTCCTCTTCAGCTTCAGTCTCAGAAGAGTCGGATGCAGAGTCTGCCCAGAACGCCTTCTAAATCCGCTTCTTGTCCTTTCTGAACTTTGGTTTCTCCTCACCCTTCTCCTTGCTTGGGTGAGCTTTAAGTGTAGGACAATTAGCCTTAATGTGTCCAGGCTTCCTACATTTAAAACAAACAAATTCAAATGAACCCTTAAAATTTTTTGTGGACTTACCCTTATTCCACTTCTGATAGTTCTTATGTTTCTTCCTTAGAAAGCTTTTGAATTGCCTTGTGATTAAGGCAACATCATCGCTATCAGACTTGGAAGTGCTAGCATCTGAATCTTTGGCCTTTAGTGCCACTGTCTTCTCCTTCTTGCGTTCACCTGCATCAAGTTGCCTTTGGTTCACCCCTTGCTCGTAAGCAATGAGTGATCCAAGTAAGCTGTCAATCGAGTAAGTATTTAAATCTTTGGATTCAGTGATAGCAGTAATCTTAGCATCATAAGAAGCAGACAAACATCTAAGAATTTTGTTCACTCTTTCGTAGTTAGTAAGTTCTCTCCCTAAAGCATGTAAAGAGGTAACAATCTGAGTGAACCTTGTGTACATTTCTGAAATAGTCTCACTAGGTTTGATGCAAAAAAGTTCATAATCATGTAACAAGATGTTTAACCTAGACTGTTTGACTTCAGTTGTACCTTCGTATATTATACATAATCTATCCCAGATTTCCTTTCCCGTTGTACAAGTAGAAACACGCATATAGTCCTCAGATTTTAAAGCACAAAAGAAACAGTTCAAGCATTTTGTATTTAACTGTGCTAAATCACGATCATCAAATATCCAATTAGCAAAAGGTAATTCAGTTTTCATATTGTTAATCATTCTAAAAGATGGTTCGTATCCGTCCTTCACTAACATCCACATGCGATAATCAATAGATTGTAGAAAAGTAGACATGCGTATTTTTCAAAAATCAAAATGAATATTATCAAACAACGGTGGTCTTATAATAGATAACCTTCAGCACTGTTATGATTGTTACAGTTAGCCATGGATCAAATTCAAAAGTTTTTAAACCTAAATTTTGAATCCCGCTCTGATACCACTTAAAAGTTCTAAAGGGATGTTAAGCCCTAGTGAACTAGTCTCGAGGATAACCAAGAGGGGGGTGAATTGGTTATTTAAAAATTTCACGATAACAATAAAATTCTTTTCGATACTTAGCAACAGAAATAAGTAAACAAGAACGAAAAGATCAGTCACAGATATTCACCAAAGCAGTTAATATTAGAAAAATAAAGTGCAAAACTGAATCAGAAAAGCAAACCAAATTTTATAGTAGTTCGGTCAACTTGACCAACGTCCACTCCCCGGAGCCTCCCCTCCGGGTATTGCACTAAACAAAAAGTGTCTCTCCTTTTGCTCCCACAGCAAGGCGGAGAAGCCTGTACAAACACCTCCTTTTCACCACACGGTGAGGCAGAGAACCCAACCTCCTTTTGCTTCCTCCTGAAGCAGGCAGAGAACCTTCAAACTCCTTTTGCTTCCACCTGAAGCGGGCAGAGAACCCCGGATCTTCTTGCGAATTATCCTCCCACGACGAACACCGACTAGATGAAAGATGACGAGCGGAGAAGACGACTCTGATCCGTACTTAGAGAAACCTTAGTGAATCCCTCACTAGCTCCCCCTCACAAGATCTTCTCTCTCTCTCCCAACTCTCTCTCTCTCTCTCTAGGGTTTCTCAGGGAAGGAAGGTGGCAAAAGATTTTTCTTGTTTAAGAAAAAGTTCTTTTATAGGAGGGCTTAAAATTTGCCCTAAATCTCAACTGGTCGGCCAAGATCGTCCAGGATGATAGGTAAATCATCCTGTACGATCAGTTCAAATTCAACTGTTTCAGCCTGGACGATCTGGCTCTTCTTGACGATCAGTAGAAAAAATTGATCATATCGTCCCATACGATCCTGCGATCATCCGGGATGATTAGTGCAAATCGAGGAATATCTTCCAGAAGACAGTTCGGGTCGTCCAGAGAAATCTGTGCTGGACAACCAAAAAATGACTTGATCGTCCAGGACGATAGGGATATCATCCTGTACGATTAGTTCAAAAAGTGCCCAAATCGTCCTGAACACAGTTCGGGACGTACAGCTGAAATGCACTAGATGATCAGGATCGTCCGGGATGATCCTGCGATCGTCCAGGACGATATGATCGTATCAATCAAAAATAAATTTCTTTCCTTAATTTCTAGATTAAATTAGGCATGATTGTACTGAATCGTTCAGGACGATACACGTATTGTCCGGGACGATCAGACCAAATAACTAAAAATAAAAACTTGCCTAACTTGATCTGGCGGCTGAGAATTTCTAATTTAGGCATATCATCCCATACGATCCAAAGATCATCCAGGACGATCTGCTTAATCAGACCCTCTTAACTTAGTCGCCCTAATTAGGGTTTCTATTTTTACCCTATCATCCAGGATGATGTGAATATTGTCCAGGACGATCTGAACAAAAACTGAACAGAAACTCTAATTCACTCAAGCTCTCCCCCTGAGTGTGTGTGTGCAAGGTTAGTTAGCTAGGGGATCAGTTACATTACAATTGACTCAATAAAATGAAAAATAGTACATTGGACACACTTGGACCCGATCTTGGGTTGGCTTGATTTGCTCGTGATCTTTTGTGCCTGAAACAGGTTAGCCAAGCAAAACACACTGGAAACATGTTTGTCATCATCAAAACAAGATTTGCAACACCTAGATAATTGCTGCTCGAGGCATATGTCTGGTGATATGAAGCAGTTCATCACACTAGAGGCCAGGTAAGGAGGCAAGGTGATATTATCAGACAAAACCACTAGAAAAGTGGTGGGCTCAGATATAATTAGTAACTCTAAATACTCATTGACAGTTTAAAGCATAATTTATTAAGTATTAGTCAACTATATGAAAAAGGATTTGATATAAAATTTCTTTCTAACAAATGCATGATTAGTTTAAATGAAAAACTTGTGTTAGAATGAAAATAGATGAATAATGTTTATATGTTAGACTTAAACTACATTGACTATTTAAATTCATTATGCCAAAAAAGTATAATTGATAAATCTTGGTTATGGCATAGGACTATGCCATGCGAGTATGAAGAGTCTTAGGAATATCACCCAAAAAAATCTAGTTAGAGGCATACCTAAGTTAGACTTTACTAAGGACCATTTATTTGATGCCTACCAACTAGGAAAATATAGGTCTTCATTTCATTCCATCAAAGGTATTAACACCTCTAGGCCACTAGAAATACTTCACATAGACCTATTTAGACCTGTTAGTACAGCCAGCCTTGGAGGGAAAATATATGGATTTGTAATAGTGGATGACTAGACTAGATTTTCTTCGGTTAGATTCTTAACACATAAGAGTGAGTCATTTAAGGAATTTAGAACATTCTTCAGTTGGATTTAAAGGAAATTAGGATGTGAAATCTCAATAACTCATGTGATCATGGTGGAGTGTCAACAAATGATAAGTTTGAATCCTTTTGTCAAGAGATAGCAATAGAACCCAACTTCTCTGTCTCTAGGACCCCCAAGTAGAATGGAATAGTTGAAAGGAAAAATAGAACCTTGGTGGAAGCTTCTAGGGCAATGCTAGCTGAGTATTCAATCCTAAGGTATTTTTGGGTAAAAGTAGTGAATACTGCTTGTTATATTTTAAATAGGGTGAATGCTAAATCTTAGCTTAATAAGACACCCTATGAACTCCTTAAGGGTAGGACACCCAATCTTTCTCACTTATATGTCTTTAGGTGTAGATGCTTCATCTTAATTAAAGGAATATCACCCTTAGGAAAATTTAATCCCAAGTCTGATGAAGGTGTCTTCTTAGGTTACTCATATGTATTTAAGGCCTATAAAATCTTTAATAAGAGGACCATAGTAGTAGAAGAGTCTACCCATGTACTATTTGATGAATCAGATAGGACCTCTGAATCTAAACCTAAAGAAGAAGAAGTGGAGGTCATTCAAGGGGTAGAAACCATTACAATAAAAGATTGAGTAGAACCTTAAGAAAATTTGCCAAGAGAATGGAGATATTTTTTTAGTCATCCTAAAGAACCTATTTTAGGAGACCCATCTGAAAGTGTTAGAACTAGGCATAGACTTAGGAAGGAGGTTAGTCATTTAATCTTTATCTCCATGAAAGAACCAACCAATATAGATCAAGCCCTAGCTGATGAATTCTAGATCCCAGCAATGCAAGAAGAGCTAAACCAATTTATTAGAAATAATGTATAAGAATTAGTCAAGAGACCTAAGGACCAGAGTGTGGTTGGAACAAAGTGGGTTTTCAAAAATAAGATGAATGACTTTGGAATAGTAGAGACGAATAAGGCCAGATTAGTAGCCATGGGGTATAACCAGATTAAAGGAATAGATTTTGAGGAAACCTTTGCCCCTATAGCTAAACTATAAGCCAATAGGGTGCTGTTAGCCTTTGCTTGCTTTAAGGGTTTTAAACTATATCAAATGGATGTTAAGAGTGCCTTTCTAAATGGGGTAATTCAAGAGGATGTTTATATTGAACAACCCCCAGGTTTTGAAAACTCACAATTACCAAGTCATGTATTCAAACTAAAGAAGGCCTTGTATGGGTTAAAGCAAGCGGTGAGAGCCTGGTATAAAAGGTTGAGCACCTTCCTATTAGATAGAGGATTTATCAAGGGTAGTGTAGACACCACCCTCTTCTTAAAAAATGATGGAGAAGACTTACTCATTGCTCAAATTTTTTATGATGACATGTTGTTTGGATCCTTAAATAAAAATCTATGTGATGAATCTTCAAACACAATGAGTAAAAAATTTTGGATGAGTATGATGGGAGAGCTAAGTTACGTTCTTGAATTTAGTGTAAAGCAGATGGTTGATGAAACTTTCCTAAGCCAATATAAATGCATCAAGAATATCCTTAAAAAGTATAAAATAGATAATGCTAAGGCCATGAACATTCCCATGAGCTCTACTCTTCAATTGGATAAGGACTCAAATGGAAAATCAATAGATTAGAAAAGTATAGGGGAATAATTGGACCGCTTCTTTACTTAACTACTAGCAGACTAGATATCATGTTCAATTTTTTCCTTTGTGCTAGATTTCAAGCTGATCCAAAAGAATCCCACATGACTGTATTTAAGAGAATCCTTAGATATCTATTAGGCACTCTAAACTTAGGAATCTGGTATCCTAGACACAACACTTCTTTTAAAAATATGGGATATTTTGATTCTTATTTTATAGGATGTAGAGTAGATAGAAAAACCACTTTTGAAACTTGTCAATTCATAGGATAATCGTTAGTTTCCTGGTCCAATAGAAAATAAAACTCAGTAGCCCTTTCCACAGCTGAGGCAGAATATATAGCAGTAGGGAGCTGTGTTACTCAAATCTTATGGCTAAAGTAATAACTCTTAGTTTTTGGACTACATGTAGGAACCATTCCAATTATGTGCGATAATATTAGTGTTATTTGCATATCCAAAAACCAAATTCAACATTCACACACAAAGCATACAGACATTAGGCACCACTTTATAAGAGATCATGTTGTCAAGGGAGATGTAGCATTCCATCTTATAGCTACAGGAGATCAATTTATAGACATCTTCACAAAACCCCTAGCCTATGACACCTTTAGCAACTTAAGGATAAAACTAGGTTTTATAGACATTCTTGCTTAATTCAAGGTAAATCATATTTTTTTTTAAATCATTCATTCACATGTGTTACTTTGTATGCAATTATTATTACATATTTATATGTTATTACTTGTCGTTTGTGTTCAAAAAAAAATTATGTTTAGTTTAAGATGTTTCCTAAACATCACACACACACACACCTCAATGACTCATAAAAAAATCTTTCAAAATTCCATTCTTATCATACTGTATGATCCACGTTCGTACTGTATGATATGCATAGATCACAATCCTTCATTTAATCAATAGTCCATGTTAGATTAATGATATACACATAATATTGGACAAACCTCTACTCGTACTGTACGATCTATGTGTCACAAATTGTAGAGGAATTCAATCCATTTGGTATGAATTTATTGCCATTCGTACTACATGATACCTCCCTTCGTATTATATGAACTAGGTGTCAAACTAGATTAGGATAAATTCAATTAGGCCGGTACGATAATTGTTGCATTTTGTATTGTACGAACATCTGTTTATATGGTATGATCCTTTTCATCAAATGCTATCAGGATGAATGTAATTCCTTAAGATAATCCAGTATGATACCTGATCGTACTATATATTTGACCACTTTTTCTAACAAGTCATCCAGACAAATTAACCTCCCTGATCGTACTGTACAAACCTCAATCATACTGTACGATCAGCCTAAACCTATAAATTGGAAGGCTTTGAATGGTTCAATTCACTTAACTCACTACTTCCTCAAACTCATGCCTTCTAAAACTTCCTTTCTAATGGCTGGTGGAAGAAAATGCGGTAGAATGACTCAAGGGAGCTCCTCCTCCTCTTGTCATTTTAACGATCATTTCCTCTCCACAAGGGACGAAGATGCCTACCATAAGTACAAAGAGGAAAAAATCACTCCTTCTTGACTGTTAAATCAACCTTCCCTTAACTTCAAGGTGATGAACCTCTTTGCCTCCCTAAAACTCTAAAATTCTTTATGAATTCTTAGTCAACCATAGGCTAAATCTAGAAACCTCTACCATGACTTTTTTTTTGTTGTCAAAATGTAGACATTACTAAGGCTGATTTAGAAGAACATATCGATCTTTCTACTAAAGGACCCTACCCTCAATCCCTTATCTCAAATGATTTTGACTGTACTTCTATTAACTTGACCATTAGAAATGTGCCATTAAACCAACATCAACTATAACTCCACACTTTAAATCAAAATGTCAAGATCATCCAGCATGTCTTTCACACTTCAATTATACCCAAAGCTGGGGATCGGGTTAACATATTATTTGACATCTTATTTAATTATTATCTTTTTTCTAAATTTCAAAATAAAAAAAATAAATAATAAAAATTTGCAACCCCCAATTTTTAAATTGATCACCAAGTGAGGGGGAGTTTAGGAGAAAAGTATTTCTATTTTTCCTATTGACCAATATTATTTAACATCATCAAAAAGGGGGAGATTGTTACAATCCAGAATCTCTAGTCAATGATTTTGATGATAACAAACATATTTGATTGAATTGTTACTTTTCTCATTAAATATTTTAAATATTTCTTATGTCTATGACCACTAACATTTCAGGTAAGATATACATCGCTTAAGACTACTAAAGACTCACAATTGGGTAGAGTATGATATAAAAGAGTTTGTAATTTTATTTTCTTTATCTTCTACTTCTTGAGTCTGGCCACATAAGAGTATATGCAAATTGGGTGACCATGCACATACACACACAAGGAGAGAGAAAAATATTTTTAAAGTTAAAATTTTTTTAACTAATTATATTGTGCATTCACCATCATACTTTATGATCTATTATCTAAAAATAGGCTTAACGGAGAATTAAAAAAATTAGTTTCTATGAACTAATTGTACTATACATTTGTGATTGTACTATATAATTTGTTACGATCTGAAAACTTTAGATGCTACATTTAAAATTTAATTTTTGAACTGATCGTACTGTATGATTCCAATCATACTATAAAAATATCTAAAATATTGATAAAATTAACCCCCATAATTTAATTAATGATAGCTGATCATATTGTACGATCTAGATCATACCGGATGATTAATAGAGATGAAATTTGGTTCTCCTAATGATCGTAGCAAATAAAACCATAAATTTTGAACTAATTGTACTGTATAATATTCATATCGTACTAGATGTTACTTGAAATCAACTAGCCGTACTGTACAATCTGGACAGTATGAGACGGTTAGCAAAGATGATTTTAGTCATCCCAAGAATCATATTGTACGAATAGAGAAAATAAAATAGACCGTGCTGTACAATCTATTTATCATATTATACAATAAGTTCATAAAGTTTAAACAGTTCGTTTGAATGATTATTTACATCATACTGGATGAGACTAGTTTTGATTTGATCATATTATACGAACTCTAATCGTACTATAAAAATAGAGCTTGCTAACACAAATTTTTAGGGTTTTTTTAAGCCTAATTTTTAAGCAAGTTTTAATAGATTATCTTAGTAATGAATAGAGGAACGTGTGACTGAAGATGGATCTCTGAGAGAGGAGCTTTTGAGAAAAAAATTGGGGTTTGAGAGAGGAAGGAGAAGGTGAGCTTGATTATGAGGGAGAAGTAGCGTAAGGTGATCACACGATTGCTCTAGGTTATCTGCACCCTTGCTCATCCTGTGGCCTTGATGAGTCTTTTGGAAGCTCTCTAGGGAGAGAGGATTATTAGTCAAGTCCTCGAGATTCTCTGTCTTTTCTAGGAGGGAGAAAAAAGTGCTCAGGTTCTCTGCCTTCTCTAGGAGGGTGAAAAATGAGTCAGGGTCTGCTATCATCACTAGGAGGGTGACATAGCATCCGGCACTCTGCTGCATCAAAGGTTTGGAGAAAGTGAGTTTGTAAGGGCTTCTCTGCCTTTTTGATACAGCAAAAGGAGAGTCACTTAGTGTTAGTGCAATACTCATAGTGGAGGACTCCGGGGAGTGGACGTAGGTCAAGTTTGATCGAACCACTTCTACATTTATTGCATTTCATTTCTGTTAATAACTTCTTGGGAAAAACATTGATTATTGCTCTATCACATAGATTAAAATTTTATCAAAGTAAAATTTAATATATTTGTTTAAATCTCTCACTTTACAATCAATTAGGGTTTGGTATTTTTAATTTCTAAAAAGTTTTTAAAAAATATTGTTATTATTATTTTGAAGTTAAGAAAACTTTTTAAAGCCCCAATTCGCTCCCCCTCCCCCCTCTTAGTGAGCCTTAGGCTAGTTCCATATGGTTTAACAACCTTCATGAACTTTCATAAGGTAACCATAAAAAAATCATTGGATTTAAATTTAAGAAAAAGGGAGATATTTTCAATTTAAGGCTTATTTAACCATCCATTTCTCTTTAAATTATATTACTAGCCAAATAGTCTTAATATATATATATATATATATATATATATATATATATATATATATATATATATATATATATATATATATATATATATATATATATATATATATGTTTGTGTCTGTGTGTGTATGTGTGTGTGTGTTTGTGTGTGTGTGTGTGGCTTTCATATGTTTTGTGTTTGCATCTATAGAAATAAAAAATAAAATAAATAATGCATTATATGACCTTAAAACTTATAATGACATTGTTGACTATAATCTATAATATATAAATTACTTAATTTGAGTTTCACTAAATTCAAAATAATTTAACCATTCTTCAAGTACATAAAAATGAGCACAACATTGATTACATGACATATACAAACTCAAATAAACTAGTTTCCTATATATTTAATTATTACCAATTAAAATCATTAAATACACTTTAAATATCTACACATGTATTTGATTCTCATTTATTTAAAAAAATATCTGTGAAATCATGATTATCATCTTTCCTAATAAGAGTCAACCATTAAGAAAATTTAATGTATCCAATTAATGATATTTTTAAGAAGCAAATCACAAAATTGGTGCCTAGACCTTTTAGGTGCACCCATTTCAATCCCCAACTTTTTAAAGTGTTCAATTTGATCGCTGAACTATCAAATTTAAATCAATTTAGTGTTATCATCAACTTTATCATTTCTTTGGATAAAATTCATGGAGTGACCTTCCCTAGCTCATTAAGTTTTATTTGAATTAAGGAATTGATAGAAAAAATGGTAACAAAATATAATAAAAATTAGTTTCCCTCATTTTTATTTTATTTAGGAAAAATTGTGTGAAAAAATTGCTCTAATTTTTTGTATAGTTGATAAGAAATTAATCTATTTATTTCCAATAAGGTGAGTAATTGTCAGCAACTATTGTTGTGTTACATTCATAATGTAAGGTATTATAAATGCAAGTAATTTGAAGAATTTGGACTTTTGGGGGAGTGGATTTCAAATGCAAAGTAATTCATTGGGGATCTTAAGATTCACCCTTTGGTACATTTCTAGTGCATTTTAAAATTATTTGATTTGGACAATTTATAAATAAACATTGAATTCTTTGCCACTTGAGACTGTATCTTGCTACCTCCACTATCGTCAGCCACCACTGATGGTTGACTCCATGACACAACCAATAACCATGGACAGCACCACCCACACCATTATACAGGAATTCATTTTACTTCAAACCAAACATAAAAATGTAATCTTTTGCATTTATTTTACACCCACCCAAAAAACACTAAATAAATACATTGAATTTACTTTAACATATATTCCTTTTTCAATAATCTAAATGACCCTAAGGGAATATACACTCATAGTAATGGCCTAATAAAATTTTCTACCCATTTTTTCCCTAGAAACATGTATTAAAATATCAAGTAAAAATTATTTTTTTTCAAATTTCTTGGGAAAGTTCAATTACCTCTAATTTTAATGGAATTAGACACCTAATATGAAATTCAAATGTAAAATCAAATTATATTCCCCCCAAATCCTCTTAAATAAAGCATACCCTAAAAGCATTTGAAATCAAAAACATTGCTAGTTTTCATAATGTTAAGGAGAATGAATAATTTGGGCATAGTATTCAGAACTCATACCTTTGAAATTTTAAAAAGAAGATCAAAATTCCCTTGGAAGAAAGAAATACCATTCTATTATATGTATGAGGGAGGAGAGAGAGAAAGAAAGAGCAAGGTTCAAGCACATGCATGCTTACATCTATATAGAAACATAGATAACAAACCATCACCACATGTATCAAAGAAAATCATTATGTATAACATGAATAACTTCACATAGATGATTAACCAATATATCATATACAATTATATTTTATATATCTAGGATTAAAATATATTATTTATTATTGTTATTATTTAAGGAGAAATTTACATGATATGTTGTCCAATTGGTCCTATATATTTGAAATTAGAGCCAAAAAGTTATAATCAAGGACCATTTCCATGTCCAAAAAAAGAATTGGATGCACACAGGCACCGCTCTTTAGAATATTCCACACTTTACATTAAAAATAGCTATCATATGAATATATATATATATATATATATATATATATATATATATATATATATATATATATATATATATATATATATATAAACTTTCTCTTGACCATTCTTTTGGTGTAATCACTACCATGTTGCAAACCTGGACCCATGTCTTGTGATTTTGATGATAACAAACATTATTGGATTCCTTACTATGATATCTTCTCTCAACTGGTATTATTACATATCTGCTTTTTCCTATGCACTAATATTTCAGGTCCACCCAATATGTGCAAGTTTGAGCAGCTCAAGATTGGGTAGACTAGGGTTAACTATGTCATAAAAAGTCTATAATTTAACTCCTATGTATTTTAACCTTTCTTGAGTCAAGTCATGTATTTGGTGGAAACTAAGTTAGGAAATCATGCACACACACACTCAAGGGAGTGAGTTAGTTACAATATTAGGAGTTGAAATTTTTGAACTAATTATACTATATGATCCATATCATACTGTATGATCAGCTAATAAAAAAAAGATTAAAATGGCGACTTATGATAATTAATACAATATGAACTAATTGTATTATATAATCTTTATCGTACAAGACGATCAGTTGAAATCAAGATCCCAGCTGCCAAACATAATTTATGCAATATTTTAAAATTGAAATTTTATACAAATCATACTATACGATAAGTATCATACTGTATATTATATTTAAATCTTTCCTAAATTAATCTTGGGATTAGGGAATGAATTTGGATGAATAAATCCAGTCAGATTATGCAGGATGATTTGACCAATTATACTATACGACCCAATTTTTGCATGGTATGATAATTAAATTGTAACCAATCATACTAGATGATAATCCAAGTCATTTTAACTAATCATACTAGAGGATGGACTAAATCATCCTAGATAATCAACTCAATTCTTTAAATTGATTGTATAACATCTGCTCTTTGTACAGTACTAAGATGAGTACTTTGAACTAATCTTACTAGATGATCCAGGATTATACTGTATGATCAGTGTCACCAGAACTAAATTTAGGCTTTTTATGAAGCCTTATATTTAATCTCTCTCATTGACTTATTTTAAGTCTTTGTATGTTGGGTGTTCTTGAGAGGGCGCTTTGAGAAGAAGATCTAGGGGAACTTTAGGAAAAAGAGGGAGTGCTTGTTTCTGAGGGAGAAGTAGTGTGAGGGGATCACATGGTTGCTTCAAGCAAGTATCTTGCATTATTCCTCCAAGTGTTTGTCTGGGTTTCTTGGGTTGCTATGGAGAGAAATTCTTCAGGTCAAGGATGTGGTTCTCTGCCATCACCAGAAGGGTGAGAAAGAATTCCAAGGTTCTCTACCTTCTCCAAGATGGAGAGAAAGATTAAAGGTCCACTATGGTCACTTGGAGGGTAAGAAAGCTTTCAGCTCTCCTCCACATCAGGTTTGGTGGAAGTGATTTGTGTAAGGGCCTCTCTGCCTTGTTGTGGGAGCAAAAGGAGAGACACTACAATGATAGTGCAATACTCAGAGTGGAGGACTCCGGGGAGTGGATGTATGTCATTATTTGACCAAACCACTATAAATCTCTAGTGTGTGTTTTTTTTTTCACATTTTACTTTCTTTATTTTAATTCCATTATGACTACTTAGTGAAAATTGTGAAATCGTTGCTTAGATATTTTGATAAATTCATTCACTTCCGTACTAAGTGAATATTGCTACTTGTTTTTCAAATATTAAAAAATCCAAAAATATTGCCTTTATTTTTTGAATTAAGTAATTTGTTTTTTAAATTCATCAATTCACACCCTCTTGGTGTGCCTAGGGATAAGTTTACTTAAGCTTAACATCCTTATTGAACTTTTAATTGGTATCACAACGACACTCAAAATAGTGTTTTAGAAAAATTAGAAGAAAAAAGATCAATGGCACACTTCAGAAATAGGAACACCATAAAAGGATACTTTATTACTCATCCACCATTATTTGAGAATATTCCCTTTGATTTTTGGAAAATCCTCATGTTAAAATTTTTACAATCTATTGATTTGAGGATGTGGCATATGATTCAATGTGGATATTCTTTACCATCACGTATTATTAATGGTATGAAAATTGATATTCCTTATACTAAATGGAGTCAAGAGGATAAAGAATTTATTTAGTTGAATGCTGAATATCTTAACTATTTTTTGTGTGCGTTGAAATCTAAGGACTATATATATGTATCAACTTGTACTATTGGAAAGGAAATTTGGGGAAGACTGTGCATTACATATGAAGGAACTAGTAAAGTAAAATAGTCTAGATTAAACATCTTGATACATAATTACAAACTCTTTCACATGAAACCTAGCAAATCAATATCAGAAATGTACACTAGGTTCACACAAATAGTGACATCCCTGCATGCATTAAGTAGAAAACTTTCAAATTCTAAAAATAGTTTATAAAATCCTATATTGCCAGCCAAGTGCCTATGATGTCAAAATTATTATAATTACTTAATCAAAAGATCTGAATATCTATTATATTAATAATTTGCTTGGGTCACTCATTGCCTACGTGCAAGGTGTGAGTCAAAGACTATATAATGCAGGTGATAAAAAGAAAGAGAAGTATGTGGCTTTGAAAGTGAATAATTTGGATAGTGACAGTTCTATAGCGGTGGAGAATGACAACATAGCGCTGATGACATGATAATTTAAAAGCTTCCTAAGAAGAAAATAAAAGCATCATTAGTAGTGGAATAAAGGTAAATTAAATAAGAATTCTAAGGGTTCTTCTGATATTATTTATTTAGAATGCAAAAAGCCAGGTCATTTGAGGATGGATTGTCCCAACTTAAAAACTCACCCAATTAAGGAGAAGGGTGAAGAAAATGCTAAATTCAGGAAGGAGAAAAATAGGACACAAAAGACATTTTAGGGCAACTCCACCTCAGAATCATTGGAACCAGAAGCAGAGGAGGAGATAACAAACTTGTATCTTATGTCAAATGATAATCTTGATTAATTAGATTAAGAAGAGGTATGCCAGCTCTCCTATTATCAATCCTTGAAGAAAATGCATATCGAATAAAAAAATCCATTTAAGGAGTTAAAAATAATTACAGGTGATTTAGATTGTGGTGAGCATGCATTGAAAATGGAAATATCCATTCTAGAAAGAGCAAATAAATTCCTACAAGAATAAATAAATTCACTTAAAAATAAAAAGCAATCACCTACTCTAGCATAGTGTAAACCCTCATCTCAGCATGCATCATTTAATCCTAGGATGAGGCACCATAACCCACATAGATTTGTGAACCCTTGTCCTCGTGTTAGGTGCTACTCTTGTGGCATTCTAGGTCACATAGCCCACACTTGCACTATCCACCATAGGAGAGATCGAGTGTGGAGGCCAAAACTACTTGCATCATTACATAGCATGTAAACATCTCATTAACTAATGAATAAGGTGGAACCCAAACTCACTTGGGAGGCAAGATAACACTAGGATATAACACCACTAGAAGAGTGGTTGACTCAGGTATAATCAATAATTCTAACATATTTTATTAGTTGATGGCCTTAAGCATAATCTACTTTTTTTTTTTTGTTGGGGGGGGGGGGGGGGTGGGGGGACCCGGAAAGGGGCCTATGTGTTAAGCATAATCTACTTAGCATTAGTGAATTATATGACAAGGGCTTTGACATAAAGTTTCTTTCTATAAAATGCATGATTAGCTTAAATAGAAAACTTATTTTAGAAGGAAAAAGAATGATTACATACTTGATTAAACTGTATTAAATATTGTGATTCCTTGTGTTTAAAAACTATAATAGATAATTCCTGGCTATGGCATAGGAGACTATGTCATGCAAGCAAGAAAACACTTTGGAAGATTACCCAAAAAGATCTAGTTAGTGGCCCACCTAAGTTAGACTTCACTAAGGACCACCTATGTGATGCTTGCCAACTAGGAAAATAAGTTAAGACTTAATTTCATTCAATTAAGGACATCAACACCTCTAGGCTACCAGAAATACTCTATATGGACCTGTTTGGACCTGTTAGTACAGCAACCTTAAGAGGAAAGTTATATGGATTTGTAATCATTGATTACTATTCTAGATTCACTTTGGTTAGATTCCTAGTACAAAAAATTGTATCATTTTAGGAGTTTAGAACTTTCCCCACCTGGATAAAAAAATAGGATTTAAAATATTAATTATTCATAGTGATCATGGTGGAGAGTTTGAAAATGATAGGTTTGAATCTTTTTGTCAAGAGATAGGGATTGAATAGAACTTTTATACCCCTAAGACCCCCAAACATAAAGGAATAGTTGAGAGGAAAAATAGAGCTTTGGTAGAAGTGGCTAGAGCCATGCTAGCTAAATATTCTCTCCCCAGATACTTCTGGGAAGAAGCCATAAATATTGCTTATTATATCTTAAATAGGGTGAATGTTAGATCTAACTTAAATAAGACACCCTTTGAACTCCTTAAGGTTAGGAAACCCAATCTTTCTCACTTATATGTCTTTAGGTGTAAATGCTTTATCTTAATCAATGGAAAATCACCCTTAAGAAAATTTGATCCCAAGTCTGATGAAGGAGTCTTCTTAGGTTATTTATTTATAGGTAAGGCCTTTAGAATCTTCAATAAGAGGACCTTAGTAGTAAAAGATTTTACCCATATTATGTTTATGAATAAGATAGAACCTCTGAATCTAAATCAGAAGAAGAAGAAGTAGAGGTAATTGAAGGGGTAGAATCCATTGATCTAGAAGACAAAGTAGAACTTCAGGAACCCTTGCCTAGAGAAAGGAGATAAACATCTAGATTTGTAGATAAGGGGTACAATCAAATTAAAGGCAATGACTTTGAAGAGACTTTTGTCTTAGAAGCTAGACTAAAATCCATTAGAGTGCTCTTAGACTTTGCTTGCTTTAAAGGATTTAAACTATATCAAATTAATGTTAAAAGTACCTTCCTAAATGGGGTAATTAAAGAGGATGTATATGTTAAGCAACCCCTAGCATTTGAAAACTCTAAATTCCCTAATCATGTATTCAAACTAAAGAAGGCTTTGTATGGGTTAAACCAAGCACCTAGAGCCTGGTATGAAAGGTTGAGCACATTCTTTCTTGATAGAGCCTTTATTAAGGGTGGTGTAAACACCACCCTATTTTTAAAGAAAGAAGGAGAAGACATATTCATAGTTCCAATCTATTGATGATATACTGTTTGGATCTATAAATAAAAATCTTTGTGATAAATCCTTAAAAACTATTAGTGAGGCGTTTGAGATCAACATGATGGAAGAGCTAAACTATTTTCTTAGATTTAGTGTGAAGCAGAAGGATGATGGAACTTTTCTTAGTGAAATTAAAATACATCAAAGACATTCTTAAGAAATATGAAATGAATAATGCTAAGGTAATAAATACTCCCATGAGCTCTGCTATTCAGTTTGATAAGGACCCAAATGGAAAACCAGTTGATAAGAAGAAGTATAGAGGGATAATTGGATCATTTCCTAACTTGACTTCCAGTAGACCTGATAGCATGTTTAGTATTTATCTTTTCTTAGATTTCAGGCTAATCCCAAAGAATCCCACTTGAGTGTTGTTAAAAGAATTCATAGATATCTAGGAACCCAAAACTTAGGAATCTAGTATCCTTGACATAACACTTCTTTTGAGATCATAGAATATTTTGATTCTAGCTTTGTAGGTTATAGGGTTGATTAGAAAAGCACCTCTGGTACATGCCAATTCATAGGACAATCTTTAATTTCTTGGTCCAGTAGAAAATAAAACTCTTAAGCCCTATTTACCACTAACGTAGAATATATAGCTATAGGAAGTTATGTTCCACAAGCTTTGTGGCTTAAATAACAAATCTTAGATCTTGGACAACCTGTAGGCATCATTCAAATCATGTGTGATAACACTAGTGCTATTTGCATATCAAAGAACCCTATCCAACATTCAAGGACCATACACATAGACATTATTAGAGACCATGTAACAAAAGGAGATATAGAGCTACATCATGTAGCTACTGAAAATCATTTGACATATATATTTACAAAACCCCAAGTTCTCAAAACTTTTATCGCCTTAAGGACTAGATATTTGTTGCAGATATTCATGTTTGAATCAAGATAATTTGAAAATTAAAAAAATGTTTTATGTGTGTCTTTCTTTTGAATTTATTTTATGATTATTCATATTGTTTCTTTTATTTTTGTAAAAGAAAATTTGAAAATTAAAAAAAAAGTTGTTGTGTGTTTTTTTAAAAAAAATTTATAATTATTTGTATTGGTTTTTTTTTGTGTAATTTATTTTATGTTCTTTTTATGGAGCTTTCATGATCCTCACGCACCACTTTTTGAATTTTTCTAGCATCGTACTGTATGATATTCACAAAAAATACCAAATCACTGATCACAACATATCCAACATCTAATATTGATCAATTATTATTGATCATTCTATACGAACACTTACGTCGTACTGTACGATAAACATGGCAATGGATGTTGGATGAATTGAATTCGGTCGGCATGATATTTTATAGCATATCATATTGTATAAACACCTATTTGTAAAGGACAATCTGACCATTCAACGATTTTCTAGGATGACTCCTGAGGACGATCGTCTTGTCTCTAATCATCCAGTATAATTATAATCGTACTGAACGATAAGATCACATTTTTGACTAATCAAACTGGATGAAATTCATTACACTCAATTGTAATGTACGATATCTTTATCGTACTGTATGATATGGCCATTCTATTTAAAGGGAGGAAATTCAAAGCTTTTCTTCACTAAAACCATTTCACTCTTCTTACCTCCTCCCTAATGATCTTTTCCTTTGAAATGGCTGGAGGGAACTGTTTACAAGCTCTAGTCAGAAGTTCTTATTAACACCCCATAAATCCTTGGTTTGCCAAAGCTACTGATGAAGAGGCTTACAATCGATACAAAATTTTTGGGATCACGCCTTCCAAGATCACAAACAAGGAAGTTTTAAACTTTCAGGTACTCTCTCTCTCTCTCATTGCTTGCACCACCCTTCAATTTATTCTCACACTTTCCTACCCATTCAATTCTGAACTTCTTTTTGAATTTTTTGCTAGTCTCTGAATTAGTAGTGAGAGTACTACCCTCCAATCTTAAGTAAATAAGAGGCCTATTAAAATTACCTATGAAGATTTTCTTGACATCCTCCACCTTTCCACAACTGGCAAAAAAGTTCACCTCATAGCTTTAAGCCCTGACTATAATTAGGCCCTTGCAAACACTACCCTTAGGGAATCAAATATTAGATACCACATCATCCATGTTAATACCATAGTACAAGATGTTCGAATCATCTAACATAACTTTCGTAACTCAATAATTCCACAAGCTGGGGATTAAATTAACATCACACATCTTCTATCCATGACTTCCTACTTCATAATGGTTGAGATAGATTTCAAGGCATCTGATCTAATCATTTAATATCTTGAGAATCTAACTTGCATTCGAGATCCTATACATAAAGGAAAGCCAAATCTTGCCTCAAATCACAAAATTGCTTTCATCCTTAAATCCAAATATAACTTCTAATTCCCTGCACCACCAAATCACCTTCCATTTTTTTATTCCAATAACTCCTTCCATGTCCTTCACAATGCTCACCACGGCACTATTCATTATGTGGATGGTGAGCCAATGGAAGAAGAGGGAGGTCCAGCACCAGCACCAGTTCTAGCACAAGCACCAATCCACCAGCAATCTCAACACTATTAACCTATTCAAGGGTTTTGGGCAGGCTTCCAAGGTGATTTTCCATAAGATGTAAAATCTAGTAGCATAGGCTATAAATATTTAAAGGTTTTGTAGTCTTCGGAAATGCTTTGAGTTTTAGGGTACAAAAGACTGTGAATTCCTCCAAAATGATGTGATTGACCCTAGGAACATGCCTAATCAATATTCAACTAACCATAAATGACTCCAAGGTCATTTGGTGGGGTTTTGAGTTGTTTTATGAATTTTAAAAACTTGGCTATTGACCAAGGGATTTTTGAGTGGATTTTGGTTTTGAATTTGCAATTTGGCTTTGATCATTGGATTTGAATTTGGTTTTGGGTTTTTAGTTTGAGATTTTTATTTTAACTTCACAAAAAAGTGAGGTCAACATTAATCTAGAGATACCAAAATGTGTAATGGAGAAGGAGAGGGGAAAAAGTAATTACTTTTTCAACTTTTGCCCTCACCCAAGAATCTAAGACTTGGCATTACTTCATTTCTAAGAAGATAAAGCTAGAAAGAAATATTAGTGAGGTAACTAAGGATTGGGCTATATGAATTTTTTTGTATTAAAAAAAATATGACTATGGATTTTGGGAATATTATTTTCAATCTATTTAGTATATATTTAAAGGATCAAAGTCTATAGGGTTTGGTAATCCTAATATTATCTGTGATCTTTATGAGTCAGCTAAGGTAGTTGGAAACCTAGGGAGGAGTAGGTTATGCCTACTTATACCCTAATTAGGACTAAGAACATATCCTTCAAAATCACCTTGTCATAGAGATGAGGGACCTGGCCAACTGAACAAACTTATGTAACACTAGGGTAGCGATCTTAGGATTCTAGGAGATCAGGTGGAAAACCTTTAAGACATAATTAAACAGATTAGGTTTTTATAGATAAGTTTATGTAGTAACTAACTTGCATAGAATATATGGTGTATTGTCACTACAACCATATTATGCTCTAATAGCAGAGGCAATTATAGTACCAAGTTGACTATAATATAGCTTGGTAGGTAGGTTTAGGAGTTGGGAGATGGACTCCTACAATCAGCAAAACTTTTTCCCTAGCCCACCTCTCATCGAGTTAGGTCTAAGAGTAGGACCTTCGATAGTGGCACCACCAACAACACACCAAAAGAGAATGAACAAGATAAGGAGAAAGAACAGAGTAGGGAGAGCCCTACTATCATACTTTAAGATTTTTAATATATTTATTTATTTTGTTAGCGATTTCAATTAGTTGTGCAGTTTACATATTTTTGTATTTTCCAATTTATCTTAATTTTTTGTGATTTTTTTAATTATTTTATTTAGCTTTTGTAATTTTCAACACTTTATTTAATTCTTGTAAAAATTTATAATTTGGAAAATTTAATGAAATTAAACTTTCTCTAAATTTTAGGAAATTATTATCTTGTTAGAACACTTTTTTATAATAAATTTTGGAAAATAAAAACTAAGATCCTTATGAATAGTACATAACTTATTGAATCATATTTTATCCAATATATGATGTCGATGCCATACTTCAAGCTACCTTCAAACTAATAGCCTAGATGTGAAAATGATGAAGTTAGAATATGTGAGAGAGAGAGAGAGAGGGTGGATCTAAATAAAATTTTCATTATCCAAGCCAGATATATAAGAATGAAAGCGAGGGATCTATGCTACATAGCTTCGATGTGTGTTCTCCTATTTCCCTATGTTCTTGCTACTCCCCAACCCCCCCCCCCCCCCCCCCCCCCCCATGAGGCTTGGAGAGTTATTATGAATATGTATGGTATATAGTAGTTATACCAGCAATCCTTAATTTCGCTTGATCATCTATGTGGACTGAAGTGGCAATCATCATGGGAGTGGATGTGAGAAAAATGAAGTCGTTGATTGAGTTGGTGTTACCAAGAAGCCAATTAGAGGTCATCATATTGAAGTGAGAGGGAGCAAGTAGCATCTAAATAAAGTTGGAAGATCATATCAGTATAGAGTAGGTTATCGATGGTCTCCCCATTAAGGCAAGAGGAGGTAATTAGCACCTGAATGTGGTCCTGAGGTCGATCCATTTATGAAAGATGTCTTATTGAGGCAATGTGTGTCATTAGCTTGATTGTTGGTTTTTCTCGCATTGGAGACTTAGCTCTGACTGAATAAAAATTTGTTTAACTAAGAGAGAAACTTTTAAGGAAGCCCTAACTGGGGAGGGAGACTACCTGAAAGATGATGTCAAAGTTAGTTCACAGTCCTCTAGTGTTAAGATGCTTCTGAGCACCTGAGTGAGTCCCTTAAATAAACTATTTTGAGAGAGGAAAGGGATTTCCTTTCATTTAACCTAAATATAACCTGCAAGTCATCTGTGAATGGGTACCTGCACAGGTGGTCATGAATGTACATTTAGTTCTCATATTTATTAGACTCTTTAAACATCAGTTCTTAAAATAGGTCGAATAAAAGAAAAGATTAGAGAAGAGAGCATGAGTAAATGCACTCTGAACCAACTTTGGCCTCATCTTCCAGGTACAGAGTGGTCCCATCATCTAGTTTCCTTATAAATACTATCTTCAAGACTTCTTGATAATTTCTTTGCTTCCAAATTACGAGCCTTTCACAATTTCAATGAGCTGGACCTTTCCACAATTCTGTAACTTTAAGCTTCCAAGAGTCCTACTTACAAGAGGGCAAGTGACTTTTGGCATGGAGACCCTGAATATAGAAGAAGCCATGTCGAGTAAGTTTATCATTGGAGGAGAGGCACGAGTGTTTATAGACTCAATAAATCTTACTAGAGATTCTTTATTAAAGAGTATAAAAGATTATGCAGGAGATTTGATCGTCATTGAGGATGATCATTCATCTAATCCTGATGTGATGATGAAGGAGGTGGTTGTCCCTGAGAGAACGTAAGAGAGCACATGCAAAGATACTCTAAAAGAGGTGAGTACTATGGAGAAGGATGTACTTGCTGAGGAGACTATCGTTGCTATAAAAAAGATAACAAACGATGTCACTAAGGAGTAGACTATGGGAAACATTCTTGAGAACCTCCTGGATTCTTTTTGTATACCATGTTCACAGACCTCGACCTTCCTCTAGAGAAATCAATTTTATAGGAAATTTTAGAGGGGTTGGTTTCCCTGGAGTTAATTGTTAAGACCAAGAGCATTGGAAAACTCAGTGTTGTGGAAAATAGAGTTGTTGTTGTGGGTGATGTTGATCATAACTAAGTGATGGCCTCACTAATTGATCAGGTGGGATCCATATAAAGTCATATAGTATTGATAGAGCTAAGTGGAGCTCAATGCTTAGTCAAATAAAAAAAAAGGGGTTTCACTAGGGTGCTCAATCCTAGTGGAGTACCTTGATATGGAGGGAGTATAAATGCTAAGTGTGGTGAAAGATCCTATATTACAATAAGCCCAATGTGGTCGTTAGATGGGCTAATTTATTTTCTTTTTGCATGATTATATTTATTTATGAGCTTAGGCATGTTTGCCCTTGAATGAATAAATTCTCTTATTCCTTGAAATAATCTCCACAAAGAAAAGTAAAAAGGTTTTGTTTAAAATTCCCTTGAATAGGATGTGGTAGTTGGTGTGCCAAAATTTTTGACAATTACTACTATGGTTGTCAAGAGCAAGTACAATATGTTTCTTCATATCTCGTAATGACGAGAGGGAATGGTGTGATCATTCACATTTATTTTGATTTAAGATGCTTTGATATCTGCATGCTAAGTTCAGACAATAAATAAGAGTGGTAGGACCTTGCGAACGAAATATGCAAGTATGTAATACATTTCTAGATTATGTAAAGGTGCGAGTAAGTTCCTTCATAGGAAGGATTTTCTTAATAATCACCTTACAAAGGAATATGCAAGTATGCCTTTTAAGCATTCTGCTTTGCTCAAGTTGATTACTCTGTTCTGATGACAAAGGATAAAGAGTGAATCAGCTCAGTATTTGATGGTGAATTGGTTATTCAAGTTCATCATTTGAAGTTGGGGCATCAATTTCTTTTATGTGCTGAGATAGAGGAAGTTTTGAATTTCTATAGAGCAATTCATGCGGTGCTATCTTTGAATTATGTAAGGGTGATTTCATATTTTGTTTCTCTTCTATGGGAGTGTGATTAATCATGTTCACTAAATTTGTTCAGGCATGTATTCAGAGTAAAGGCATCCTAGGAAATTTTCATCCAGTTCTCACATGTGTTGGGCAGGACTGTTGGCCTAGAAAATAAGGTGCATAACTAGAAGGAAAAAATTATTATTATTCTGAGCATACCCAGGTGGAAGGTACCAATTACACCAACTCTATTGAAGAAGAAGAAGAAGATAGCCCTCATAGGGCTATCTACTAAGGAGGGGGTAGTGTTGAAGCTCATGAAAAATGAACTGTTGATTGCTCCTCACCTTGTTGCTTATCATAATATTTTAAATACCTTTTCAATAATTGATTTGCTAATTTTAATTAGCCAAGGTCTTTGCCTTATTTTGATTTATTTTTATGTTTTAAAGGAGTGATGAGTTGCACTTTTCCCATGGATATGATGTCTTTGTCTATTACTATGATGGCTACCATGAGGCTTAAGAGACACCTTCTTTGGTTAATGAGTTGAGGTTCTTCAAAGCTCCACTTGATGAAGCAGAAGGACACTAATGCTGGTACGAGCACTAAGGGCCCAGTTTCCAAGAAACTATGGGTAATTATGGAATAGAGAAGCCTACCGCACGTTTGAGGGGAAAAGATATAGTGGAGTCCTCTAAAGAGGAGGTACATCCTATTGAGCTATCAATAAGAGATGAGGAGATCGTTACTACTATCCTTGATAAAGGTAAAGAGCCTACTAAAATTGCTGAAGCTTCTAGTGTTTCTAGGGGTTATACTCCATCGGATAGCAATAAGGCCTCATCTTCTGGTGAGGAAGAGGATTCTGCATGTAAGGATCAAGGTGCTAATCTGATATCTAGTTAGTTCTTCAAGAACAACTGAATTCTTCATGATCCAACATAGGAGTGACATATTTTTGAGTTTGATCCATATATCTTATTCTATTCAATGATGAACATATTGGCAGATTCTTAGTAGAAGGTTTTCTTTCCCGGTAATTATTACCATAGCTCAGTTTCCAAAATTGAGCACATTGGTGATATAAAGAGATATGCCTAGTTCACTCTGGGTAAGGATCGGAAGATCCATCATTAGACAGTGAATAAGGTGAATCAGCTAGAGGAGGAGATTGCATGTGTGAGGGAATAGTATTAGTTACAACTAGACATAAAAAAGGTTGAGGCGTTATTAGCTATAGAGGCTAATGATCAAGTTGAGGTGAGGCCAATGATCAAGCTGAGGCAATTATTTTTTATCTCACTAAAACATTGGATGAAGTCCTCCATGTTCTGCATAATAGAGATTTTGAATGCTTGTTGGGTGAGTGCTATTTTAATGGGGTTGTTGATTGCATTTGAAAGTATGTGGCAAGAGGTAAGCTCCACCCTAGGTTTAGGGATCCTTCCTTCTACTTTAGAGAATTTCGTGAGAGAAAAAATGAGGAAGGTAGTGAGAGCAATAGTATGACCAATAAGAAAGTTGCATCGACCTAAATTTTGTAATTATGTGATACATTTTAATGTAGTGTAGATAAAATGATATATATAAAGATATTTTATTATCATTTTATTTTATTCTCATACATTCACGTACCTGAGCAGTGATATTAGTTAGTTTTTTTATTACCAACCTTATACCTATTGAACCTCTAAAAGGAGTGAGGCTTTAGTCTTTCTTTCATCGTGATGCAAGTTTAACCTTCCCGACTCAATGGTTGAATGGGTGCATTGTTAGTATGTGACATTACCTATAATGGATTGTGCCATATGCAAGACTCTTGGTCTTTATAGGGGTAACCATCAAGACTCATTAACTGAGGAGACTCGCTCAACCCTTATTATGGATCTTACCACATAAATGGGAGAGGAAGTGTTGACCTCATTTTTGTATGAGGTCAGTAGGACCCATCCAGACCCCAGATCAATCCTGACCCCAGATCAATACAATTTAAGACCAATTTAGACTCTAGAATTTTCCTAAATTTCCATCCCTAGGATCTGTTCTAAACCCTAGGATCTCTTCAAATTAATCTTAACCATAGGATCAATCTAATCCTAGATCAATCCAGATTCAAATCAACCTGGATCTCAAATCAGTCAAATTTCCAGACTATTCTAAATCCTAGGATTCCCAAACCCCAGAATTTTCTTAGTATTTAGACATTAGGATCTATTCTAGATCCTAAGAACCTTGTATATCCCAGACCTTAAGGTTTCCTAGACTCTAGGAACTTCCTAGACTTCAGTCCCTAGGATCTACTCTAGACCCTAGGATTTCCCTAGGATTTCCTAGACTCTAGGATCTTCCTAGACTTCAGTCCTTAGGATCTACTCTAGACCTTAGGATTTCACTAGATCAATTTAGGTCCTAGGATCCTCCTAGATCTTAGATCTATCCACTCCTCAAATCTATTCAAACTTTGGAACAGCCCAGACTTTAATCTATATCCTCAATTCAAACCTTGAGCAAAATCCAGAATTCAATCCAGTTCAAAATCCAAACTCTAGTTGAAACCCTGATTCTACCTTTGATCAAACTTTAATCCTATCCTATCATTTATGATCTCTGAATGATCATGAATGATTTGGGTAATTCAAATTCAATCATTCAAATTCCAATTTAAATCCAGATTTCCAGACTCAATTCTAAGGCTGAAGGTCTAAGTCCTAAAAGCCATTTCCATTGAATCTTTGAATATTTCAAAACCCTATTAAATGACCTCTGATTCAAGATCTATCAGTTCCACACTGATGTGACATGTCTCTAGAGGCAACCCTCCAAATTTGAGCTCATTCTGAGGTCTCTAACCCCAGAAACTGAATTGAAATCCAAAGGTTGTAAGACCTTCAAATATTTACAGTCCATGCCATTGGACCTACCACCCAGTGGATTTTGATCCTAGAGCTTTCTACAAAGTTCCAAATCACTTCCAGACCCTTGATTATAATCCATTGAACAATAAACTGCATTTTGTTGGACTCAATTTGACCCCCAGTTGACCAGGGGTCAAAATGACCAAAATACCCCTATGGGGTGTGAATAGTCACTTTGGTCAAATGAGCTCCAAATCAAATGCAACCACCTCCAGCAAGTTTCAAATATCAAACCAAACCTGTTGGACCCACTTCCAGCCCTTGGGTCAACCTGGTTGACCAAGTCAACCTAGTTTGACCAAGTAGGCCTTTATGGGTCAAAATAGGTCATTTTGACCAAATGACCTCCCCAGATCTTGAGACCACCACCATTGGTCTCCAAATGTCATTTCAAATCTGTTAAGCCCATTTCCAGACCTTGGACCCACCTGGTTGACCAAGTCAACCAGGGTTGACCTAAAACGCCCATTAAGGGCCCAAATAGATCATTTTGACCAAACAACCTCTCCAGACCTTGAGATCATCATCAGTAGACTCAGATTGTCATTCTGAACTGATCGGACCTAATCCCTGACCCTGGGTCAACCCGATTGACCAAGTCAACCCAGTTGACCCATTAAGCCCTTTAAGAGCCAAAACATGTCATTTGATCTAAATGATCCTTCCAGACTTTGAAACCACTTCTACTAGACCCCATTCATCATTTCAAACCTGTTGAGCTTAACCCCAAACCCTGGGTCAACCTGGTTGACCTAGTCAACTTAGGTTGACCAGTTCAACCCTTAAGCTCATTCATTTTGAATCAAGCTCTACATCAGCTTCAAACCCATTCAAATTTCTTTGATCACATTCCCTAATGATTAGGATTTGACTAGACCCTTTGACCCAGTCAACAGTTGACTTTATCAACTGAATCCAATTTTAGTCAAAATTGACTCATTTGAATCAAATTAATGACTCTTAATGAATCAATTCATTCAAACACTATCAAACTCCTAACCTCAATTTCATATATGATCTAAACTCATTTAAATACATCATAAGTCAAATGCTATGAATTTCGACTTAGTCAAACCTTTAAATATGGTCAAATCCCTACTTACATGCATCTAATCCATTCAAACTTCAAATAGACAACATTAAACATTTTCCAATTTATCCAATCAGCATTCAAGGTGTCCTATTTGCCACCTCAGCTCCCCTTTGACTGTTGACTGGTCAACTTGGTCAACAAGAGAGTAAAAGGGTATTTAAGTGGTTAAATTCTTTTCTAAACCCACTCCAAACCATTCCATCCCTCTCCAACTCATTCAATAGCACCCAAGGCTTTCTCTTACTGCCACCTCAGTAGCCTAAGGAGCTTTGACTGGTCAAACAGTCAAAATAGGTTTTTTTAGAGTGGTCAAAGATGGTCAAAACCCATCTTAAACCTAACCCACTCTTCCCTAATCCCCTCCAGCAGCTTTAAACCATTTTAGAACCTTCCCAGGACTCACTCCAGCCCTTAGATCAAGATCTAACGGTTTGGATCATTTCCATGTGCTTGAATAGGACAAAAGTGACTTTCCATATAGGATGTCCTCTTGTCCTTGATTCCCTCTACCCCCAACAACTTCCTGGACACTTGGCAACCATCAGGGAGTCTAAGCAATCAATCTCAGCCATCCATTCAATCTGGAATGGATTGAATAGGGCAAAACATCATTTAGAGCCCTCATTCTCATCTATCCACTCTCTCTCCAGTTTCAGACCTCTCAAGCTTCTTCCAGACGGACTCTCTGTTCTTTCAAGCTCCCAGAGAACTCCCATACACCTTCCCACTTAAATCCAGCCGGCCAAAGCCATCTCCGACGAGCTTTCGGCCGAGCAAAAGGCTAAATCCATCCAAAGTATTTAGCTCTTAATCCAGGCGTCAAAAGGTCAAGGTGTCTTCTACAAAATTATACGTGGACAAACCACAAATTCAGAGAATCCAAAAATACGCAAATCCAACGGTTAGTTTGTTCAAAATCCTTAACCCTAGCTTAATAAACTTAGCTTTAATTAATTATTTAATTAGTGTTCCTTAAGCTATCAAAAACATCCCACAACTTTTCTGTTCAATCAAGCTATTTAGGTTTAAAATTTCAAGTCACACAAGCTATCCGATCTTTTGTTTGAGCCATTTCTTTGATTAGGGCTTTAATTTACGCTCTGTTTAAGTGTTATAGGAAATGGACCGTTGATCTTACGATCAACGGTCTTGATCCTTATTTTCCGCATCTCATCCGACTGTACGCAGGTTCTAGCCGCATAGATTTCCTGTTTGGCTCGATCATGGCCTTTGATCCGAGACAGCGCTGAATCGGACGGTGGATGGCGCTGACGCGGATAAGCTGAAACCGCGTGAGCGCTGCCATCCAATGATTAGCATTAAATGCCCGCCGCCGCCTCCGCGGTCTGCTTGGACGAATCAGATGACGCCGCATGGACATTCCGCCGCCAGGGACTAATTAAAGATGTTTTAATTAATTTAAATATATTTTAAACCTTAAAAACTTTAAAAAAATGCTATAAATCAAATACAAATCCAAAAAATTAATATAATATATCAAATTGTTTGAATTTTCAAAACCTTTAATTTAAAAATAAAATTACTTTCAAATATCCTCTGTATTTTGAATAATTTCAAATATTGATTATTTGATTATTTTAATTATTATTTAATTAAAATAAATCAAAATATTCTTGAAATTTTAAATAAATTATTTTAAAATATTTTAAACATCTAGAGGAACTTTTGAAACTATTTTGAATAATATTTTGATTTTATGTTATTTTATTATTGAAATAACCTATATTTTACTCATATGATTTTAGAAAATTTATTTTAAAATTATGTAAGTATGTGAATTATCTTGAGCATTTTAAGGTTGACTTGAAATTTTTAAGTAGAGATTGAAGTTTGATTGAATTGATTCAATAGGGATTTTATAATGAGGATTTGGCTTACTAATTATTCATTAGTTAAGCTTTATCTTCAAATTTCCAAATTGTATCTTTGTTAAGTGTAGGTGCACACACCACCTAGTTTTAAGGCTCTCCTAGATTTAGGAATTGATTGTGAATGATGTATGTTCCTATATGTATTTGTTCGAGGGTTAGTTAAAACTCTTGATTCAAACCCATTAAACCTAGGGACATCATTAAGGACAATAATTAAGGACTAATTTAGAGAACTTAGGAAAATTTCAATAATTAGGATACATTTCAAGTTGACTTGAAACTTTGAACACATGAACTTAGCGGCATACTCAGCCCATAGAAATTTTCTTATTGAATTTTGAAATCATTAAGCATCTTAATTAATTTAATTAAACTTAAACCTTAATTAAGCCTTTAAACTTCCAAAAATTCTAATAAATCAAGATTAATCCCAAAAATTACATATAATATCTCAAACTAACCAAAATTGAACCCTTAACCAGTGAAAAATAAAAGCCCTTTGACTGGACTTTAAAATTAAGTTTAATTGAAATTCAACATTTAACTAATTTAATTAATTAAAAATAATTGAAAATTCCAAACATTGTCCAAACACTTGGAGATCACTCCAAGGTCATTCCTGACCTTTGGAGTTGATTTCAAGAAGTTTGGAGGTTATTTGGATTCAAATCATAAAAAGGGTCTCTAATTAAACAATTTAAATAATTCATTAAATACTCAAAACTTCAAAAATTCATAACTAATTCAAATGAACTCCAAATTGAGCAAACTCAAAGGCATACAACTCATCTTAAGGTCTAATATTTATCAAAAATGTTAAGTTTCAAGAAATCAATGAATTTTGAAAAAGTCAACTTTTGGTCAAACCTAGTTCAAAATCAAGTCAAAACTTCAAACCTTCATAATAAAATCTAGAAAAATCCAATTTCAGCGTACTTACTGTCTAACTGATCGTACTAAGGTCTAGTATTTTAATAAAATATTAACTTTCCAGAAAATACTTTAAATCAAAAAGTCAACTTTTGACCCTTGAATTAAATGAATAAAATAATCCAAAAATTCCAAAATTCAATAAATTGTCAAAAATCCCAGAAAATCTTAAATCAATATTAAAACCAACAACCAACCAATCTTAATTAAAAATTAATTAACTTTCAAACATTAATCAAATTCAAAACACTTAAATATATCGGGTACCACTAGGTAACCCAGGCCTACGAGGCTATTAAATTAGCCCCAAGGAAGGTGAAATAAACTTCACGGCCTCGGTGTGCAATAAAGGTGGTATCCAACAAATAATTAAAATCAAGTTTAAAATCAATTTTAAGTCATTAAGATTTAAATTCAAATTAAATCTCCCTCAAGCCTTTCAACCAACCAGAACTTTAAACAACTTCAATCAATTATCCTATTTAGAATATACCAAAACCACACAGCCTACCTCACACACTTTACATGGTTTGCTAAGACAACCAACTCTAGTTCTAGGCTAGGCCGATGTTTACTTTTCTGCTACTTGTGCGTGCCGGGTTTTTCAAGTTTTCATTGCATGCTGGTTGCTAGGTTTAAGTAATTGATGTTGATGTGATTATTTATTTATTTGCCGCACTCTGTGACGTGATTGATTGTACGTTAGACCTACCCCTAGGCTAGGGACATTTAGTACTAATTCAATCTTGTGCAGGTGGCCATGCTCATGCAGGGCATTAAATAAATGGGGCAAAATCATAATTATTAAATCGCACAGGTGCTAAGCATGCTAAGACCCCCTTTAAAATTAAAAGAGCATGGCCAAACATGGATGGTTTGAGTAATTTACATTTAAATATATATTAACTGCTTGGGATGTAAATATAATTGTTGATTACTAGGATAACCTTGCAGGTTGTTGAGTCTGGATTTTTAATTTTTATTGATGTAATTTGAATGTAAATTGAGTTGTAATGTTTAAAGTGCTTTGAGATGGGATTACATATCCTACTTAGATTCCAAAGAGGAGAGGACATCCCTTTGGGGAGAGTCCTCCTCCATTTGGAAGCCTAAGTTATGATAATTTCAAATATCCAAAGAGAAAAGATAACACCCCTATTCAGGGGGAGTTTCTTTTCATTTGGATATCCAGACCCGACGATCCAAGGAGTTCCAAGAAGACGAAGAAGTGAAGAACAAGAAGAATCCCAAATCTCAAAGTCACTTGAGTCTTAGGAGTAGAATCCGGGTTGTAGTCAGTTGTACCCGGCCACTTTACTTTCCTGCAGACCCTAGTTTTATAATTAAGTGGCACTTGCCACATGAACTTTCAGTTTGAGCATTTATTTAATTAATTTATTTATTTGATTGATTTGATTACTTGAAGTTGATTGCGATTAAGGACTTGCATGCTTTTAGTAATTTTTTGGCGCTTATTGCATGTCATATTTGATTTAGCCTGGAATCTGATCGGAGGCTCGTGAGGGTACAGTCATAAACTATTTCTAATTAAACAAAATTTAAAATTTTTAAGCTCAGATAGTAACTCTAACGCTTCTAAGAAGTAAGCCCGGACTCGCCGGGGGTTTTTCATGCATACATATTGAATCTTCTCTACCGTGTTAGGCACCTCCCCGCCTGCAGGTTTTGACAGACCACCTGACCTATTAGGGTGCAGTTCTGTCCAAGGGGATGTTGTGCAATCTCTAAGATAAAATCTATTTTTTAAGCCTGATTTTTTTAAACTGCTTCATTCTGATTTCAAGCATTTAATCGAGTCAACTAGCATGCATTGCATTAGATACAAATTAAAAATTGAGTCTAAACCTTAATTGCATTTTAAGCTTAAGCATCTCACCCAACATATGTTAAGGGGCTAATTAGGAATCTGCTCTAGATGTCAGCCTCCCTCTCCTTAAACTAATCTTAAATAACGTCCCTAACCACTCTACATTTAAAAGACTTGACTCATGGTTTTAAAGTGTTTAGGTGGTTTAGCTAGCTCCCTAATCCAGGCCGGGGTAAGTCTAGGATTGCATTGCATTAGCTAGGATTCGGGTCACTGATTTTCAGTACCCAATTTTAGACTTAGGTTCTGAGGCAAATCTCTAATCTTAAGACCTCAACCTTCCGGGAATCTAATTCCCACTTTCTAATAAAATTGATCACTCAAACATTAAAAAAATCTCTTTCAAACTAATTCAAGCCCAACACTTAGGATAGGTTGGGGTGTTTTTGAAATAATTTGGAATATCAAAACACCTCCTACCCTTTTTCCTTTGATTCCAGATATAAGTGTTCAATTTTGAACCAATCCCATTTGAAAATTCAAGTCCTTAACATTCTTTGACGTCAAGCTTTGAAATTTTAAATGAAATTCGTATCGCTATTTTAATACAGAGTATTCGTAGGAAATTTTTTGGTTTCCTATGATGTAATTAACTACGAGGACTTGCGCTCATAGGAGATTTAGAAACCCAGTCCAGATTTTTAAAATCAAGTTTTCAAAACCTTTAATTAATTATCTTTAGGAAATCAAAACAAAAAAATGGCGATCATTATTTTCATATTTAAACTATTAATAATGATTGATATCTTCATTCTTCGGATAGATATATCAATTACAATCATAGTTATGATTATGAAATTAATGATCCTATTCAGATTAACATAATCAAATAATTGATTAAACATCATTTTGATCTTTCAAGATCGTGTGTTGTTTCACCTTGAGTTTGATTGTGATAATCAGGATAAATTAAGATTTGTAATCTGAACCTATTAGGGAATGATATGTTCACCTTTCGAGGTGATATATTATTCATAATAAGTGTTCGATTATAAAATTTAAATTCCAGAAATTCAAAATTTCCTAAAGAAAATTAAACACTTTTTCAAACACATATATTTTTCAATCAAACAAAAAATAGCGACTCCACTGGGGACAATCTCTCTCTCCATCTTTAATAGCGATACAAATTTTATTGCATCGGTAGTTTTGACTACCTTTCTTCCGTTGGTCCCTCTACCCATTTCTCTCTTGGGTGAGTGTGGCCAACTCAATTAAGACATGTGAAAAGAGAGGCGAGTGTAGGAAACCTCCCTCCAAGTCTGGTTTTGACATTTTGCCTCCAAGTTTATTGGTAGAGCAAAAGAGTCAAGCCAAGCTTGTCAAAATCTTTTTGCATATATTGCAAACTCGCATGCGAATAAATCATAGCATGCTAAGTTTCACAATTTACAGAAAATTCTTTAACTTCAAAATCATAGTTTCAACTATCTAGCAAGATTTCATTTACTTCAAATATCTTATCATTATATATAGGATTGTAATTCTTATAATTCAATATGTGTGATAGGATATAGATTTCTCTTCCAAATTTTAATTCAAAGTTTGAAATCTTCTGGTTAATCTAACCTCCGACATTTCAATCCCGGATCACTCACCAGAATGAAAGAGTCGGGTTAGCCTTTAGTGTCCCCCTATTTAAATTTTTTTGTAAACCGTTATGTTGAACACACGTTCAACACTTCGAGTTTCAAAAATAAAGGGGAGATGCTGCCAAAATTTCAAATTTTTTAACATCTATTTCAAGTTATAATAATCATTGCAACTATATATTCTACAATAATGATTGTAGTTGTATATAGTTAATATACTTTCAACTTCTCCGGTTATTTCAGTTTTTGACATTTCATTCTGAACCACTCATCAAAATGAAAGAGTCGAGTTGATCTTTTAGAATCTCCTTTTTATAGCTTATAAACCGTTATGTTGAACACATGTTCAACACTTCGAGTTTCAAAAATAAGGGGAGATGCCGCCGGATTTTCAAAATTTTCAAATATCCTTTCAAAATCAATCAAGTTCAAAATAAATTGCCAAATATTTCTCTATAATAATTGTTGTAGCTTAATATATGCAATATTTCTTCAAGCTTTTCCGGTTAAATCAATCTTTGACATTTTATTATAAATCACTTTTTTTGAAATGAAAAGAGTTAAGTGGTTTTCCCTAGCTCTTCCCTAACATTTGTAAACCGTCGAGTTGAATGCAAATTCAACACCTCGAGTTTCAAAAATAAGGGGAGGTGCTGCCGAAAATTCAAGTTTTCAAAAAATCCATTCAGTTTCTTCAAATTTTAATCGACACTTGTCATATGTTCTTCTATAATACCTCTTAAAGATTAACATTGACAATTCAAATTCAACATTTATTTTCAGTATCTTTTAAATCTTCAAACTCTGACATTTCATCTTTAATAAGATACAAAGAGTCGAGTTTCTTCCTGTAAACTTTTCCCTAACATTTGTAAACTGTCACGTTGAATGCAAATTCAACACCTCGAGTTTCAAAAAATAAGGGGAGATGCTGCCGGATTTTTGAGTCATTTAAATTCCCTTTCAATTCAAATTCAATTTTCATTGTTACATGTACCACTACAACATTCTCTTGTAGTATAACATGTATCATTTCTAGATTCAAGCTTAAACATCTAATCTTTTTATCAAATCAAACCTCTGACATCTTATCTCTAGCTTAATCAGTGGAATAAGAGAGTCGAGTCAAAACTCTTTGATTTTCTTTGATATTTATTAACTATTAAGTTGAAATCAAACTCAACTTATTGGTTTCAAATATTCAAAGAAAATCTTTCAATCTTCAAAATTTCAAATGCCCTGTCAAATTCTTTTAAATCAAATCCAGACTGTTGTTGTTATACATTCTCTACAACATTCTCTTGTAATTGAACATATACAACAAAAATTCAAATTTTCTTCAAGTCAAAATTGATATCTATACTTTATCATTACATATCGAATTATAAATCCTATAATTCGATTCATGTGATAAAATATGGAAAATTTCTTGTCAAAACTCAAATTCAAAAGTTTGATCCAATTTCAGACAATCAAATCTTCTGCAATGGATGGGAAACTTCTGTTCTCAATTGACCGAGACCTTCAAGTTGAAGAGTTAATCCATAGTAGTGAAATTCAGTTTGGAATGGGTTTCAAGACTCTGAAACTATCTGTGAATGGTGGAACAATCATTAATCTCGCTGCTGAGGGCGAGAATGGTCCAGTAGTTGAACTAGCTGTGGGGGCTACGAGTGACCTTCCCCCAATGTTGGAACTGGCAGTAGGTGTTACCCTCACACCTTCTGTACCCTCAGTCAAAATTGAGGATAAGAAGACTGAGGTGAAGTCAACTGTTGAGAAAGGGTCCTCTAGTTCTGGAGCATTTTTTGGCACTAAGAGTGCTAGGAAGAACTACCTGAGAAGGATAAGGAAGAAAATCACTAAGTCCAGAAAGATAGCTGAACAGAAGGCTTTGAGTCTAGTTGAGCCTGAGGCTGTTGAGGAGCTGCCTATCCCTGCCTCTTCTCCACTCCTGAAAGGGAGTTGTTTTCACCCCCTCGCAGCTGCTGCAGGGGAGGAGAGAGTCACGCGGATTGCTAGCTCTCCACTTAGCCCGGTTGATTATACCTTCAAGAGGACTACAAAAGAGAAAAATACTTTAAGAACCAGGATGTTGAGGAACATTATCCATACCTATGCTGCTGAGACAGGTCAAACAAAAGAATAATATGTGAGACACTTGAAGGGGGTGATCTCACATAAGCTTGAGAAAGAAGTTCTAAAAAAGGAAAAGTCCGAAGCCAGAAACCTGACTCCTCAGCCAGTGAGGAGAAATAAAAAGTTTGTTAAACAACTAGTTGCTTCAGTCTTAGTGGATGGATATCACTGGGTGCCTCGTCTCCCAACTGCCAAAACTGAGGAGATAGTTTTAACTGGATCTGGTAGGAGTCACCCTCTTAGTGGTAGACCTCCAGTTCCTCCTTCAAGACTTTCAAAGTTGGCCCCTGTGATAGCCAAATCAAAAGACATTGTTAAAGACCTGCAGTTAGTTGATGTTAAGGGCAAGAGGCCTATACCTTTAGATGAACCATATGTACCGATAAAGATAAGCAGAACTGTTGGGATTCAGATCAGAGATACTTCAGTTCAGTCACCAGTTCAGCTACCTATTAAAGTCCCCTGACTCCTTATTCAGGGATGTGAGGATTCTCCTCAGATTGATGTTGGATTTCCCACAAGTCAAACTCCTTCGTCACCTGTTAGGTTAGATATCCCTCACCCTGTTGAGGATGTCACCCACACGACTACCGACTCCGGGACAGTCAGAGGGGAGGGGATAGAGCTTGAGGATGATGAAGAAATGTTAGATCAGTTTGTAGCAGAACCTACCACTGATGACCTGCAGATTCAAGAAGTCCTCACCAAACTAGGAGATAAGGAATTTGAAGAGATGATTAACTATTAAGGATACCTACCAATCGAACTCCAATCAATTGAGGGTAGATCGGTCGATGACGTGGTACAAGAAATAAGGGACATACTTAAAAATAAGGCAATTGAAGCCTTTGATCTAGAAGCAGATGATTTGATGGAAGAAGATTCAGCTAGGAATATTTGTATGGTTGAAACCAGAGCATCAAATAAAGATGCTGAGCCTTCAAGACACCGATCTGGTAAGAAAGAAGCCTCTACAGTGGTAGATTCAGACTCTGATGGATCAATTAAACTGAATGAAAAAGATGAATACATCAAGTGTTTGGAGAACAAAATTGAACAAATGATGCTCAGAATGGAACAGATGCAAAGCCAGATGATTAAAGCTCAATAATCTCAATCCGAGCAGTTGCAACCTATAACACAAATAGTGGGTGAGCACACCAGGAAGACAGAATCAAGTCCTAGAACTCCAGAGGTTGCTTCCCCAACCTCTCCAGCCGACAAAGATATCCGCCAGATGATCGAAACCCAGGTAAGGGAGGCCTTAGCCCATTCTCAAGGGGCTGTATCTATTCTAAAGGGTAGAGCCTACCCTGAAAAATATGATTTAGTTTATTATCCTAAAGGCTTTGTGCCACCTTCATTCAAAGTTTTTAGTGGGTTAGAAAACCCAAGACAGCACCTGGCCCACTTCCGAGCGAGCTGTTGCAACGCAGGAGGGTCAGATGCTCTACTCTTTCGCCAGTTTGTGAGTAGTCTATCCGGTATTACTTTTGAGTGGTACACAAATCTACTTAATGGTTCAGTGAAAACATTTACAGAGCTCGAGAGTCTATTCTTAAAGAGATTCTCAGGAGCTCAGCAGCGTGTAACCATTGGTGATCTCGTCATTGAAAAACAAAAACTGGGAGACTCTTTGGTTGAGTACATCTTGAGATGGCGAAATCTCTCGATGAAGTGTGAACCCCAGTTACAAGAGCAACATGTAGTGGAGATTCTTTTAAAGAATATCCACGGGCCTATTGCTTTTCTCCTGAAGGGTTTTACTATCAAAACCTTCGAAAAACTTTTGAATAAGGCTAGTAATCTACAGGAAGAGGCTTCCAAAATGCCATTCATGAAGGATTCTACTGAGGAAAAGAAAGCTAGTAAACCATTGAAGTCCTTTGAAAAGAGAACAGCAATGGTTTCAGCTGTTGATAAGGGGAAGAAACCAATGAATGTTCAGTCCAGTAATTCTCCAACACAACAAACTCAAAAATCTCCACCCTTTCAGGTAACTTCTCAACCTACTAGAGATTCTCACCCGATTTCTTTTAAAGAGAGATTGGCTCGTACATATCCATTTAAAAGGGAGTCGGTGAGAAAGATCTTTAAAAGTCTTCAGAAGAAGCCAGATTTTTGATTGCCGGAGGCCAAGAAGCCGGAAGAGGCAAATAAGAAGGATGATCCAACTTTTTGCCCCTACCATCGCATGTTAGGCCACACAATCAAAGACTGCATCATCTTCAAAGATTGGCTAGAAAAGAACTTCCGTCAAGGTCATATTATAATTCCAAAGGAGTACCTGGTCGATCCGGATCAGGGGTCTGTCAAATCTATCTCAAGTATGAATTTTAACATTTCTCTGTCCATTGAAGATGGTTGGGATATAGCACTATCCCGGGTATTTAAAAAGTTGATTAATAAATCTTTTCATCTTTCTCAATAGTTACCGACGAGAGCCCGGGACCCGATCTGGGAGGTTGGCCTCGAGGCTTCGCAGGAGGACGTTGGGACAGTTTCCTCTCCAGTAGTCTTAGGAACTACTGTATTAAATAAAAATGAAAAGAGAGAATCTTCTGTAGAGAGGAAATTTGTTGATGAGAGATCTGTACAAGTGGTTGATGGTGGCTCAAAACCTCTGTGACCACTGAAATTATCTGACTTTTACTTTGCCCCATCAAAGGTAAAGGGTCAAAAATTGAATAAAAAGTCTGATCCTTCTACTCATATTTTGATAATTAATGTTGAGAATGAAAATGTAAATGACTCTTCTGTTGAAAACAATCAAGAACAAGCTGAGATCAGTCAAGAAATTCAAACACTCAGCTCTCCAGATTTGACTCTTCAAGAGAGAAACGAATCTGATGTCTTATCAGATAGTGAAATCCCAGAAATTAACTTTTAAGGGAATCCTATCGTGATAGACTTTTCAGATTCGGACTCTCGCTCAGATAACGATAATCAATCGCCTAAGGAGAGCGTAGACTCCCTTGTAGTTTGTTCTTCTGATGAAGTCGTGTAAGTACAACTACGTGGTGGGAAAGTCTTACCCCCTAGGCTACCTCCTCGAGATAAAGGAAAACAAGTTGTTTCTGATGATCCAATTCAAATCCCTGCTCAACAATCAACTCCAATTCTTTCAAATCCGCCGGGTCCCAATGTTAATGTTCCAAGCGTTGATTACAATATCTTAGCTCACCTTAGGAAGTTGCCTGCCAAATTGAGCATTTATGATGCCCTTATCCATTCAAAAGAGATGAGGGAGACTCTAATTAAAGTACTTCTCGACCCAGAGATTTGCTTAGCTCAATTAGCCTCAACTTCCAAGGAAGAAGCTTTGTACTTTAAGGAAATCCCTGGGGTTACCTTCTCTGATAAAGATTTACTCCTTGGAACTGCTGACCACAATCATCCACTTTACATCACAGTAAATGTTGGCAAGTTTAAGTTATCAAGAGTTCTAGTTAACCCGGGTGCATCGGTCAACGTGATGATCATAAAGACTCTCGCATACCTTAGAATTGATACTAGCAAGCTCTCAACTGACAAGTTAGTGCTTCGTGGGTTCAATGAAAAGGGCGAAAAGGCTTTAGGTTCAGTTACCCTTCTTCTAGAGATAGGAGAATTGAAAACTAAAGTGAAATTTCATATAATTGATTCGACAATGTCCTTTAACGCGCTCCTAGGAAGGCCCTGGATCCATGAGTATAGGATGGTTTCTTCTACCCTACATCAATGCATCAAGTACCAACGAGATGGCATTGAGTTTGAAATTAAGGGTGATCTGCAACCATTCTCTATTCACGAGATCGGGATCTATGAGGATGCGGCGTACTACATACCTAAGGGGTCCAATACCTGTTCTAAGGTAGAGATCAACGTCAAGGAAGAAAAAGTAAAAAACCAAAGTTCAAAAGCAATTCAGAGATTGAGAAAAGAAAAAGTCAAAAATTAAAAGAAATAAAACTCAAGTAGTGAAGACGACGTCAAACGTGTGATCTTCAGGCCTCCGAACATTATACCTCAAAGAGGTGGGAGGTTGGCCCAAAGAGCACGTGGTCGAGGCTGCCCTTCAGTTGAGAAAAGAAATTCCCTGATCTACATCGAACTTGAAACAAGTTCTGATGAAGACTCAAGAAAAAGGGGTGCCATATTTGCTTTTGACTATACAAAAATCAATCCTCCTCCGAAGTTTGATCTCACTTTAGAATCAGATAGCGACCAGGAGGGTATAAAATTAAAAGTTCAAAGTGACGAGCCTGAATTGAGTCTATATGAAAAGCTTAATAGAACGGTTGAATCCTTAACCTTAACCCCACTATCTGCTGACAGGGTCTCAGGGTTAGTAATTAAGGATGCTCCTAATTTGGATGGAGAAGTAAGGAAAGTCAAGAAGTTCTTCCCTGGCTCTTCCTCCTCAAAGAATGAAGATGATGTAATCCTTGAGGAGGCAAATTTCAATGAATTAATGGAATTACCTTTTGACTACCTTTCCTGCTAGTGTTAAATCTCTTATCTCTAAAGGTTTTGCTCCGAGTCAATGGACTAAGGGTCAGGCTAGATACCACGAAAGTCTTTTGAATTTAAAATTTAATAAATATTTGACCAGTGGTATCGGTTTTAATACCGTTAGATTATTTGATGATGATGAATTTTGTCTAATGATAATTAGTCGTCCTGAATTTAAAAATGTCCCTACTGAAGTCATCGATTCATTCGATGGACTTTATTTGGAGACTTTAGATGATTCTGACGAACTTCAGGTTTGGGATGCACCCCCTGAATTTGAAGAAAAAATTAAATCAACAGTCGATGAACTTAAAGAAATCAACCTTGGAACAGAGGTTGACCATCGCCCCACTTTCATAAGTTCTTTGTGATTGATGATGAGTCTAAGGATCTAATTCAACTTCTATTCGAGTTTAAAGATTGCTTCCCCTGGATATATGATGAAATGCCGGGGTTATCCTCTAACGTAGCAGTCCATAAACTTGGAATCCGGCATGATGTTATTCCTGTCAAATAAGCTCCACGATGCATGCGTCTGGAGATCGAACAACAAGTCATTTCTGAAGTCAAGAAGTTGGCAGAGGCTGGATTTATTCGAGAAGAATAATATCCTTCTTGGGTAGCCAGCGTCGTGCCAGTTCGAAAGAAAAATGGTCAAATCTGAGTTTGTGTTGACTGTAGAGACCTGAATAAGGCATGTCCTAAGGATGAATTTCCTTTGTCAATCCCCGAACTCATGGTGGACATTGCCTCCTCGCACGTTGTTTTCTCCTTTATGGATGGCTCGTCTAGTTATAATCAAATCAAGATGGCCCCAGAAGATGAGAGAAACACTGCATTCAGAAGTCCTATAGGGATCTTTTGTTATAAGGTGATGCCCTTTGGCCTCTAAAATGCCGGTGCAACCTACCAGCGGGACATGACTCATATCTTTGATGACTTAATACACAATCAAGTCGAATGTTACATCGATGATTTAGTTATCAAGAGCAGAGTAAAAGAGGCTCATCTTTATGATTTAAGAACTGTCTTCGAGCGGTTGCGCCGCTACGACCTTAAAATGAATCCCTTGAAGTGTGCTTTTGGCGTCACGTCAAGGAAATTCTTAAGTTTTGTAGTTAAGCACCGTGGAATCGAAATTGATCCTACCAAAATTGAAGCTATCTTAAATATGCCACCTCCTAAGAGTCTCACTCAATTGAGATCTCTCCAGGGCAGGCTGGCGTATATAAGAAGATTCATTTCCAATCTTTCCGGAAGATGTCAACCATTCTCTGTCCTGGCTAAAAAGGATGCCAAATTCATTTGGGACGAGAAAATATCAAACAATACCTGATAAATTTGCCAGTTTTGGCAGCCCCCATTCCGGGAAGACCTTTAATCCTTTACACTGCAGCCCTTGACAAATCTCTAGGGGCTCTTCTAGCTCAAATCAATGATGATAGGAAAGAGAATGCCCTCTACTACCTGAGTCGGAGATTACTTCCAACGGAAATCCACTATCATGCGATTGAGAAGTATTGCCTTGCCTTAGTCTTTGCATCACAAAAATTAAGACATTATATGCTTTCTCATCAGGTTAGTTTAATTTCCAGTGTCAACCCCTTGCAATATCTTATGACCCGGCCCACGTTGTCAGGACGTCTGGCTCATTGGTCTATGATATTATTGCAATTTGAAATCACTTTCATTCCTCTGTATCCTGTGAAAGGGCAGGCCATCGCCGACTTCCTTGCGGCACACCCGCTGCCGGCAGAATCTCCTCTAAATGGTGATTTACCTGACAAGTAAATCATGAGTTTCGAGGAATCCAATACTCAAACCACCTGGAAAATATATTTTGATGGTGCAGCATCCTCTCAACGGGGCAAAACACCTCAATCCACTATTCCTGGAAAAGCCGGCGTTAGTCTGGTTTTCATAACACCAGATAAGGGAATGATGCATTTTTCCTACCATTTATCAGAATCTTGTACAAACAATGAAGCTGAGTACGAAACATTGATAACTGGTCTGGAACTTACAATCCTAATGGAGATTAAAGAGATTAAGATCTATGGTGACTCTCAACTGGTGATCAACCAAGTTGTAGGGACCTATAAGGTTTTGAATCATAAACTCCTGAAATATCACCAATACATAATGCACCTACTCGAGAAAATTCTCATTATAACTATGTATAGGGTTCCTCATGGAAGCAATTCCTCGGCGGATGCCCTAGCAAAGCTTGCAAAGGAATTTGCTTGCCCAGAAGAAGACTTCATCCCTATAGAAGTTCAGGGTCGTCAAGTCCTGTCCCCTGTAGACATGGAGTACCTCAACAATCAATCCTCCCAGGTCCTTTCTACATCTTCAGCAGTTGATGAAGAAGAAGATTGGAGACAACCAATAATCAAGTATCTGCAAGAAGGCAAGCTTCCCCATGACAGGTCTCTTGCCAATCAAATTAAGAAACGTGCCCTATCATATGCACTAGTCAATGATACGTTGTACCGACGATCATTCAATCAGATGTGGCTCCGTTGTTTAGACAAATGAGAGGCCCTGAAGATCATTAATGAAGTCCATGCTGGACTGTGTGGTGCTCATCAATCGGGTCCTAAGATGAAAATGAAAATCAAAAGACTTGGCTATTACTGGCCTACGATGATTGACGATTGCATGAAAATTACAAAATGTTGTCATCAATGCCAGGTTCATGGTGTGGTTTTACATCAGCCACCTAATGTGTTGCATCCTACGATAGCCTCGTGGCCCTTCGAAAGTTGGGGCACGGATATCGTCTGGCCAATTCACCCTCCTTCTTCAAGGGGTCATCGCTTCATCTTAGCAGCGACTGATTACTTTTCAAAGTGGACAGAAGTAGTTCTACTAAGAAATGTAACATCACACCATGTAATGAAATTCTTTCGTGACCATATCGTATATCGATTCGGCGTGCCTCGCAGAATCATATCTGATAATAGGTCCGCTTTCAAGTCTACAAAAATCAATAACTTTGCAAGTCACCACGATATTGATTGTAGATACTCAACGATCTATTACCCACGGGCTAATGGATTGGCTGAGGCCTTCAATAAAACCCTGGTTCAAATCATCAAAAAGACCCTGGATGATAATAAACATCTATGGGATGAGAGGTTGGTGGAAGCTTTGTGCGCCTATAGAACCACATATCGAACCCCAACCCAATCTACACCATTTGCACTAGTGTATGGGTCCAAGGCCGTACTCCCTCTAGAAATTCAAATCCCTTCGCTCAGAACTGCAGTCCAGAATATGATCACAACAGAAAAGAATGCACAACTCCGACTTGAAGAACTTGAGGGTCTTGAAGAACGTCGTCTCCAAGCCCAACAAAATCTAGAACTCTATAAAGCCAGAATGGTTTAAGCTCATGATAAGTTAGTGCGACTTAGAACCTTCCGAGTAGGCGACTTGGTCTTGGTTCTTCGGAGGCCTATCTTAGCCCACCGAAAGCTTGGTGGGAAGTTTGAACCAACTTGGGAAGGACCCTTCGTATTGGAGACAGTCTACAAAGGAGGCTCGTATCAGCTAGTGGATTGTAAAGGAGATCACCCAATGCTTCCTATAAACGGGCGATTCCTGAAAAAATACTATGCTTGATGTAGCTCGAATTTTGAATCAATAAAATTTTCAAATTTTGAATCTATTCAGTTCAATTTTTGTCCAAGTTTTTTCAAAATTCAAAATTAAATTCAAGATGAATCAAAATCAAATCAACATTTAAATTCAAATTCCTCAAATTCAAAAATAATTCAAATCAAATTCAAAATGCATCACAAATTCAAGACCCTTCAAAGTCAAATTTGTCAAATTAAATTTCGAATTCAAATATCTTTAAATTCAAAACTCAATCGATTCAAATTCAAAAATCTTTCAAATCTTAAATTCCAGAATCTAGACTGGATCCTCTGTACAGAGCAAGTTTCCTCTGTATACGATCAATCCAAACCCGATCCTCTGTGTGAAGTAAGTTTCCTTCACATACGATCAATCCAGACTCGATCCTCTGTATAGAGAAAGTTTCCTCTATACACGATCATCCAGATCTGATCCTCTATATGAAGCAAGTTTCCTTCACATTTGATCATTCTTGACCCGATCCTCTATATAGAGCAAGTTTCCTCTATATACGATCATCCAGATTTGATCCTCTATATGAAGCAAGTTTCCTTCACATATGATCATTCCTAACCCGATCCTCTATATAGAGCAAGTTTCCTCTATATACGATCACCCAGACTCGATCCTCTGTGTGGAGCAAGTTTCCTTCACACGATCATTCTAGACTCGATCCTCTATATAGAGCAAGTTTCCTCTATACAGGATCATCCAGATCAGATCCTCTATGTAAAGTAAGTTTCCTTTACACACGATCACTCCAGTCCTGATTTTATGCGAAGCAATGCTTCCTTCTCACAGGATCATCCAATTTTCTTTTCCTTAAGGATAGATGTGAGTCATCGTGCTTTCTATCCTTAGGATTAGATCCGCTAGTGGTGGAGTACGCCCTTCGTGGCACCATCCTAGCTTCTTCTAGTTTTCTTTTCCTTAAGGTTAGATGTGAGTCATCGTGCTTTCTTTCCTTAGGATAAGATCTTCTAGTGGTGGAGCACGCCCTTCGTGGCACCATCCTAGGTTTAAAATCCAGATCCGACTTTCTGTGGGATGCAATGCTACCTTCCCTCAGGGTCCTCCAGTTTTCTTTTCCTTAAGGTTAGATGTGAGTCATCGTGCTTTCTTTCCTTAGGATTAGATTTTCTAGTGATGGAGTACGCCCTCTGTGGCACCATCCCAGATTCAAAATCCAGATCCGACCTTCTGTGGGAAGAAATGCTTCCTTCCCTCAGGGTCCCCCAATTTTCTTTTCCTTAAGGACAGATGTGAGTCATCGTGCTTTCTTTCCTTAGGATTAGATCTTCTAGCGGTGGAGCACACCCTCTATGGCACCATTCTATATTTAAAATCCAGATCCGATTCTGTGCGAAGCAATGCTTCATTCTCACAGAATCATCCAGTTTCTTTTCCTTAAGGACATATGTGAGTCATCGTGCTTTCTTTCCTTAGGATTTGATTTTCTAGTGATGGAGCACGCCCTCTGTGGCACCATCCTAGATTTAAAATCCAGATCCTACTTTTTGTGGGAAGCAATGCTTCCTTCCCTCAGGGTCCCCCAGTTTTCTTTTCCTTAAGGACAGATGTGAGTCATCGTGCTTTCTTTCCTTAGGATTAGATCTACTAGTGATGGATAATGCCCTCTGCGGCACCATTCTAGTTTCAAAATTCAAATCTTTAAGTCTGATCTCCTATAGGAAGCAATACTATCTTCCTATGAGGTCATCCAGTTTTCTTTTCTTCAGAGTAAGATTCTCCTTCTCTTAAGATTAGATTCTCCAGAGATGGAATAAGTCCCCTGTGGCACCGTCCTGGATTCAATTTCAATTTTCAAAATCAAACCTTCTTCTCCTCAAGGTTAGGTTTTTCCTCCTTCCCTTAGGATTAGATTCCCTAGTGATGGAATAAGTCTCCTATGGCACCGTCCTGGGTTCAATTTTAAATTTTCAAATCATGCTCTTCTCTTCCTTAGGGTAGGTTCTTCTCCTTCTCTTAGGATTAGACTCCCAGTGATGGAATAAGTCCCCTGTGGCACCGTCATGGATTCAATTTCAAATTCCAAAATTAAAATTTATGCTCCTTAAGGTTAGGCTCTTCTTACTTGCCTTAGGATTAGACTCCCCAGTGATGGAATAAGTCCCCTGTGGCACCGTCTTGGATTCGATGTCAAATTCCAAAATCAAGCCTTCTTTTCTTTAGGGCTAGGTTCTTCTTCCTTCCCTTCGGATTAGATCTACTAGTGACAGAATACGCCCTTCGTGGCACTGCCCTAGTATCAAAATTCAACTCCAATCCTCTATAGCTAGAAATTCTTCCTTCCTATATGATCATCCAGACTTCTTCTTCCCAAGGTTAGGATTTCCCTCTCCCTTAGAATCAAATCTATACTCGATCCTCTGTAGTTAGGAATTCTACCTTTCTATACGATCATCCAGACCTTCTTTTCCTTTAGGGTTAGGACTTCCCTTCCTTTAGGATTAGATCTACTAGTAGTAGAGTACGCTGTCCCTAGCACTACTCTAGTATCTTTTCAAATTCAATCTTCTAGGGCTAGGACCTCCTTCCCTTAGATTCAATTTTAAACCCAATCTTCTAGGGTTAGGATTTCCTTCTCCTTAGAATCAAATCTAGATTCAATCCTCTATAGGTAGGAGCTCTTCCGTCCTATATGATACTCCAGACTTTCTTCTCCCTTAAGGATAGACTTTTCCTTTCCCTTAGGACCAGATCTACTAGTGGTAGAGTACGCTGTCCCCAGCACTACTCTAGTATCTTTTCAAATTCAATCTTCTTAGGGTAAGGTTTTCTTTTCCCTTAGAATCAAATTTAATTTCAATCCTTTATGGTTAGGAGTTCTTCCTTCCTATAGGATCACCCAGATTTTCTTCTCCTTTAGGGATAGATTCTTCCCTTCCCTTAGGACTAGACCCACTAGTGGTAGAGTACGCTTTCTTGGCACTACCCTAGTATCTATTTAAACCTTCATTCCCCAGGAATAGACTTTTCATTCCCTTAGGATCAAAACTCTAGACTTGACCATTCTATTCGGTCAACGCCAATATTTGTAATATAACTACATTCTATCATACATATTGGGGGTCCATTTGTTGACCTCATTTTTGTATGAGGTCAGTAGGACCCATCAAGACCACAGATCAATCCTGACCCCAGATCAATACAATTTAAGAGCAATCTAGACTCTAGGATTTTCCTAGATTTCCATCCCTAGGAACTGTTCTAGACCGTAGGATCTCTTCAAATTAATCTTAACCCTAGGATCAATCTAATCCTAGATCAATCCAGATTCAAATCAACCTTGATCTCAAATCAGTCAAATTTCAAGACTATGTTAGATCCTAGGATTCCCAAACCCCAGGATTTTCCTAGTATTTAGACTTTAGGATATATTCTAGATCCTCAAAACCTTCTAGATCCCAGACCTTAAGGTTTCCTAGACTCTAGGAACTTCCAAGACTTCAGTCCCTAGGATCTACTCTAGACCCTAGGATTTCCTAGACTCTAGGATCTTCCTAGACTTCAGTCCTTAGGATCTACTCTAGACCTTAGGATTTCACTAGATCAATTTAGGTCCTACGATCCTCCTAGATCTTAGATCTATCCAGTCCTCAAATATATTCAAACTTTGGAACAGCCCAGACTTTAATCCATATCCTCAATTTAAGCCTTGATCAAAATCAAGAATTCAATCCAGTTCAAAATCCAAACTCTAGTTGAAACCCTGATTCTACCTTTGATCAAACTTTAATCCTATCCTATCATTTATGATCTCTGAATGATCATGAATAATTTGGGTAATTCAAAGCCAATCATTCAAATTCTAATTCTAATTTAAAACCAGATTTCCAGACTCAATTCTAAGGCTGAAGGTCTAAGTCCTAAAAGCCTTTTCCAGTGAATCTTTGAATATTTCAAAACCCTATCAAATGACCTCTAATTCAAGATCTCTTAGTTCCACATTGATGTGACATGTCTCTAGAGGCAACCCTCCAAATTTGAGCTCATTCTGAGGTCTCTAACCCTAGAAACTGAATTGAAATCCAAAGGTTATAAAACCTTCAAATATTTACAGTCCATGCCATTGGACCTACCACCCAGTGGATTTTGATCCTGGAGCTTTCTAAAAAGTTCTAAATCACTTCCAGACCCTTGATTATAACCCATTGAACAATAAACTACATTTTGTTGGACTCAATTTGACCCCCAGTTGACCAGGGGTCAAAATAACCAAAATACCCCTATAGGGTGTGAATAGTCACTTTGGTCAAATGAGCTCCAAATCAAATGCAACCACCTCCAACAAGTTTCAAATATCAAACCAAACCTGTTGGACCCACTTCAAGCCCCTGGGTCAACCTGGTTGACCAAGTCAACCTAGTTTGACCAAATAGGCCTTTATGGGTCAAAATAGGTCATTTTGACCAAATGACCTCCCCAGATCTTGAGACCACCACCATTGGTCTCCAAATATCATTTCAAATCTGTTAAGCCCATTTCCAGACCTTGGACCCACCTGGTTGACCAAGTCAACTATGGTTGACCTAAAAGGACCATTAAGGGCCCAAATAGGTCATTTTGACCAAACAACCTCTCCAGACCTTGAGATCACCATCAGTACACTCAGAATGTCATTCTGAACTAATCGGACCTAATTGTTGCAAATCTAGTTTTGATGATGACAAACATGCTTCCAGTGTGTTTTGCTTGGCTAATATGTTTCAGGCACAAAAGACCGCCAGCCACTCAAGCCAACTCAAGATCGGGTCCGAGTGTGTAAAATGTATGATTTTTCTTTTTTATTGAGTCAACTGTAATGTAACTGATTTCCTAGCTAAGTAACCTTACACACACACACTCAGGGAGAGAGATTGAGTGAATTAGAGTTTCTGTTCAAATTTTGTTCAGATCGTCCTGGACGATTTCCACATCATCCTTGACGATCAAGCCAAAATAGAAACCCTAATTAGGGCGACTAAGTTAAGAGGGTCTGATTAAGCAGATTGTCCTGGATGATCTCTGGATCGTACGGGATGATATGCCTAAATCAGAAATTCTCAGCCGCTAGATCAAGTTAGGCAAGTTCTTATTTTTAGATGTTTGGTCTGATCGTCCCGGATGATACGTGTATCATCCCGGACGATTCAGTACAATCATGCCTAATTTAATCTGGTAATTAAGGAAAGCAATTTATTTTTGGTTGATACGATCATATCGTCCTGGACAATCGCAGGATCGTCCCGGACGATCATGATCGTTTAGTGCATTTCAGCTGTATGACCCGAAATGTCTTCTGGACGATTTTCCTCGATTTGCACTAATTGTCCCGGACGATCGCAGGATCGTACGGGACGATATGAATAAATTTTTCTACTGATCGTCCAGAAGAGCCTAATCGTCCAGGCTGAAACAGCTGAATTTGAACTGATCGTACAGGATGATCTACCGATCGTCCTGGATGATCTTGGCCGACCAGTTGAGATTTAGGGTAAATTTTAAGCCCTCCTTTAAAAGAACTTTTTCTAATATTTGGAAAAATCTTTTGCTGCCTTTCTTCCCTGAGAAACCCTAGAGAGAGAGAGAGTTGGGAGAGAGAGAGAAGATCTTGTGAGGGGGAGTTAGTGAGGGATTCACTAAGGTTGCTCCAAGCACGGATCAGAGTCATCTTCTCCGCTCGTCGTCTTTCATCTAGTCAGTGTTCGTCGTGGGAGGATCGTTTGCAAGAAGATCCAGGGTTCTCTTCCCGCTTCAGGTGGAAGCAAAAGGAGTTCGAAGGTTCTCTGCCTGCTTCAGGAGGAAGCAAAAGGAGGTCGGGTTCTCTGCCTCACCGTGTGGTGAAAAGGAGGTGTTTGTACAGGCCTCTCCGCCTTGCTGTGGGAGCAAAAGGAGAGACACTTTTTGTTTAGTGCAATACCCGGAGGGGAGGCTCCGGGGAGTGAACGTAGGTCAAGTTGACCGAACCACTATAAAATCTGGTTTGCTTTTCTGATTCAGTTTTGCACTTTACTTTTCTGATATTAACTGCTTGGGTGAATATCTGTGGTTGATCTTTTCGTTCTTGTTTATGTGTTTCCGCTGCTACGTATCGAAAAGATTTTCATTGTTATCGTGAAATTTTTAAATAACCAATTCACCCCCCCTCTTGGTTAGCCTCGGGACTAGTTCACTAGGGCTTAACATCCATATCGAACTTTCAAGTGGTATCAGAGCGGGATTCAAAATTTAGGTTTAAAAACTTTTGAATTTGATCCATGGCTAACTGTAATAATTGTAATACTGCTGAAGGATATTCTATTATAAGACCACCGTTGTTTGATAATATTCCTTTTGATTTTTGGAAAACACGCATGTCTACTTTTCTGCAATCTATTGATTATCACATGTGGATGTTAGTTAAGGACGGATACGAACCACCTTTTAGACTGATTAATAATGTGAAAACTGAATTGTCTTTTGCTGATTGGACGTTTGATGATCGTAATTTAGCACAGTTAAATGCAAAATGCTTGAACTGTTTCTTTTGTGCTTTAAAATCTGAAGACTATATGCGTGTTTCTACTTGTACAACGGGAAAGGAAATCTGGGATAGATTATGCATAACATACGAAGATACAACTGAAGTCAAACAGTCTAGGTTAAACATCTTGTTACATGATTATGAACTTTTTCGCATGAAACCTAGTGAGACTATTTCAGAAATGTACACAAGGTTCACTCAGATTGTTACCTCTTTGCATGTTCTAGGTAGAAAACTTACTAACTACGAAAGAGTGAACAAAATTCAAAGATGTTTGCTTGCTTCTTATGATCTAAGATTACTGCTATTACTGAATCTAAAGATTTAATTACTTACCCTATTGACAGCTTACTTGGATCACTCATTGCTTACGAGCAAGGGGTGAACCAAAAGCAACTTGATGCAGGTGAATGCAAGAAAGAGAAGATAGTGGCACTAAAGGCCAAGGATTCAGATGCTAGCACTTCCAGGTCTGATAGCGATGATGTTGCCTTAATCACAAGGCAATTCAAAAGCTTTCTAAGGAAGAAACATAAGAACTATCAGAAGTGGAACAAGGGTAAGTCCAATAAAAATTTTAAGGGTTCATCTGAATCTGTTTGTTTTGAATGCAGGAAGCCTGGACACATTAAGGCTGATTGTCCAACACTTAAAGCTCACCCAAGCAAGGAGAAGGGTGAGGAGAAACCAAAGTTCAGAAAGGACAAGAAGCGGATTCAAAAGGCGTTCTGGGTAGACTCTGCACCCGACTCTTCTGAGACTGAAGCTGAAGAGGAGGAAACAAACTTGTGTCTTATGGCTGATGATCACCCTGGTCAGTCGGATCAGGAAGAGGTATGCGAGCTGACTTACGATCAATTATTTGAAGTTTCTGAAAGAATTCATACATCGTATAGGAAGCTTAAGAAAACTCATGCTAGTTTGAAATTAGATTACTTAACTTTGCAAAAAGAGCATGATTCTGTAGTTAAAGATCATTCCACACTTGATTCAAATCACATGTCTTTGCTTGATGAATTCGATGAGTTGAATAAAAAATATTCTGATTTAGTTTCTGAGCATGATTCATTAAAAACTACGCATGTGGACTTAGAAAGAGCTTTTAAAGAATTAGATACAATGGCACGTGAAGTAGAAAGTAGCAAGGGAACCTTAAAATTTGAAATTGCAAGTTTAAAGAAAGAAAATAAGTTTTTGAAGGTAAAGATCAGTGCTTTTGAAAAGAACAAAACACCGCCTACTTTTGAACAGTTTTATGCACCGCCACCTTTTGAAAAATCTATTGCAAGTTCTTCAAAGCATGTTTCATATACATCTAGGAAGAGGCATTATCATCCACATAGATTAGTTAACCCTTTTCCTGGTGTTAGATGTTTTTCATGTGGCATGTTAGGTCATATTTCTCACACCTGCACTGTTCACCGTAGTACACATTGGGTGTGGAAACCCAAACTGCCTGTTTCACAGCACAGCACGCATGCATTGCATTCTTCTTTTCATAAGAAGGAACTCAAACCTGTTTGGGTTCCTAAGACTGACATTTGATACTTTTATAGGTGTGCTCTCACACAAGACCTCGTGATAGCATATGGAACCTGGACAACGGATGTTCTAGACATATGACTGGAGATGCAAATCAGTTCATTTCACTGGAGGCCAGAGCTGGAGGCAAGGTTACACTTGGAGATAACGCCACCAGGAAGGTGGTAGGCACATGTATAATTGGTGATTCAAAGAACTTTATGATTGATAATGTTTTACTTGTAGATGGACTGAAACACAACTTGCTGAGCATCAGTCAACTCTGTGACAAGGGATACAGCATCAAATTCCTGCCCACTGGCTGCATTTTAAGCTTAAATGATGAAATTGTTTTGCAGGGGCAAAGGATCAACAACGTCTACAAGCTGGATGTAAGTAGCAATAAATCTGATAATTCAATTTGCTTAAAAACTGCTGTTGATGAGTCTTGGTTATGGCATAGGAGATTGTGTCATGCCAGTATGAAAACCCTTAGGAGAGTTACCCAAAAGGACTTAGTTAGAGGTGTGCCCAAGCTTAAGTTCACTAAGGATCACCTGTGTGATGCCTGTCAGTTGGGGAAGCAAGTCCAGTCCTCTTTTCACTCTGTTAAGGACATTAGCACCTCTAGACCTTTAGAAGTTCTTCACATGGACCTCTTTGGACCCATTAGCACTGCCAGCTTAGGGGGGAGAGTCTATGGTTTTGTGATTGTAGATGATTATTCGAGGTTCACTTGGGTTAAGTTTTTATCACATAAATCTGAGTCATTTGATGAGTTTAGATCCTTCTCTACTTGGATTCAGAAGAAGTTAGGATGTGAGATTGTTACCATCCATAATGATCACGGAGGGGAGTTTGAAAATGAAAGATTTGGAAGTTTTTGTGAGAATCATGGGATTAGTCACAATTTTTTAGCTCCTAAGACCCCTCAGCAGAACGGGGTAGCTGAAAGGAAGAACAGGACCTTAGTGGAAGCCGCTAGAGCCATGCTTGCCGAGTATTCACTTCCAAAATACTTTTGGGCTGAAGCAATGAACACTGCCTGTTATGATTAGGTGTTCATACAGTACGAAGGGCAATAACTTTCATACCGGTAGAATTTAAACTCGTCCCAAGCCAAATGGACACGTGTAGCGTGTAGTACGATGGGTGGATCGTACCGGACGATGACCAATAATGAATATCATACAGGTTGAATGGTAGTTCGTACAACATGATATGTACAAGATAAAAAAGATCTGGACCATGGATGGAGTGAATGGCTGAGATTTGTGTAGTTGGGATAATCGTACAGTACGATATGTGGTTCGTACAGTACGATGTGCAGAGAAATTCAAGGTTTGTCATCAGCAAGGTAAGAGGATCAGGAAACCATTTTTTTTTTTTTCATTTTATTTTTATTTTTTTTTATTATTTTTTTATATTTATTTTTAAAAGAAAACAAAACAACATAAGAAACACAATTTTTTTTTGTTTAAGCTTGAAAGTCTATGACACCTAATTTTGTTCTCAAGGTGCTAAAGGTGTCATAAGCTAATGATTTTGTGAAAATGTCAGTCAATTGATCTTCAGTAGCAATGTGGTGCAGTTCAATATCTCCTTTGGCTACGTGATCTCTTATGAAATGATGTCTAATGTCTATATGTTTTGTTCGTGAATGTTGAATTGGATTTTTGGATATACAAATAGCACTAGTGTTATCACACATGATTGGGATGGTTCCTACAGGTAGTCCTAGATCTAAAAGTTGTTATTTTAACCACAAAACTTATGCAACACAGCTACCTACCGCTATATATTCTGCTTCAGCTGTTGATAGGGCTATCGAATTCTATTTTCTACTGGACCATGAACCTAATGATTGTCCAATGAATTGATAGGTACCAGAGGTGCTTTCTCTATCTACCCTACATCCTGCAAAGTCTGAATCTGAATACCCTAAGATTTCAAAAGTAGTGCTGTGTCTAGGTTACCAAATTCCTAAGTTCGGGGTGCCTAGTATATATCTAAGAATTCTTTTGACAGCAGTCATGTGAGATTCTTTCGGGTCAGCTTGAAAGCGGGCACAAAGAGACACACTAAACATTATATCCGGTCTATTGGAAGTCAAGTAGAGAAGTGATCCAATTATTCCCCTAAACCTCTTTTGGTCTACAGACTTTCCACTTGGATCTTTATCCAATTGTATGTTAGAGCTCATGAGAGTATTCATAGCCTTGGCATTGTCCATTTCATATTTTTTCAGAATATCATTTATGTACTTAGATTGGCTAAGGAATGTTCCACCTTCCATTTGTTTTACACTAAACCCAAGAAAGTAATTAAGTTCTCCCATCATACTCATTTTAAACTCATCACTCATTATTTTTTGAAAATTCATTACATAAGTTTTTCTCCAACGATCCGAACAAGATGTCATCTACATAAATCTGAATAATGAGTATCTCAACTCCTACCTTCTTCAACAAATAAGGTGGTGTCCACACTACCCTTAACAAAGCCTCTATCAAGTAGGAATGTACTAAGTCTTTCATACCAGTCTCTAGGTGCTTATTTTAACCCGTATAGTGCCTTTTTCAGTTTGAACACATGATTTGGAAATTGTGAGTTTTCAAACCCCGGGGGTTGCTCCACATAAACATCTTCCTTGATTACCCCGTTCAGGAAAGCACTCTTGACATCCATTTGATACAGCTTAAAATCCCTAAAACAAGCAAAGGCTAACAGTACCCTGATGGCTTCTAGTCTAGCTACCGGAGTAAAGGTTTCTTCAAAATATATTCCCTCAATTTGGTTATACCCTTTTGCTACTAACCTAGCCTTGTTTCTCACTACTACTCCAGGGTCATTCATCTTATTTTTAAAGACCCATTTAGTTCCAACCACACTTTGTCCTTTACGTCTTTTGACTAATTCCCACACATCATTCCTAACAAACTGATTTAGTTCCTCTTGCATTGCTAGGATCCAGAATTCATCTCCTAAGGCTTGATCTATATTCGTGGGTTCAACCATGGAAATGAATGCATAATGACTGACTTCTTTCCTAAGTCCATGCCTAGTTTTCACACCTTCTAATGGGTCTCCTAAGATCAGTTCTCTAGGATGATTAGAAGAAAATTTCAAATCACTAGGCGATTGTTCCTGAGGTTCTGCTCTAGTCTCTAAGGCAATGGTTTCTACTCCATGTATAATCTCAACTTCTTCTTCTTCATGATTAGATTCAGAGGTCTTATTGGATTCATCAAATACCACATGGGTAGACTCTTCTACTACCAGGGTCCTCTTATTAAAGATTTTATAAGCTTTACCTACAAATGAGTAGCCTAGGAAAACCCCTTCATCAGATTTAGGATCGAACTTTCCTATGGGTGACTTTCCATTGATTAAGATGAAACATTTGCAACCAAAAACATGTAAGTGAGAAAGATTGGATGTCCTACCCTTAAGCAATTTATAGGTGTCTTATTAAGTTTGGATCTAACATTTACCCTATTTACCATATAAGAAGTAGTATTGACTGCTTCTGCCCAAAAGTATCTAGGTAAAGTGTATTCAGTTAACATTGCCCTAGCAGCTTCAACTAAAGTTCTATTCTTCCTTTCCGCTATTCCATTTTGTTGAGGAGTTCTAGGGGAAGAGAAATTATGTTATATTCCTATCTCTTGACAAAATGATTCAAACTTATCATTCTCAAATTCTCCACCATGATCACTATGAATTTTTGAAATTACACATCCTAATTTCCTTTGAATCCAAGTGGAGAAAATTCTAAACTCTTTAAATGACTCACTCTTATGAGCTAGAAATTTTACCCAAGTAAATCTAGAGTAGTCATCCACTATTACAAATCCATACAACTTCCCTCCTAGGCTGGCTGTACTAATAGATCCGAACAGGTCCATATGGAGAGTTTCTAGTGGCCTAGTGGTGTTGATATCCTTGATTGCATGAAATGAATATTTAACTTGTTTTTCTAATTGGCAGGCATTACAAAGATGGTCCTTAGTAAATTCTAATTTAGGTATGCCTCTAACTAGGTCTTTCTAAGTGATGTTCCTAAGTATTTTCATACTAGCATGGCATAGTCTCCTATGCCATAGCCAAGAGTCATCAGCTATTATTTTCAGACACAATGAATTTGAGTTTTTAATGCAGTTTAAGTCTAACATGTAAACATTATTTATGCATTTTCCTTCTAACACAAGTGTATCATTTAAGGTTATCATGCATTTATTAGAAAGAAATTTTATTTCAAAGCCCTTATCATATAGTTGACTAATACTTAAAAGATTATGCTTTAAACCATCAACTAAAAGTACATTCTCAATAACCAAATTCTTAATATTTCCAATGATACCTGAGCCCACCACTTTCCTGGTGGAGTTGTCTCCCAAAGTTACCTTGCCTCCTGACCTGGTGTCCAGTGTCACGAACTGCTTCATGTCTCCAGTCATGTGTCTCGAGCAGCCACTGTCCAGGTACCACATGCTCTCACTAGGTCTTTTGTGATAGCATCCCTATAATGTCAATCACAGGTTAGCTTTGGGAACCCAAGTGAGTTTGGGTTCCACCTTATGCTTATATGAATGAAATGTATGCATGTTATGCTGTAATGAATGCGATTTAGGTCTCCACACTAGATGTGTCATATGGTGAATTGTGCACGTGTGGGATATGTGACCTAGCATGCCATAAGAATAACATCTAACACTGGGAAATGGGTTCACTAATCTACGGGGGTGGTAGTGTCTATTCATGGGTTTGGATGATACATACTTTGCTGGTTTTGAATGAGATGGTTCACATGGTGGAGGTTGTAAAAACTCAGCAACCGTGGGAGGTGTTTTATTATTTTTGAATGCTTGAAGTTTTTCATTTAAAAACTTATTCTCTTGGTTAAGGCTTGCATATTCAAATCTCAATGTATGCTCCCTCCTATCTAGTTCATCTGCAAGTTCTTCTAGTTCCTTAAATGCATTCTCTAGTTCAACATGTGATGATTTCAAGGTACCATGTGTAGTGGTTAACTCAATATGCTTCTTGTTTAATGCATCATATTCATCAAGCAAAGACATATGATCTTTATCCAAGTCAGAAAAATTCTTAACTACACTAGCATGCTCCTTTTGTAAAGTACTAAACTCAGTGTTAAGACTAATATGCTTTTTATTTAACTTTCTATACGAGTCATGGATTTTTTCAGAAATAATAAGCAGTTCATCGTAAGATAGTTGACATACCTCATCTTGATCTGATTGATCAAGATTATCACTAGTCATAAGACATAGATTACCTCCTCCTCTGCTTCTTCTTTCGATGATTCTGAGGCAGTCGGCCCAAAACTCTTTTTGTGTCTTAAATTTGCCCTTCTTGAACTTTGATCTTACCTCACCCTTTTCCTTGGTTTGATGAGTCTTGACGTTGGGGCAATCAGCTCAGAGATGAACGGGTTTCCTGCACTCAAAGCAAATTATGTCAGATGCAACTTTAGTATGCTTTGAGCTTTTACCTTTGTTCCAATTGCTTTAATGACGGCACTGCTTTCTTTTCAGAAAATTCTTAAACTAACGAGTCATCAAGGCGATGTCGTCAGCTTCCTCCGCTGCTGAGCTGTCACTTTCATAATTGTTTGCTTTTAAAGCAACCGTTCGCTCCGTCTTTTCACCTGCATCACTTTGTCGTTGACTCACTCCTTGCTTGTAGGTAATGAGTGACCCAAGTAAATTGTCAATAGAATAAATGTTTAGATCTTTTGACTTAGTTATTGCAGTGATTTTAGCATCATACGAGTTAGGCAAATATCATAGTATTTTATTAACTTTTTCTGAGTTAGATAACTCTCTCCCTAAAGCATGCAGAGATGTTACAATCCAGGTGAATCTAGTGTACATGTCAGATATAGTTTCACTAGGTTTCAAGCGGAATAGTTCATAATCATGTAGTAGTATGTTCAACCTAGATTGTTTGACCTCACTAGTTCGTTCGTAGGTGATACACAGTTTATCCCAAATTTGCTTACCAGTAGTACAAGTTGATACTAGTACATAGTCTTCTGATTTTAATGCACAAAAGAAATAATTTAGACATTTAGCATTTAACTGTGCAAGTTATCTATCCTCAATACTCCATTCATTAAACGATATTTCAGTTTTAATTCCATTCAACATATGAAACGGTGAAGTGTAACCTTCTTGAACCATCATCCACATGCGATAGTCTAAAGACTGTAAAAATGTAGACATGCATATTTTCTAGAAATCAAATGGTATATTGTTAAATAATGGTGGACGGGTTATAGAATAACCCTCCGTAGTGTTACGGTTACCAAATTGAGCCATGGATCTTACGTTTCTAGGTTTTCTAAAACACTATTTTAAAACCCCGCCCTGATACCACTTGAAAGTACGAGATGCGCCAAGAGGGGGGGTGAATTGGTATTTTAAAAAATCAACCCTAAACAAGAGTTCTACTTTTTATATTTTTAAAAGGATAACTTAACGCGTAAAGTGCGAAAGCAAGTAAAACCTTCACAATGACGATATTGGCGATACAATTGTAACTTTCACAACACAAGATTTAAAATATGATTTTTCACCAAGCAATTTAAAGTACTAATTAAAAGCATTAAAAATAAAGTACGGTAAAATGGAAAAAGCACACAAGAGATTTTTATAGTGGTTCAGTCACTTGACCTACGTCCACTCCCCAGAGTCCTCTACTCCGGGATTTGCACTAGTAAAAGTTGACTCTCCTTTTGCTCCCACAGCAAGGTGGAGAAGACTTTACAATACTCACTTTCACCTCCCCCGGTGCGGCGGAACACCGAACGCTATGTCACCCTCCTGGTGACGGCAGCGGACCTTCTCCTTTTTCTCTCTCCTGGAGATGTCAGAGTACCTTGACGATATTAATCTTGAAGCATCTCTTCCCTCGAGAACTTTCCCGAGACTCCCCAAAGCCACAAGAGGAACAAAGCATGCATCTAGCTTGGAGCCACTGTGCGATCCCCTCACACTACTTCTCCCTCACGCTCAAGCTCACCTTCACCTTCCTCTCGCAAGCCCTGGATCTCTCCAAAGAAAAACTTCTCCTTCAAGAGTCCCTTCCTCCCTCAAAGCCTCTCAAAGCAAGAAGATAGACCAATAATCCCCTCATAAAAAAATTAAGTTATTTTTATATCAAGGTTCAAAAAACCCTAAAAATTTCAACTTTTGCGTCTCTGTTCATACAGTACGATATATCATCGTACAGTACGATCAGTTCAAATACAGCTTCGTCCAGTACGAACACAGACGAACAGTCCTCAAATTTTATACATATCATAATGTACGACATGTATATCATACAGGACAATCATGTTGATTTCTATTATTCGTACAGGACGATCTGTGGGATGATCCTTGGGATGAAAGAATTCATCTCTGTTAGTCGTCCAGCACTCCACTAATCGTACAGTACGACTAGTTCATTTCAGGCATCATCCTGTACGATATGAATATTGTCCAGGATGAATAGAATAAAAAACCTTGGTTTCATCTGGTGTGAACGAAGGGACGAATGAAATATTCTCTGTCTATTATACGGTACGATATTCCTATCGTACAGTATGATCTACTTTAAATAAGAAGCCAACATTTATTTCTTGATTACGGGAGATAATTTTGGTAAGTATTCAATTAATCATACCGTACGATATGTATCATATAGTACGAATAGTTCAAAAATCAAAATTATAAACTTACCAAACTTATTATGGCGGCTAGGGTTTTTCAACTGAATCTCATCGTACAGTACAATTACCATCGTATAGTATGATTAGATTATAAAGATAATCATCTAAAAAAATAGCCGTTTGCCTGAGTATTATTGATTAATCGTACAGTATGATTAGAAATTGTACAGTACGATGATTTAAAAAAAAATTTAAACATGAAAATAAATCTCCCCCTGTGTGTGTGCATGGTTACTCCTTTCACATACATGCTTCTATGGCAGACTCATGAAAATAAAAACTAATGAAATTAAAGATTACAGAATTTTCAACATCCTATTCTACCCAGTTTGAGTCTCCAGCAACCTTGAGCAGTGTGCATCTAACCTGAAATGTTAGTGCTCATATACAAGGATAAACATTTATAATCTTAAGGAAGTCCATATGGATTCAGTAAGTATTAGTTATCACCAACAAAATTAAGTGCTCGGGATCCTGGATTTTAACAAGATCCTCTCCCTCTCTCTCAAGCTCTCCCTCTCCTTCCCAAGACTCTCTCAGGTAAGGATAGTAGCAAAAGACCTTTACATTAACAAATAAGAGACCTTAAATAGAAGGGCTCAAAAAATGGCCTAAATTTTAACTTGCCATCAGAAATCATCTAGGACGATCACAAGATCATCCTGTACGATCCGTACAAAAATAGATGTTTTAGTCTTGACGATCTAGCTCTTCTAGATGATTAAAAGGCAGGATTTGCAAAGATCATCCATGATGATTTATTTCATCATCCTGTATGATTAGTTCAGACATACATTTTTGTCCAGTAGATAGCTCGGGTCATCCAGGAGATAAGTCAGGATGATATGTAAGAAATGACTTGATCGTCCAAGATGATATGACTACGATTAGTTCAAAAATGGCCAATATCATCCAAAACATAGTTTGGGTCATCCAGAAAAATGGTGTTAGATGATGAGAAAAGTGACTTGATCATCTAGGATAATATGGCTATTGTCCTGTATGATTAGTTCAAAAATGGGCAATATCATCCAACATATAGTTTGGGTCATCCAACAAAACTAAGTTTGACGATGAGGATTTGAGCATATCATCCTGGACGATCATACGATCGGCCAAGATGATGTGATCAATCAATTAATCCTTAATTGCTTTCCTTAATTACCTAACTAATTTAGGCATGATTGTAATGAATCATGTATGGTGACATGGTCATCATCCTATACAATTAGGCCAAAATCCTATAATAAAAACTTGCCTAAAAGAGTATGGCGAATAAGGAATTTTTATTTGAGCATATCATCCAGGATGATGGAAGGATCGTCCAGGATAATCTGCTTAATCAGACTGACTTAGCACGGTTGCCATAATTAGGGTTTCTATTTTTAATGGATCGTCCAGGATAATCTCACGATCTTCCAGGATGATATGATCAAAATAGAATAGGAACTCTAACTCACTAAAATTCTCCCTGTGTGTGTGTGTGTAAGGTTACATAGCTTAGGGATCCATCCCATTATATTTGACATAAGAAAGGGAAAAATTATATTTGAATACAAATAGACCTATTCTTAAGCTTGCTTGAATTGCAATTGATCCTGTGGACCTGAAAGGATAGGTAATTAAAATAGAAATAGGAATGTTTGCTATCATCAAAATTATAATCCTTGAATCCATATTTTAAACAATCTCCCCCTTTTTAATGATGGCAAATATTTGTTAGATAATTTCTAATTAAGCAAATAAAACAAATTAAACACAGAGCAAAGAAAACTAAGCAACGCAAATTCTACTAATACAAGCAAATAGTACAATAACACTAAACACTAACAACATAAAATCGTATAACAACACAAAATACTAACAACACAACTCCCCCTTTTGACATCACAAAAAGGAGGAAGAAAACTAAACAAAGTAACACATATGAAAGCATCGGTACAAGCATCACACTGAGCAAATTAGTAAAAATAAGGATCCAGATCAGGTGGAGGAGGTGGTGGTGGCTTAAAGAAGCTGTGAATGGTGGCGAAGTGCTTTCCAAATGAGATCATATCTTGGTCGTGCTGGTGTTGTTGTTGAACTATATAGGCATTAAAGTGATCAACAAACATAGCATGTTGTTGCTCCTGTGCAACAATGTAGGAGTCAAACCTGGCCTCCCACTGGTAGAACCTCTCCACCAGCTGATCCAACTATGATTGCTGGCATATAGGAACAAGTGTAGGAATTTCTTCTTCTTCTGCTCCCTAAGCTTACTCGTGCTCCAGATTGAGATGAGTGTTGTGAAGGACATGGAAGGAGTTATTTGTATAGAAGGAGTGTTGATAATTTGGAGGGGTACGATACTGAATATTGTACTTGGTTTCTAGGATATAAGCAATAAGGTGTCCTCGGGCTAACTTTTTTTTCCTCCTATGCCCGGGATCCCTAATGCTAGTCAAGTGCTTAATGTACTGAAAGAGAGATCACTAGCATTGAATTCCCTATGAGTCATGATATAGTAGGTAGTGATGGAAAGTAAGGGAGTAATGTGAACTCAGTCACCAACCTTGGGAATTATAGAAGTTTTGAGGACATGTTGGATGGTCCTAGCATCTTTAATTAATGAACTAGAGGCACCATAATGGTAAGTGGCATTTGTGTTCCTTAGAACCTGATTTGCCTGACTCCAGTTGAAATCAGGACTGAGGCAATGAGATGAAGCTTTTCTTCAGTGGTAGAAAGTTGAATAGGTTCATAACAGTCCTGATAAGTAATCTCTACAGGTCGTTTGGTTACATAGGATTGGAATATAATATATGTAAAGTTTATTTAGAGACTGATGAAGAATTCATATAGAAGTTTAGAGTGAAAAGGAACTGTAAGGGTCAGAATGAAAGCAAGAGTAGTGTGGGCAAATAGATCTAACACTGGATAGGTTAGGGTACGGGGATTGACTATCTTGGATGGTGTAATCCTTACAATTTTATAGCGAAGGTAGGCAGCCTGATTTGCTGCATAACTGAAGCGGGGATCCACAGTTCCCCTTGAGGAGCTTTCAGTAAGCATCCCAGAGTGTTTTCCATCAGCCATTGGTGAGCTTGACTGAAAGGATGAAGGATATGAAGTGAGGAAGAAGATTTGAGTGAAGAAAGCCTTGAACTTGTGCTGGTTTTAAAGATTTGCAAATATCATCTAGGATGATAATGATATCATCCAGGATGATTTGTAGCAGTAATGTCAGCCTGGCCGATTGGTCAAAAAGGCGGTCAGATCATCCAGCATGATCTGAAATTATCTAGGATGATTAGACTCAAACTATCATCCCAAGGAGTCAAGATGGATGACCTTTGATAAAAAGTATCATCCAATCCGATTAGGTGGATCATCTAGGATAATGAGTGATTAATGAATCGGATGGGCCAAATTTTAAGTCATCCAACTTTTACCACATGGATCATCCAGGATGATTAGGTGTATCGTCTAGGATGATCACCAAAAGTAGGTTCAGATCAACCATTGGGTGCATGATGGGGACGAGTTGATCATATCATCTAGGATAATGTGAACAAAAATAAAAAATTAGAAATAAATGATGGAGAGGAATGATCAGAGGATCCAAAAACCACAAAAAAATAAAGTCAAAGAATGAAAACCCAAAAAAATAAAACAAGAAAACAAACATAATAACCAATTTAAAACAACATTTTTTTTTAAATCGATCTGCTCCAATAGATGAGACTTTTTCCTTAATTTCAAATTCAAAAGCCATTAAGAAGAAATTAATGAGCTGAAATCCCAAAAATTTAGAAAATTTAATTTTTATAAACCCAACCTCGGACACCATACAGGTTCAAATTCTTTTCAAATAAAAATCTAATTCAGAAGAAAAGAAATTAGATAAGAAAAGTGATCCTTTCAAACTTCATTCTAGAAAAATACCTGATAAAATAATATTGCAGATTAAAGAACCAAAAATCATGATTTTCAATCTCAAGTGTTTGAATATATTAAGTGGTACATAAATTCTTCTAAGATTTGTAACGGTTTGAAAGAGGAGGAAGCTTATTTCTTTGTGGGCTAATTTTGTGCCTCTTTTTCAATTATTTAAATCACTTTATGCATCTTTTGATTTTGATACACTTTGTATTTCTTTTCAATTTTTGGTGAATATTGTGCATCTTTTCAGTGTTGAGCTCATTTTGTGTCTTTTTTCAGTTGACTGGCACACTTTGCGCATCTTTTGCAAGCTTCTTATCTTCCAAATCCTCTAAAAGACTCTCAATTGTGAGATTATCTTCTAAATATAAGAGAAGAAAAACTTATTCTCTTAGATAAGGAAAATTAAACCATTCTCATATAATAAATTCAATCACTGGATTAAGAAAAAATGAAAATGATATAATGATTTGGAACACTACTCATATGAGATAGATTCTTATAGGAAGATAAAATAGATCTCTATTTCAAAGTCTAATTTTTTAATTTTGAAAACTACTTTTATCTAAAAAGAAAAATACGCCATTAAAAGAGTTAGAGGAAGAGAAATAATCATCAATGTTTCTTCCCTTAACTGTTATAGAGAGGTCAATCACTACTTACATGCTTCTAAATAAAAATAAGGCATTAACAAGAAGTAACTAAATCAAACAAATAACAACAACAAAATAAAAAAAAATCAATAGGAAATCAAAAACACATAAATAGAAATAAATAAACAAATCAAACAAAAAAAAAATAAAAAAAAGATAATTCAGAATTTACTAATCATCAAATTCATGCATTTATGTCAATCACACCCAATCTGGTCCTTAAAATGCTGAAAGTGTCAAAGACCAGTAGTTTAGAAAAGATGTCAGCCAGTTGGTTTTCAGTTGTTACATGGTGTTACTAAATGTCTCCTTTTGTAACATGATTCCTAATGAAGTGATGCCTTATATCAATGTGTTTGGTTCTTGAATGTTGGATAGGATTTTTAGAGATGCAGATGGCACTAGTGTTATTACATAGAATTGAAATTATGCCAATAGGTAATCCTAAATCCAAATTTGTTGCTTCAACCAAAAGACTTGGGCCACACAACTTCCTAAGGCAATGAACTCAGCTTCAGCAATGGAAAGTGCAACAAAGTTTTATTTTTTACTGGACCAGAAGACTAAGGATTGTCTTATAAATTGGCAAGTTCCAGAAGTGCTCTTTCTGTCCACCCTACGCCCTGTAAAATTAGAATCAAAATATCCAATAATTTTAAAAGAAGTACTATGCCTAGGATACCATATTCCTAAGTTTGGGGTCCCTAAGAGATATCTAAGAATTCTCATAACTATAGTTAGGTGGGATTCTTTAGGATCAGCTTGATATCTAGCACAGAGACGAACACTAAACATTTTATAAGGTTGGCTAGCAGTCAAGTAAAGAAGTGATCCAATCATTCCTCTATACTTCTTTTGATTAACAGATTTTCCATTTCAATACTTATTAACTGGACACTAGAGTTCATAATTATATTTATTGGCTTGGTTTTATCCATTTTATATTTCTTTAAGATATCCTTAGCGTACTTTGATTGATTTAAAAAAGTTCCATCATCTATTTGCCTTATACTAAACCCCAAAAAAGTACGACAATTCTCCCATCATACTCATCTCAAACTCTTTACTCATTATTTTAGAAAAATCATCTGATAATTTTTTATCAGAAGATCTAAAAAGTATATTATCAACATAGATCTTGACAATGAGTAAATCATCTCCTACTTTTCTTAGAAAAAGGGTGGTGTCTACGCTCATACAAACTTCCTTTCCAGTAGGAATGTGCTAAGCCACTCATACCAAGCTCTAGGTGCCTCTTTTAATCTATATAAGGCCTTTTTTAATTTGTAAACATGATTTGGAAATTAGAAACTCTCAAAACTTAGGGGTTGCTCTACGAACACATCTTTTTTTACTACCCCATTTAAAAATGCACTCTTGACATTCATTTGGAAAAGATTAAATCCCTTATAACAGGCAAAGGATAGTAGCACTCTAATGGCTTCCAATCTAGCTACAGGTGTAAAGGTCTCCTCAAAATCAATCCCTTCTATTGGTTGTACCCCTTAGCTACCAATCTTGCCTTATTCCTAACCACCACACCAGAATCATTCATTTTATTCTTGAAGACTCATTTGGTTCCAACAACACTTTGATTCTTGGGACTTTCTACTAACTCCTAGACATCATTCCTCACAAATTGGTTAAATTATTCTTGCATAGCTAAGATCCAAAATTCATCATAAAGGGCTTGATTGATGTTTGTGGGTTTAATCATTGAGATAAAGGCAGAGTAGTTTACTTCCTTTCTAAGTCCATGCCTAGTTCTAACACCTTTAGAAGGGTCTCAAAAGATCAGTTCTTTAGGATGACTAGAAGAATATCTCCATTCTCTAGGCATAGTATTTTGAGGTTCTACCCTTTCCTCTAGATTTGTAGTTCCTACTCCTTGGGCAATCTCTCCTATTTCATCTTCTTCCTTAGCTCTAGACTCCTTAGGATTAGATTCATCAAATACTACATGAGTAGTCTCCTCCACCACCAACATCCTCTTGTTCAACACTCTAAAGGATTTCCCCACACTTCAATATCCTAAGAATACTCCTTCATCAGATTTTGGGTCAAATATTACTATGGGTGATTTTCAATTATTAAGAATGAAGACATTATAGCCAAAGATATGGAGGTGAGAAAAGTTTGGTGTTCTACCCATTATGATCTCATAGGGTGTCCTATTCATATTGGATCTAACATTCACCCTATTCAACACATAACAGGCTATGTTCACCGCTTCTGCCCAAAAGTATTTTAGAAGTGAATACTCAGCAAGCATGGCTCTAGCTGCTTCCACTAAGGTCTTATTCTTTCTTTTAGCTACCCCATTCTATTGAGGGGTCCTAAGAGTTAAAAAGTTGTTACTGATCCCTTTGTCCTCATAAAAAGTTCAAAATCTCACATTTACAAACTCTCCATCATGATCACTATGGATGGTCAAGATCTTACAACCTAACTTCTTCTTAATCAAAGTGGAGAAAGATTTAAATTCATCAAATCACAACTTTGTGTGATAGAAAACTAATCCAAGTGAACCTTGACTAATCATCAATAATCATAAATCTATAGACTTTTCCTACTAAGTTGGCAGTGCTAATGGGTCCAAATAAATCCATGTGAAGGACTTCTAAAGGTCTAGAGGTGTTAATGTCCTTAATGGAATGGAAAGAGGATTGGACTTGTTTCCCTAGTTGGCAGGCATCACACAGGTGATCCATAGTGAACTTAAGCTTGGGGACACCTCTAACTAAGTCCTTTTAGATTACTCTTCTAAGGACTTTCATGCTAGCATGACATAATCTCCTATGTCATAGCCAAGACTTATCAGCAATAATTTTTAAACAAAATGAAGCAGCACACTCAATGTTATTTAAATCAAGTATATAGATATTATTGATCATTTTTCCCTGTAAAATAGTGTTATTATCTAAGCTGATAATTCAAGTGTTTGCCAGAAATTTTATGCTAAACCCTTTGTTACAGAGTTGATTGATGCTGAGCAAGTTGTATTTTAGTCCATCTACAAGCAAGACATTTTAAATTAAAAGGTTCTTAAAGTTTTTGATTATACATGTGCCCACCACTTTCCTGGTGGTGTTGTCTCCCAGAGTGACCTTGCTCCAGCCTTGGCCTCTAATAAAAAGAATTAACTTGCATCTCTAGTCATATGTATTAAACATTCATTGTCCATGTACCACATGCTCTCATAAGGTCTTGTGTGAGAGAACCCCTACAAAATCATCAAATGTTATATTTAGGAACCCAAACAAGTTTGGGTCCCTTCTTAGGAAAGAAGAATGTAATGCATGTGTGTTATACTATGAATCATGTAATTTGGGTCTCTATACCGAATATGTGCTTTGATGAATACTGCAAGTGTGGGAGATATATCCTAACATACCACAAGAAAAACATCTAATGCCAGGAAAAGGGTTAACTAATCTATGTTGGTGATAGTGCCTCTTCCTAGGTTTGGATGATGTGTGCTTTGATGATTGTGTATGAAATTCTTCAAGTGCTGGTGGTTATTTATTTTTTATAAGAGCAGTTAATTCACTGTTAAAAACTTTATTTGAACTCTGAATTGAATTTTCCACTCTCAATGCATGCTCCTACTCTCTATATCAAATGCATGAGTTTCTAATTTTTTGAATGTAATTTCTAATTCATCATGTGATGCTTTCAATGAATCATGCTCAATAATAAAATTAGAATATTTTTTATTCAACTCATCAAATTTATCAAGTAATGACATGTGATTGCTATTAAGTGAAGAATGATCTTTAAGCAAAACTTCATGCTCTTTTTGTAGGTTCAGGAATTCCAATTTTAGGCTAGCATGAGTTTTCTTAAGTTTCCTATATGATGAATATATTTTCTCAGAAATATCGAGTAATTGATCGTAGGTTAATTCATATACCTCTTCTTTGCTAGAATGACCAAGATATTTATCTGCCATCAAACACAAGTTTGTAGTCTCCTCTTTAGCTTCATTCTCAGAGGAGTCAGATGTAGAGTCCACCAGAACGCCTTTTGAATCGTTTCTTATCCTTCCTAAAATTGGGTTTCTCCACACCCTTCTCCTTGCTTGGGTGAGCCTTAAGTGTAGGGCAATCAACTTTTATATGTCCCAGCTTCCTTCATTCAAAGCAAACCATATTAGAAGAACCTTTAGAATTTTTGCAATTCTTACCTTTTTTCTATTTCTCATGGTGCTTTTGTTTCTTCTTTAGAAAGCTTTTGAATTACCTAGTAATTAAGGCAACATCATCACTTTTAGACCCAGAAGAATCAGTATCTATATCATTCACCTTCAGTGCCATAATTTTCTCCTTCTTTTTCTTACCTCCATCAAGTTATCTTTGGTTCACTCCTTGCTCATAACCAATGAGTGATCCAAGTAAGTTATCAATAGAATAAGTATTCAAATCCTTGGATTCAGTGATGGTAGTAATCTTAGCATCATAGTAAGATGGTAAACATCACAAAATTTTGTTAAGATTCTCATAGTTAGTGAGTTCTCTTCCTAAGGCATGCAGGGAGGTGATAATTTGTATACATTTCAGATATTGACTCACTAGTTTTCATGCGAAAGAGTTTATAGTCATGAAGCAAGATATTCAACCTAGATTACTTAACTTCAGTTATGCCTTCATAAGAGATACATAATTTATGCCAAACTTCTTTTCCAGTTATACAAGTTGAAGCACGCATGTAATCTTCAGATTTTAGTGCACAGAAAAAAAATTTAAATATTTTGCATTGAGTTGAGCTAAATCCCTATCATCATGAGTCCATTCAATAATAGGAAGTTCATTTTTCACACAATCAATAAGTCTATAAGGTACATCATAACCATCTTTAATAAGCATCCACATGTAATCGATTGATTACAAAAAGGGGGACATACGAGTTTTCCAAAAATAAAAATGTATGTTATCAAATAAGGGTTGTCGAGTAATAGAATACCCTTCTGCCATGTTCTGGTTACTAAAGTTAGCCATGGATCAAAATTCCAAAGTTATCTAAAACTTAATTTTTGAATCCCGCTCTGATACCATTTGAAAATTTGTTAGGGTTGTTAAGCCCTCATAAACTAGCCTGAGGCTAACCAAGGGGGGGGGGGGGGGGGGGGTGTGAGTTAGAAGTTTTAAAAATTCTTGACCAAAAAAAAGATTTTAAACCCCTTTTTGAATGTTTTAAAATAAACTCAATTACTTATTGATGTGGAGATAATTATTCAAACAAATCACTAACATTAACCACACGATCATCCACAAGAAATTAAAGTATAGAAATTAAAATGTGGAACATTAAAAAGAAAGAACACAGCAGATATTATAGTAGTACAGTCAACTTAACCTACATCCACTCCCCGGAGCCTCCCCTCCAGGTATTCCACTGAAACTCAGTGACTCTCCTTTGCTCAAATAGTAAGGCAGAGAAGCCTTTACAAAAAATCCTTTTCACCAACCCCGATGAGGTAGAGAACCCAAACTCCTTTTGCTTGCTCCTGAAGCAGGCAGAGAACCTTGCCTCCTTTTGCTTCCTCCTGAAGCTGGCAGAGAACCTCAATTTTCTTACAGATGATCCTTCCCATAGAGCCACCAAGGAATAAGGAATGACAACTGGAGATGGTGACTCGAATCCTTTCTTGGAGCAACCTTTATGAACACCTCACAAACTCCCCCTTACAAGGTCCTCTCCCTCTCTCACAAGCTCTCCCTCTCCTTCTTAAGACTCTCTCAAATCAGGATAGTAGCAAAAGACTTTTACATTAACAAATAAGAGACCTTAAATAGAAGGGCTCAAAAAATACCCTAAATTTTAACTTGCCGTTAAAGATCATCCAGGACGATGGCAGGATCGTCCTGTACGATCAGTACAAAAATAGATATTTCAGTCTGGATGATCTGGCTCTCTTGGATGATCAGAAGGGAGGATTTGTAAAGATTATCCAGAGTGATGTGGTCATTATCCTGTATGATTAGTTCAGACATACATTTTTTTCCAGTAGATAGTTTAGTTCATCTAGGAGATAAGGTGGGACGATATGTAGGAAATGACTTGAACGTCCAGGATGATATGGCTATCATCCTATATGATTAGTTCAAAAAATGCCAATATCATTCGGAACATAGTTCATGTCATCCAGGAAAACAATGTTGGATGATGAGAAAAGTGACTTGATCATCTAGGATGATATGGCTATCATCCTATATGATTAGTTCAAAAACGGGCAACATCATCCAACACATAGAGTTGGACGATGAGGATTTAAGAAAATCATCCCAGAGGATCGTTCGATCAGGCAGGACAATATGATTGATCAATTAATCCTTAATTACTTTTCTTAATTACCTGACTAATTTAGGCATGATTGTAATGAATAATCCAGGATGATGTGCACATCCTATACGATTAGACCCAAATCCTAATATAAAAACTTGCCTAAATGAGTCTGGCGATTGAGGAATTTTGATTTGAGCATATCATCCTAGATTATGAGAGGATCATCCAGGATGATCTAATTAATCAGACTGACTTAACATGGCTACCCTAGTTAGAGTTTTTATTTTCAATGGATCATCCAGGATGATCTTACGATCATCCAGGATGATATGATCAAAATAGAACATGAACTCTAACTCACTAAATTTCTCCCCCTGATGTGTGTGTGCTAGGTTACTTAGCTTGGGGATCCATCACATTACAGTTGACTCAAGAAAGGGAAAAATTACATTTGAATATAAATTGACCCGATCTTGAGCTGGCTTGAATTGCAATTGATCTTGTGGACCTGAAAGGTTAGGAAATTTAAACAGAAATAGGAATTTTTGTTATCATCAAAATTATAATCCTTGGTACACATGTTGGTCTTTAGTTCATGGGGACCTTAGTCGCAAGTAGTAGCCCAATATTTTCTTTCAGATCAAACCCAGAGGGGTGCTTGAAGGTCCCGCACTACTCGGATGATCATAGTGGATTATTACGTAGTTAAGGTACAATGTTTTGATAGGTTTCTCCTTAAGAAGGCCTCCTAAAGAGTTCTTATTATATCATACAAGCAATTGATCTTAGCCTCCTAAGTTCCCTACACATTTTGGATTGATGGTACTATTGCAAGTGCATGTCTTGTAGAGATATTTTCCCATGAAGAGTACAAAGAAGTAGTTCATGATAAAAGAGAGATAAGAACCTAAAAGTATATGAAAATTTTTACTTCTTTTATGGATATATTGACTTAAGGTCATAGGAGCACCAAGTATTGGGTATTTCTATTTTATTATGGGTCTATAGTTGATAGGCTCCTATATTAACTTATCTTTTAATGATGTACAAACTTTCCCAAGTACTCTCTATTTTTCCAAGTGTGGAGTGGCAAGCAGCTACATCTATTCTCTTTAAGATTAGGTCTCCAATTTGGAAGGTGTTTTGTTTAACGTGTGATTTGTAGTATCTAGAAATTCTTTACTTTATTTCTTCTCGTTAGAGTGAGGCTTGTGCTCAAAATTCTTCTAAAGAGTCAGTTATTTCTTATAAACCTTCTTGATTGGATGTTTCCCATTCATTAGAATCAGTGTATGGGTTATGAGCAGTGGCTAGCACCCTTTGGCTCAGTAATTTGAGTTGTTTTGGAAGTATGACCTCAGTGTCATGAGAGAGTGAGAAGGGGGGGCCATGTTAATGTTGATGGCATTGTTTTGAGTTCCCATATTACTGAGGGAAGTAGTTCTTCCCATTTCCCTTTGCCCCTTCGACCTTCTTCTTGAGGAGGTTAAGCTTGATCTTGTTAGTGGCTTCGACCTATCTGTTGGTCTAAGTATGGTGAATGGAAGCAAACTTAAGGCGAGTGTCTTAGATGTTGCCAAATTTTTTAGGCTTCAATAAGTTATTTATTGTTTATTATTTATGATAATCGTAAAAGGAACTTCATATTAGCAGATGATGTCTGTCCAAATAAATGTATGAACAAAGATAGCAGTTATGCAGGCAAGAACTTCGGCTTCAATCTATTTGATAAGGTAGTCGATTATGACTATGATGAATCTTATTTACCCTATCAATGGCAAAAATGGGCCAAGTAAGTCAATTACCCATATGACGAATGGGCAAGGGCTAGTAATAGAGTGTAACTTGTAAGAAGGTTATAGGTTCGCTGGAGAAAATTTTGGGATTATAAGCATTTTTTGAGAATTATTTAGCATCTTTTCTCAGGTTTGGGAAAAAGTATCTTTGCCTAAGAATCCTGTGAGTGAGCATGCATCCACTGGAATGCTTTTACAATCGCCCCAATGGATTTTGATTAGAAAAGCTTCCTTTTAATTTTCATGCATGCACTTGAGGTAGGATGCTGCTGATCTTATGAATAGGTGGTTGCTGAACAAAATGTCATTTGTTACTTTAATCTTGAATCATCAGGGGTTATCGACCTCAATGCTGATTGACCCATTTTTAAGATACTTAATGTAAGGTTTCATTTAGCTTATAGTACGTTGAGTTGAAGGATCTAGTTTTTACTTATATCACTTCCTCTCCTATGATTATGAGTGTTGAGACCTGTATGATTAATTAAGTGTCAATGCTTCCTTGCTATAAAAGGAAGTCGATGAGTTGATTCTCATTTATTATAATTTATGTGATTTTGAAGTACTCGAGCTTATCCATTTCTATTTTAACTTTGAATAAATATTAAGAGAGTAGCTCATCTTTGACTTCATACTCACCATGGATCTGGTTTACAATGAGTTGCTAATCTACGTACACCTCTAGGCAAGTGACACCTAATTTAGAGGCAAATTATAGTCCTACAAGTAGAGCTTTATGCTCCGCCTGATTATTAGTGATTTTGAATTTAAAATTCGTGGCTTAAGTGATGATTACTCTTATAGTGATTTTAAGAATAATGCCTACACCAATTCCAAGCTCACCTAAGGTGCCATCTATGTATAATGTCCAAAAAGGTTTCCTTACTATTTTAGAGTTTGTTGAAAGTTCGATAGGGATGTTAAGCCCTGATGAACTAGTCCCGAAGCTAACCAAGAGGGGGGTGAATTGGTTATTTAAAAATTTGAGAGCAACAGTAAAAAATCTTTTCGATGATTTGCAGCGGAAATAAGTAAACACATAAACGAAAAGATCAACCACAGATTTCACCCAAGAAGATAATCACAGAAAACTAAAGTGCAGAAAGTAATCAGAAAGAACACACCAGATTTTATAGTGGTTCATTCAACTTGACCTACGTCCACTCCCCGGAGCCTCCCCTCCGGGTATTGCACTAACTCAAAGTGACTCTCCTTCTGCTCCCACAGCAAGGCGGAGAAGCCTGTATAAAAACTCCTTTCCACCGACACGGTGAGCCAGAGAACCTAACCTCCTTTTACTTCCTCCTGAAGCAGGGAGAGAACCTCAGACTCCTTTCGCTTCCTCCTGAAGCAGGTAGAGATCCTAAACTCCTTTCGCTTCCTCCTGAAGCGGGTAGAGAACCCAGATCTTCTTGCAAATGATCCTCCCACAGAAAACATCAATAAGATGAGAGACGATGAACAGAGAAGACGACTCTTATCCTTGCTTGGAGCAACCTTTGTGAATCCCTCATAGACTCCCCCTCACAAGATCCTCTCTCTCTCTCTCCCCCCCAAACTCTCTCTCTCTAGGGTTTCTCTTTAAAGGAAAGTGGCAAAAGATTTTTCTTGTTGGAAGAAAAAGATCTTTTATAGGAGCGCTCAAAATTTGCCCTAAATCTCAACTTGTCGGCCAAGATAGTCCAGGACGATCGATAGATCATCTTGTATGATCAGTTCAAAATCACCTATTTCAGCCTGGATGATCTGGCCCTTCTGGACAATCAGTAGAAAAAAATTATTCAGATCATCCCGTATGAGTTTTGCGATCGTCCGGGATGATTAGTATAAATTCAGGAATTTCGTCCAGAAGACCGCTCTGGTCGTCTAGAGAAACTTATGCTGCATGACCTAAAAATGACTTGATCGTCCAGGATGATATTGATATCATCCTCTACGATTAGTTCAAAAAGTGCCAAAATCGTCCTGATCACTGCTTTCGACGTACAGCTGAAACACACTAGACGATCAGGATCATTCCGGACGATCTTGCGATCGTCCCGAATGATATGATCATATCAATTAAATATTAATTTCTTTTCTTAATCACCAGACTAATTTAGGCAAGATTGTACTGGATTGTCCAGGATGATACACATATCGGTTGGGACGATCAGATCAAATCTCTAAAAATAAAACTTGCCTAACTTGATCTAGCGGCTGAGAATTTTTGATTTGAGCCTATCGTCCTGTACGATGTATGGATCATCCAGGATGATCGGCTTAATCAGATAGACTTAATTTGGTTGCCCTAATTAGGGTTTCTATTTTCACTTGATCATCCAGGACGATGTGAATATCATCCAGGATGAACTGAACAAAAAATTGAATAGAAACTCTAATTCACTCAAGCTCTCCCCCTGAGTGTGTGTGTGCAATGTTACTTAGTTAGGGGATCAATTACATTACAATTGACTCAAGAAAAGGAAAATAGTACACTTAGACACACTTGGACCTGATCTTGAGTTGGCTTGAGTTGCTTTTGATTTTTTATACCTGAAATGGGTTAGCCAAACAAAATAGAATATAAATACATTTGTCATCATCAAAACTATACTTTTTGAAACCAGATTTGCAACAATCTCCCCCTTTTTGATGATGGCAAACATTTCTGCAGTAGTTTAAAATAAAAGAACTAGGAGTTAACCAACGCACATCGAAAAATCAATTTCTTTCCATGTTTCATTTAATAACTAGAATAGTAGATGAAAATAACTACAAAGGAAATAAACAACACAAAATATGATCAATACATAAAATAAAAACTACTACAACCAACTCCCCCTTTTGACATCACAAAAAGGAGGAGGGAATAGAAACAACAGAATAAACAGAAAATAGCACAAAACACAAAACTAAAATGGAGGCGGATCCTGATCAAAAGGAGGAGGTGGTGGTGGTGTGAAGTAACTGTGAATGGATGCAAAGTGTACTCTAATCTAGGTAATGTCCTTGTCATGCTACTGCTGTTACCGAGCAACATAATCATTAAAGCACTGCAGATCCTCAGTGTGCTGCTGCTCCAGGGCAGCAACATAAGAATCAAATTGGGCCTCCCATTGGTCAAACCACTGCACTAGATGATCAAAAGGGGAAGCAATGCTAAGGGGAGCAGGGGCATCAGGTGCAACAAGAACAAGAACAGCTTCGTCCTCTTCCTCCTCAACGTCCGCGGCGGGCTCCAGATGTATTCAGGTACTGTGGAGTACATGGAATGAATTATTTGTGAAGTAGGAAGGAGGGATATTGGGAGGGACTGGATACTGCAGGTCATATTTTGTCTCCAAAGCATATGCGATTATGTGTCCTAAAGCTAGATTTGGATGGCATTTATGGCCCGGATCTCTAATGGTTGTGAGATGCTCAATATATCTGAAAAGAAGGTCAGTGGCATTGAAGTCCCGATGAGCCATGATGTAATAGGTGGTTAGAGACAGTAAAGGGGTGATGTGAATGTGATCCCCAGCCTTTGGGATGATGGAGGAACGAAGGATGTGTTGAATGGTTTGGGCATCCTTAAGGAGTGAAGTGCAAGCGTTGTCATGGTAGGGTGCATTTATATTTCTGAGGAAGTGATTGGCAACACTCCAATCATAGTCAGGATCAGAAATAAGGGTGTGGATTTTATCGCCAGTCACAGAGAGATGAAGGATATTATGAAAGTCCTAGGTTATGAGTTCTACTGGATGTTGATTAACATAGGAGCGAAGGGTGGAGTAGTCAGCGGAGATACGAAGATTGGCGAAGAAGACTTAGAGAAGTTCAAGGCTAAATGGGAAGGCTAGGGTGAGGATGAAAGTGAGGGAGGTGTGCGCAGAAAGATTGAGGACAGGATAGGTAAGGGTGTGGGGATTTACGATTTTAGACTGTGTGATGCCCACCTCAAGATATCGCTTGAAGGCAGCCTGATCGGCTGTATTGGGAAAGTAGGAATCGACATTTCCCCGTGAGGATCTCATACCCTTTTGCCTACACTGCTTCCCACCAGCCATTAGAAAACACAAGTGAGGGAGAATGGAAGAGATGTATGGAGAAAGCTGAAGAAATTGGTTGTTTAAATAGAAATTGGCCGGATCGTCCTGTACGATCACAGGATCATCCAGGAAAATAGCAGCAATTATGACGGCTAGGACGATTGGTCAAAAAGGTGGTCGGATCATCCAAGATGATTAGATATCCTCCAGGATGATTAGAGATAGGCGATCATCTCGAGGAGTCAAGCTGGATGACCGTTGACGAAAAGTATCGTCCAGGACGATTAGGTGGATCGTCCAGGATGATATGCAATAAATGTGTTGGATATGACAAATTTGAATCATCCAACTTCTGACATGTGGATCATCTGGGATGATGAGGTGGATCATCCAGGACGATAAATAATAATTGGTGCAATCTCAGCCGTTCGAGCAGGATCAAGAAAATTTGGATCATATCATCTATGACGATGTAAGGATCGTTTAGGACGATCACCAATAATTGGTGAAGCAGTATAATCATAGTGGGGATAATTTGAATGGATCATCCAAGATGATTTATGGATCATCCAGGATGAAGAAGATCGTCTAGGATGATGTGTGGATCGTCCAGGATGATATGAAGAAAAAGTGAAAAAGATGGAGGATGGAGATGAAAGATTAGGGATCCCAAAAACATAAACAGTAAAATGAAAAATAAAACCAAAGTAAATAAAACTTGAAATAAGAATATAAAAACCAACGATTTTTTTTGATCGAATTGCTCCAGTAGATCAGAATTTTCCCTTGATTTTAAATCCAAAAATTGATAAGAAGATGATTTACAGTGCTAAAATCCAGAAAAAGTTAGAAAATTGACTTCGTAACTCTCACCTCGGACACCTTATAGATGCAAATCCCTTTCAAAATAAAAAATCCAATTTAAAAGAAAAGAAATTAGATTCGAAAAAAGATCCTTTCAAGCATTGTTCCAGAAAAATATCTGATATAATAGTGTTACAAAGTAATAAATCAGCAAATCATAATTTTCAAACTCAAGCTTTTAAAAATATTAAGTGGCGTACGGATTTTTCTAAGACATTTAATGATCTGAAAGGGAAGAAAGCTTGGTTTGGGCTCATTTTGTGCCTCTTTTTCAATTTGTTTGGAGCTTTGTGCATCTTTTGATTTTTGATACACTTTGTGTATCTTTTAGTTTAGTGACATTTCACATCTTTTCAGCATTGGGCACATTTTGTGCCTCTTTTTTTTCAATTTGTTTGGCGCCTTGCGCATCTTTTGTAAGCTTTCTCCCTCTCAAAATCATTAAAGGATCTCAGCTGTAAATTACCTTCCAGACATAAGAGTCGCCAAAGCTTACTCTCTACAATAAGGAAGAGTAATTCACAAAATAAAAACCATACATCGTATGATAAGTGCAATCACTTGGTACAGAAAATCGTAATAATGACTCAAGACTTTGAAAACACTATTTATATGAGGTAGATTACTGTAGGAAGATAAAATAAATCTCTATTTCAAAAGCCAATTTTTTTAATTTTGAAGAAGATTTTTGTCCAAAAGAAATAATACACTAGTAAAGGAGTTAGAGGAAGAGAAATAATCATCAATGTTTCTTCACTTTAACAGATCCTATGTAATCAATCACTGCTTACCAGCTTCCAAATAAAAAACAAGGTAAAACTCCCAGTCAGAAATTCAGTTTATCAGTAGTAGTGAGCAGTGATCTAATTTTGAAATAGATAAAATAGTTAACAAAAGAGATGAACCAGTAAATAAAAGCAAGTAGAAATTTGCATCAAAATAAATACTCAAATCAACTGACAGCTAGGCTAAAATAGAAATCAGTAGAAAAACAAAAAATAGTAGGAAATAGATAATCAAATCAAATAGCTAACTAACCTAACCAGAATGAAAAATAGAAAATTAGAAGTCAGTAGACATCAGAATCAAGCATTTATGTCAATCACACCTAATCTGGTCCTCAAAATACTGAATGAGTCAAAGCCTAGTGGTTTAGTAAATATATCAGCCAGCTGATTTCAGTTGCTACATGATGTAGCTCAATGTCCCCTTTTATAACATGATCCCTAATGAAGTGATGCCTTATATCAATGTGTTTGGTTCTAGAATGTTGGATTGGATTCTTAGAAATGCATATGGCACTAGTATTATCATATATAACAGAAATTATGCCCACAGGTAATCCTAAATCCAAGACTTATTATTTCAACTAAAGAACTTGGGCCACACAACTTCCTAAGGCAATGTACTCAGCTTCAGCAATGGAAAGTGTAACTGAGTTCTATTTTCTATCAGACTAGGGGACTAAAGATTGTCCTATGAATTGACAAGTTCCAGAAGTGCCCTTTCTATCTACCCTACACCCTACAAAGTCAAAATCAGAATATCCAATAATCTCAAAAGAGGTGCTGTGCCTAGGGTACCAGATTCCTAGGTTTGGGGTCCCTAAAAGATATCTAAGAATTCTCTTAATAGCAGTCAGGTGGGACTCTTTAGGATCAGCCTGAAACCTAGCACAAAGACAAACACTAAACATGATATCAGGTTGGCTAGCAATCAGGTAAAGCAGTGATCCAATTATTCCTCTATACTTCTTCTGATCAACAGATTTTCCACTTGAATCCTTATCTAACTGAACAAAGGAGCTCATGGGAGTGTTGATTGGCTTATCTTTGTCCATTTCATATTTCTTCAAAATGTCCTTAGTGTATTTAGATTGATTGAGAAATGTTCCATCATCCATTTGCCTTATGCTAAACCCCAAAAAAGTAGAACAATTCTCCCATCATACTCATCTCAAACTCCTTACTCATTATTTTAGAAAACCCATCACATAAATATTTATTAGAAGATCCAAAAATTATATCATCAACATAGATCTGGACAATGAGTAAATCATCCCCTACTCTCCTCAGAAAAAGGGTGGTGCCTACGCTCCCCTTAACAAACTCTCTTTCTAACAGGAATGTGCTAAGCCTCTCATACCAAGCTCTGGGTGCCTGTTTCAATCCATATAAGGCCTTTTTTAATTTTTAAACATGATTTGGATATTGAGAACTCTCAAAACCTGGGGGTTGTTCTACAAAAACATTCTCTTTTATTACCCCATTTAAAATGGCACTCTTGACATCCATTTGAAACAGCTTAAATACCTTAAACAGGCAAAGGCTAGTAGCACCCTAATTGCTTCTAATCTAGCTACAGGGGCAAAGGACTCCTCAAAATCAATCTCTTCAATCTGATTATACCCCTTAGCCATCAATCTTGCCTTATTCCTAACCACCACACCAGAATCATTCATCTTATTCTTAAAGACCCACTTGGTTCCCACTATACTTTGATTCCTAGGTCTTTCTACTAACTCCCAGACATTATCCATTACAAATTGATTCAATTCCTCTTGCATGGCTGAGATCCAAAACTCACCAGAAAGGGCTTGATTGATGTTGGTGGGTTCAGTCATTGAGATAAAGGCATAGTGGTTTACTTCCTTCCTAAGTCCATGCCTAGTCCTAACACCTTCAGAAGGGTCTCCTAAGATCAGTTCTTTAGGATGACTCGAAGAATATCTCCAATCTCTAGGTAATGTGGCATGAGGTTCTACCCTTCCCTCTAGATTTGCATTTTTAACTCCTTGTGTAAACTCCCCTACCTCTTCTTCTTCCTAAACTCTAGTCACCTTAGGATCAGATTCATCAAACACCACATGAGTTGTCTCTTCCACCACCAAAGTCCTCTTATTGAACACCCTAAAGGATTTTCCCACACTAGAATAGCCTAAGAACACACCTTCATCAGATTTGGGGTCAAATTTTCCTAAGGATGATTTACCGTTGTTTAGAATGAAACTGTTACAGCCAAAGACATGGAGGTGGGACAGGTTTAGAGTTCTACCCTTAATGATCACATAAGATGTCTTGTTCAGATTTGGTCTAACATTTACCCTATTCAGCACATAACAAGTAGTGTTCACTGCTTCAGCCCAAAAATATTTTGGAAGTGAATACTAAGCAAGCATGGCTCTAGCGGCTTCCACTAAGGTCATGTTCTTCCTTTCAGCTACCCCGTTCTACTGAGGGGTTCTATGAGCTAAAAAATTATGACTAATCCCTTGCTCCTCATAGAAACTTTCAAATTTCACATTTTCAAACTCTCTACCATGATCACTACGAATAGTCAAGATCTCACAACCTAACTTCTTCTGAATCCAAGTGGAGAAGGACTTAAATTCATCATATGACTCAAATTTATGTGACAGAAATGTAATCCATGTGAACCTCAAGTAATCATCAATAATCACAAAACCATATACTTTCCCCCCTATGCTGGCAGTGCTAATGGGTCTACAGAGATCCATGTGAAGGACTTCTAAAGGTCTGGAGGTGCTAATATCTTTAACATAGTGAAAGAAGGACTGTACTTGCTTCCCTAATTGACAGGCATCACACAGGTGGTCCTCAGTGAACTTAAGCATGGGGACACCTCTAACTAAGTCCTTTTGGGTGACTCTCCTAAGGGTTTTCATACTGGCATGACACAATCTCCTATACCACAACCAAGACTCATCAGCAGTAGTTTTTAAGCAAATTAAAATATCAGCTTTAAAGCAACTTACATCCAGCATGTAGACATTATTGATCCTTTGTCCCTGCAAAATAATTTTGTCATTTAAGCTTAAAATGTAGCAAGTGGAATTTGATGTTGTATCCTTTGTCACAGAGTTGATTGATGCTCAGTAGGTTGTTTTCAGTCCATCTACAAGCAAAATATTGTCAATCATAAAATTCTTTGAATCACCAATTATACCTGAACCTACCACCCTCCTGGTGATGTTATCTCCAAGTGTAATCTTACCTCCAGCCCTGGCCTCCAGTGAAATAAACTGATTTGCATCTCCAGTCATGTGTCTAGAACGTCCGCTGTCCACTTATCACATGCTCTCACGAGGTCTTATATGAGAGCACACCTACAAAATCATCAAACATCAGATTTAGGAACCCAAACAGGTTTGGGTTCCTTCTTATGAAAAGAAGAATGTAATGCATGTGTGTTGTGCTGTGAAACAGACAATTTTGGCCTCGACACCCAATGTGTACTATGGTGAACAGTGCAGGTGTAAGAAATGTGTCCTATCATGCCATAATAAAAATATCTAACACCAGTAAAAGGGTTAACTAATCTACGTTGGAGATATTGCCTCTTCCTAGGTTTGTATGAAACATGCTTTGATGATTTTGAAACAAATTCTTCAAAAGGTAGAGGTGCATAAAATTGTGCAAAAGTATGAGGTGTTTCATTTTTCTCAAAAGTACTGATTTTAACTTTCAAAAATTTATTTTCTTTGTTCAAACTTGTAATTTCAAATTTCAATGCACCATTACTACTCTCCACTTGACATGCCAGATTGTCTAATTCTTTGAAAGCTTTCTCTAAATTAACATGTGAGGTTTTCAGTAAATCATGTTCAACGATTAAATTAGAATGCTTCTTGTTCAGCTCATCAAATTCATCAAGTAAAGACATGTGATTGCAATCAATTGTAGAATAATCTTTAATTAAAATTTCATGCTCTTTTTGTAAATTAAAAAGTTCTAGTTTCTAGCTAGCATGAGTTTTCTTGAGCTTCCTATACGATGCATGAATTCTTTCAGACACTTCAAATAATTGATCGTAAGTAAGCTCACATACCTCTTCCTGGTTAGACTGACCAGGATGATCATCAGCCATCTGACACAAATCGGTTTCCTCCACTTCAGCTTCAGTCTCAGAGGAGTTGGATGCAGAATCTGCCCAGAATGCCTTCTGAATCCGCTTCGTATCCTTTCTGAACTTGTGTTTCTCCTCACCCTTCTCCTTGCTTAAGTGAGCTTTAAGTATAGGACAATCAGCCTTAATGTGTCCAGGCTTCCTGCATTCAAAACAAATAGTATCAGATGAACCCTTAAAATTCTTACTGGACTTACCCTTGTTCCAATTCTAAAAGTTCTTATGTTTCTTCCTTAGAAAGTTTTTGAATTGCCTAGTGATTAAGGCAACATCATCGCTATCAGACCCGAAAGAATCAGTGTCAGTTTTGTTGGCCTTCAGCGCCACAATTTTCTCCTTCTTCTTCTCCCCTGCATCAAGCTATCTTTGGTTACCCCTTGCTCGTAAGTAATGAGTGATCCAAGTAAGCTATCAATAGAGTAAGTATTCAAATATTTAAATTCAGTGATTGTAGTTATTTTAGCATCATATGAAGAAGGCAAGCATCTAAGAATTTTGTTTACTCTTTCATAGTTTATAAGTTCTCTTTCTAAGGCGTGCAAAGAAGTGACAATTTGAGTGAACATCGTATACATTTCAGAAATGGATTCAATAGATTTCATGCAAAAAAGTTCTTAGTCGTGAAGCAATATGTTTAACCTAGACTGTTTGACTTCAGTTGTACCTTTATAAGTGATGCACAATCTATCCCAATTTTCTTTTCTAGTCGTACAAGTAGAAATACGCATGTAATCCTCATATTTTAAAGCACAAAAAAATAGTTCAAATATTTGGCATTTAGTTGGGCTAAGTCACGATCATCAAAAGTCTAATCAGTGAAAGGTAGTTCAGTTTTAACATTATTAATCATTCTAAACGGTGGTTCATAGCCATCCTTAAGAAGCATCCACATGCGATAATCAATTGATTGAAGAAAAGTGGATATGCAAGTTTTACAAAAATTAAAAGGTCTGTTATCAAATAATGGTGGTCGTGTAATTGAATAACCTTCAACAGTATTACAATTATCAAAGTTAGCCATGGATCAAATTCAAAAGTTTTTCAAAACTAGATTTTATGAATCCCTCTATGATACCACTTGAAAGTTCAATAGGGATGTTAAGCCCTGATGAACTAGTCATGAGGCTAACTAAGAGGGGGGGCGAATTGGTTAATTAAAAATTCGAGAGCAACAGTAAAAAATCTTTTCGATGATTTACAGCAGAAATAAGAAAACACATAAATGAAAAGATCATTCACAGATTTCACCCAAGCAGATAATCATAGAAAACTAAAGTATAGAAAGTATTCAGAAAGAACACTCCAAATTTTATAGTGGTTCGGTCAACTTGACCTATGTCCACTCCCTGGAGCCTCCCCTTCGGGTATTGTACTAACTCAAAGTGACTCTCCTTCTGCTCCCATAATAATGCGGAGAAGCATGTATAAATACTCTTTTCCACCGACACAGTAAGGCAGAGAACCTAATCACCTTTTGCTTCCTCCTAAACTAGGTAGAGAACCTCGGACTCCTTTCCTTCCTCCTAAGGTAAGCAGAGAACCTGAACTCCTTTCGCTTCCTCCTGAAGCGGGCGGAGAACCCGGATCTCCTTGCAAACGATCCTCCCACAGAAAACACCAACAAGATGAGAGACGATAAACGAAGAAGATGACTCTGATCCTTGCTTGGAGCAACCTTTGTGAATCCCTCATAAACTCCCCCTCACAAGATCCTCTCTCTCTCTCCTAAACTCTCTCTCTCTCTCCATGGTTTCTCTGTAAAGGAAAGTGGCAAAAGATTTTTCTTGTTGGAAGAAAAATATCTTTTGTAGGAGGGCTTAAAATTTACCCTAAAACTCGACTAGTCGGCCAAGATCGTCCAGGACGATCGATAGATCATCCTGTACGATCAGTTCAAAATCACCTTTTTCATCCTGGACGATCTGGCCCTTCTAGACAATCAGTAGAAAAAAAATTATTTAGATCATCCCATACAATTCTATGATCGTCCGGGATGATTAGTGTAAATTCAAGAATTTTGTCCAGAAGACCGCTCTGGTCGTCCAGAGAAACTTATGCTGGATGACCTAAAAATGACTTGATCGTCTAGGATGATATTGATATCGTCCTGTACGATTAGTTCAAAAAGTGTCAAAATCATCCTGATCAACGCTCTGGACGTACAACTGAAACACATTAAATGATCAGGATCATCGTATTAATTAAATATTAATTTCTTTCCTTAATCACCAAACTAATTTAGGCATGATTGTACTGGATCGTCCAGGACGATACACGTATCGGCCGGGACGATTAGATCAAATCTCTAAAAATAAAACTTTTCTAACTTGATCTGGCGGTTGAGAATTTCTGACTTGATCCTATCATCCCGTACGATGTATGGATAATCCAGGATGATCGGCTTAATCAGACAAACTTAACTTGGTCACCCTAATTAGGGTTTCTATTTTCACTTGATCGTCTAGGATGATGTGAATATCGTCCAGGACGATCTGAACAAAAAATTGAATAGAAACTCTAATTCACTCAAGCTCTCCCCCTGAATGTGTGTGTGCAAGGTTACTTAGTTAGGGGATCAATTACATTATAATTGACTCAAGAAAAGGAAAGCAGTACACTTAGACACACTTAGATCCGATCTTGAGTTGGCTTTAGTTGCTTTTGATCTTTTATACCTGAAATGGGTTAGCCAAACAAAACAGAATACAAACATGTTTGTTATCATCAAAATTGTACTTTTTGAAACCAAATTTGCAACATTTGGGTCTTGTTCATTATAGTCGATGAGAAAGTAGTCGAGTGCTTAAGCCTTGATAGCTATCCTTAGCGCACAAGTGATAGAGAATTTGCTGAGCTTTACAAAACATTTGAGAAATTACTCTGATTGATCAAGCTTAGTGAGAACTACCTTAAGAGGATGATCAGTTACTACTTGAATAGAGTAGGCCTAAGAGTAAGATTGCAATCTTTTAGCTAAGTTAACAAGTGACAACATTAGCTTTTACAAGATGGAAATACTTTATCCCTTGCCACAGAGTGTACAGCTGACATGGTATATGGGTCATTACTTCTTCCCTTTTTCTCTAATGAGTATGAAACTAATGGCATCTGAGATATAATAAAAGATTTTTTCATCCCCAAAGACTTTGGAGAAGAGGCAGTAAGGTAAGAAAAAACTTCAGTTGTTGGAAGTTAGCTTTGTAATCTTCTCTTTAAGAGAATTTCTTGACATTTTTGAGGATTTTGAAGAAGGGGTGAATCTTTCTTCCAGCCATGAGATGAAACGATTAAGTCTGGCAATTCGCCCAATGAGTTACTAAACTTTCTTAGCAATCTTGGGTGTCTTTAAGTTAAGGATAACTTATACCTTATTGGGATTATTTTTTATTCTGTTGAGTGTATAAAGCTTAGGACCCCCACAGTAGAATGGAGTAGCTGAGAGTAAAAAAAGAACCTTGGTAGAAGCTGCTAGGGCAATTCTAGTTGAATACAACATTATTAGATACTTTTCGGCAGAACCAGTAAATACTACTTGTTTTGTTTTGAACAAGGTGAATATTATATCCAAGCTGAATAAGCCACTCTATGAACTCCTTAAGGGTTGGACACCCAATCTATCCCACTTACATTACTTTGGATGTTGTTAAAGTTCCTACATTATTAGAGTGTAGAGTCCCTGGATATGGACTTGAACATAATTTGACCAAAAAAAGCATATTCGGGATATTACCATACTAGAGTACAAATTTAATAAGCACATTGTGAAGAATATCTTTGATAATATTTTTAATACAATTATGGATGTCAAAGTTAAAATTAAAGATGATGTGAAGGCAAGAAAGGACATTAAGGAATATTATAAGAGAATTCTTGAACAGAAAAAAATTATTGATGGAAAAATTATGAAGACAAAAGCACCTTTCACCTTCACATTAGATCAAAAAAGATCAATTTGTTAGTGGTTCAAAACATTGAGAATGCTTGATGGATACAGATCTAATTTAAGTCGCTATATAGATGTTAAATCAGGAAGATTATTCGGAATGAAAAGTCATGACTGCCACATTGTTATGGAGTTTCTTCTTTTGATTCTATTGTGTTACTTATCAGATTACATCTCAAATCTATTAGTTAAAACTAACATTTTTAATAAGATCTATGTTTAACATAATTAAATGAAGATTCTTTACTAAAAAGTGAACATAACATATATTTCATTCTTTTCAAGTTAGAAAAAATATTTTTTTGACTCTATGGAACATCTTATTCTCCACTTACCATATGAGGCAAGAGTTGAAGGTCTTGTTCAATATCTTTGGATGTATTTATTCAAAAGGTTAGTTCAATTTTAATTCTTTCCAACTTTTGTGGGTTTTGTTCTTCTTCTTCAATAAGAGTTTTCTTCTTCATTTGATAGATACTTGAATAAATTAAAAAAATATTTCAAGAATTAAGCCAACCAATACAAATAATTATTTGGAAATTATGATAATAACATTGTATGTGCTACTTAACTGCGAGAAAGTACAACAAATACAAATCACTATTGATTTCAAATTAAGTTGGCTATTCATACTTAGGTTATTCACAAGTAATTTAGTTGTAACCAATTTCAAAGTAATTGATAGAGTTGTAGCTAAAGGATTTTCAATATAGTTTAGAATATATGTAAGTCACAACTACTACTTCATTGATGTGAGGACTAATTTGTTATCTTAGACTAACTTATAAATTTATATCTTTTTTATGTTCACAATCCTTGCAATGAGGTCCTAAATGAAGGATTTCATGCACTTTCTTGGGGTCTAAATAGGAAGGTCAAAATATGGCTGATTTACATAGTAAATGGCTTCAAATTTTATGCAAAGTCATGGAGGGAGGGAAGAAAAACTAAAAATTGTGACATGTGTTAGAGGAAATAGACACGATGGAAGTGAATGTGATTATTATAGTATTTTGAAGGAGGAAATTTAGCCGGAATACCCACGGGATGATGAGAATCACATACATTTAAATTGGCAAAATGGCAGGGTGTACATCTTAGGCTCCCAAGCATATACAGTTGAGACAATTCAGGCCGATTCAATATCATATAATTATAGCAGCATAAATGAGATTATAAGCCAAATGGTAGCTAGTATCACCAAAGAGATAGAGAAGATGTTACAAATACAGGCTAGTATACTAACACAATAATCTCAGATGATGGCGTAATACTAAGATATAGGAGGAACTATGCTCATACATTCAAGAAAATTAAAAGGGGAAGAATCAGCAACCAGTTTATGAGCCTAAGTCTGAGTCTGATTTTGATTAGATATTTGAATGTTGTAATTTGAACTTCATATTTAATTTCTGGCAGTGATAGACAGTTTAAATTTCATGTTTAAACTTTATATTTTGAACTTCATGTTTAGTGATATATATTTTAAATTTGAATGTCGTAATATGATTGTTCATTAGATTTATGTTTTTAAATTATATTCAATTTAGATTTATGTTTTAAATTTGAATATTGTAATTTCATGTTTATATTTGTTTTTATAAACTATTATGAATGATACATTATTGTATGGTGAATCATAAACATGTGTGAATCACCAACTTTAAATGGGCTGCAATTTTTTTTTAAAATGCTATAGGGTTATGGCTTCCTTTTCAGTGGAATGTTCACTGGTAATCTTCATTTCAAACATTTTGGCAACATTTTTAGTGGCACTAGAATGATAATAATTGATGAAAATTACTGGCGGTTTGTCCCGTTGAATAAGCCGCCGCTAGTCTGCTGGAAATTTGTAAAATTTTCGGTGGTCTTACCACCGTAGTTACCGCCTTGAAATTTAGATGATTTTAATTGGGCAAATCTGTCGGATATCCATTGAAAGACTATCAGATCCAGTGGATTTTAATTTGACAGATTTAATTTTCCTATGTGGTTTTTACCAGTGAAATATTATCCATCAAAATTCCACCATAAAGGTAAATTCCAGCGAAAAATGACTATTTTGAAGCGGGAATGACTATTGAAAATGTTTGTTTATTCCTGTAGTGTATTTATAGGACACCGTAACCCTATATTAGGTATTTCAATGAAGTGTCTAAAAAATCATTCTTAAAATAGTCAAATAGAACTCCTTAGGGTCAACTTGAAATCTATCACATAATCTAACAACAAATACTTAGGTCATGCTTACTAGCAATTAAGTATATCAATGAATTTATCATATCTTTATAGAGCTTAGAATCTATTAACTTTTTACTAAGATCCTTATTTTAATTAATCAATGGGCACGTTGGTGTAGATATAGTTTAAAACCCGTCACATTAAACCTTATTGTCAAATCATTAATGTACTTACTTTGTGATAAAAAGATCCCATCGACTATTTACTTTTCCTATAACCCAATAATTTGCAAGCTCTCTAATCAAACTTTTTATTTATTGTATTTGCAAACTCATGAACAAAGAATTCTTTTATGATTTTCAATAGTCATCTATATGAACCTTAGAACCTGAGTCACAATCATATTATTTTTTTGTTTTCTTTATAAATAGAGTAATGTCTACCTTCCCTTTGATAAAACCTTGGTTGGTCAAAATTAGCTCAATTCCTCATTCTAAGTCGTAGGGGCTTGCTTCAATTCTTATAAATCTTTCTTTAATATATGATCAAGATATTAATAATCAATAAAGGTAGGTGGTTGTTCTAGATAGACATCTTCTATTTCTATTTAAGAAGACACTCTTTACATCCATCTGTATACTTTTGATCTTTTATTACATTAAAAAGTCAACTATAATATAATAAACTATAATATAAATATTATAATACTTAGTGAAGCAATACATAGTTGTACCTATTCTAACCTAATTTAGTGAGGGTAATCCACTAAAAATTTTTCATTTAACACCTCTTGCATGTGCCTCTGAATGCTTTGTATACATGTAAGCATTCGAATCTATTTTAGAGAGGTATCAGGGTCTGTGTGCTTGAATAAAAGTTTTAAAAATATCTCCTGTGAGCACCGTAGCGCCAAGGTTGGTGGTGTTGTAGCATTAAGCTCTCTGTCTTTTAACCAAAATAAGGCAAAGCTATGGTGCTACAACGTCATGCTCTCTAATGGAGAGCATTATTACATTATATGGTGTAGCGCCACAATGCTAGATTACTTTTTTTATAAAAATGTCAAATTACACTCATTTATCATTTTATTAAAACTAAACCTCCATTCCTAAGGGCACCTAGTTAAAGAGAGAGAGGGAGAATCCTAGAGTGGGAAAGTTTGATTTTTGGCGACTTTGATCTATTTTTTGTTGTTTGCCTAGTTATGAATGTTTTCTGAATAGAGGTATGTTATATTATGCATATGTTAGTTTTTAAAATATAGAAATTTAAAGATTTATTTGATTTAATTCATAGTTTTATGGCGTAAAAATGAGGATAATTTCACACTCGCTAAACTTTGACCTTGTAACATTATGTAAGTTGTAGATATGACTATTTTAAACATTTAAATATTTTTTTTTATTTTGTCAAACAAATTAAAAATTGCACTATTTTTATCCAATTAGAAAATAATTATTATCCCATAAATTAAGGTTATTGTATGTTTAAAGCTTCCAAAAAAAATATTATGAATGATCCCTAGTAATCTGGTAGCTTTGAAACTGTGAAATTTTACTCAATAGTTGAATTTGTTGCCCACTAGTAAAGCATTATGTGAATTCCCAAACCTTATTTATTTATTTTTTATTTACAGCAATGCAATTATATATATGCTTATTTGCTTGAAATGTGTGATTATGTGAAACTCTAATATTGGAGAAAGTTCTGTTATACTGAATGCAGATGGAATCATAAGGGTCTAAATTTTTGAATATCTTATATATGTAATGCATTGGGAGTCATAAGAGATTATAGTATGTTAACATAGAGAGACATAAGGGTTTGAATTCTGATATATTTTTTTGATGAGAGATACAACGATTTGAGAGAAATATGTTATTTTCTACTTTGATATATGAAGTACTTATTTATTTATTTTCAATGCAAAGTATTTAAATTTTGTTAAATGCTAATAATATTATTTTATGTACAATAGCTTATTAATAGCTACTTTTAAATTTCATTTAAATGGATGATGAATTAATTCTTAAAAATTTAAATCGATGGATGTAACTTATTGAGCTGTGATGTCTCACACATATTCAATATTCTATTTCAAGTTAGGGAAAGGGGAAAAAGCCGGTTGAGTAGCAGTGCTAAATGGATGATTCATGGGGGTTTGAGGGGCACCCCCCCCCCCCCCTCCCTCTCAAAAAATTATAAAGAAATAGATCTTTGTGATAGTATATTTCATTTTTTTTATTTCTCCTAAATTACGTATATAACGAATAAATTTCCCTCCAATTTATTTGCAAAACATAGCCCTGACATTATAAATTTCCCCTCATCCCTTTCAAAGCCCTAATTGCTCAACATCACCTCTCTGGAGACTCCCCTTGCCAAGTGCTCCAAAAAGTTGGAGCGCAATATGAGTTTGACACCAACCAACCATCCAAGTAAATTTGAAACCAGCAGTAATAAAAAAAAAAACTTCAGGAATAATCATCATGGCTGCTGGTAAATTTCTTTTTTAGAGGCAACAAATTTGTTTAGACCTATTTCACTTATGTTTAGATTGACTGATGATTAGTTTTTTGGTGCTTAAAATTTTTTTTAGACCTATTGGGTGCTGTAATTATGTTTAAAATAGTTGTTGTTTATACTTTTTGCATTTATAGACCAATTGCAATTAGTTTTCAGCTCAACATTTTATGGATTTTATGTTATAATTATTCTTATAAAACTTTTGAATGGTTTTCAAGTAATATTTAGAATTTCATGTTATAATAAGGTCGGCATTTTAAGATTTTCATCCTCAAATCAAGAGCACATACCTTTTTTTTTCTTTACATGAATTTTTTTTGCCAACTTATAAATTTGTATGCCCATGATGAGTTATTTTAAGAAGTAGTCACAAGTACATTTATCAACAAATTCATATGAAACAAAATAAATCGATGAAGAGCTAAACCGTAGATGGAGTTGATTGATTCATTAAAAAATAAAAATAAATAAATTTAGAAAATTTCCATCAGATCTTGGATTATGAATTCTTATTTTTGAATTTAGCCTTAACATTCGAGATGAAGTGCGAAGTTCATACTTGTAAAAGTGCATCATATCATCCTCATAATCATGACTTTTTTAAAAATAAATTTGGAATCAAAGAAAGTTATTTCAATTATAGCTGGTTTGATAGGTACTCTAGTTGACTGAGTTGAAAGTAAAGGTTTTTTTCCATCCACTATTTAATATTTTATCTTTTTAAAATAATAAATAAAATAAAAAATTTCTTAAAATAGCCAATGTTGATCCAAGCCTGAATGAGAAAAGTTCAGAGAATTGTTTGATCCACTAGAAAATATTTCTAGCTTCGTCGGTAGTTGTGGTCCCAAGTTTTAATAAGTTTGAGTTGTTTAAGGTATTTTCTAATTTTTGTACAGTCATGACTAGTTCCATTTTATTTTATTTTTGTTTTTGGTGTTGTACTATAGTATATAAATTTGCTCTATATATTTATTTTTAAGATAAATAAAAAGGAAATAGGTAATTTGTAGATGAGTTTACTTTTTGTTCAATTGGATATTTATTAGTAACTCTTTAGTCTTTTTTAAATCAAAGGAATCTAAAACGTTTTTAAAATTTTAATCTTAGGCTTGGTCTGGCATCATTCAATACAATATGGCATGTCTAGTATACAAGTCATATTGGGTTGGGTTGTGATAGCTATCAAGGCATAAGACACATTAAAGTTTATCACTTCTATCTGTCTATATGATTGGCCTATATTGTTGCCTTTTTTAACTATAGCTTGTGAATCATTTGACTTGTTATTATACACCCACTCATTACCAATTACATGTTGATCATTGTGTCTAGAAAATGGACATTTCAACACAAATTTAGTGAAATCAAATATCAGAAGGTCACTAAATCATTTTTGAACTTTCTAGCATCATAATTTGATTATTTTTAACAAACAATTGCATTAGAATGTATGAGCAATATAATAAATTTTAGTTGTCATATGAATATATAAGAATTTATATATGTATGAATGTATGCTAAACTACCACTTAATCTTATAAGATCTAAAATTAATCAAGTTCTTCTCCCTTTTTTTTTTTTGCTATTGTTAATGAGAGCTCAAATTGAGATCACATTGAGTTATTCTATAACCAAATTTTCTTATTTAATATCAAATCAAATGGTTTTTAGGTATTTAGTTAATATTAAATTGTAATCAAATCACCTCAAGATAATACCATTAGCAACTGTAACCCTATATGTTGTTACATTCCATCATGTGATTCAACCATTATATATATATATATATATATATATATATATATATATATATATATATATGATGCCCTCTCTCATGATCTTTAATTAAAAAATCATATAGTAGTCCATGAGGTCACTTGTTCTTAGTATTTCCTTATGAGGAATTCTTCTTGAGAAATCACCCCCTTCTAATCTTATCAAATTATATGTATTGTTAATATTTTCTTCACATTTCTATGATCCATTCAATCACTATTAGTATGAACATATAACTGTAAGAGCATATAACAATCAATGAAATAGTAATAGGTCATATAATTAGTAAATATGAGAATGACTATATATCTTAAGAGGAATGATCAATAATCAATAACCATATATACATGGGGTCAGTAAATTCTATCATTTTTGTATCCATTAGTTATAGAATAATGTCTATATATGTTAGTTCATAAAATCTATATACCTATCATATTTATATGTATATTACACAGTCTAGATGCTATTCAAATATATCATGTAAATCATGTGATTCTTATATATCAAATACTTTTTATCAGTTTTATCAGTCGTATCATGTAGTTGTATCAATCATAGCTTATATCTCATAAAATTATGACATATAAATTTTGAAATTTATCATATATATATACTCCTATCATATACATAGGCAATCACTACAAGAAAGATAAGGCGCCCAGTTATATGTGATATTTTTCTCGTATCTAGTCCTTTTTATAAGAATCAGTCATATCACAAGTCATTTAGGTCAGATGGCTTTCATATAAGAAGTCACCACTTCTTGCTTGTCAGCGTATCATATCATATCAATCTTTCTCCTTTTACTTCCATTTTCATATCATTTAGGATTACACTGTAAATCTTATTTTAAAAGAAAGCCCGTTGACCAACTCTCTTATACAATATAACATATCTCTAGCCAACCTTAATCAGTTAATCATTTATGGCCAATCTTTCTTACATACACATATTTTACAACATATATATAATAAAATAAATATCTAATAACACACTCAATGCTCCATTTATTGTATCATATTAATGTATATAAAATTTGCATGAGAACCAAAATTAGTGAAATTCATAAAAAATATAGTGTGTTCTTTTTCACATACGTATAACCAAAGTAGATAAATTATAAGCAGTATGCATATCATATACTCATATGAAGATATTTTAATAATTATTTTTCAAATTTCTAAATTTACCCAAATTAGGATATTTTTTTTAAAAATATAAAAATACCAAGTGAAAATTTAATATATTCCTGTCAATATTTATAGAATGATTAAAACTATAATATAATAAAAATTACAAAGTGGAAGTTTGCTAAAAATTGAGATATCATAACTTTTATACATTTTGACCTAATTAAAATGCATAAATATAAAATATGCAAAATCATTAAATTTTAAGGTAGGGTAATGGTAGCTTACTTTGAGATGAGCTATTTTTTCAACAGGATCGACTTGTTGCAACATAGTTTTCATAACTATGTTTTTATTATGTGTGATTTTAATGATTCCAAAATCTTATTGTGTTGATTAATATTTCTCCTAACATATATTGGATATATTATTTGTGTTGCTTGTGTTCTAACATTTAAGGGAAATCATACTCCATATTGCTGAAGACTTCAAGATAGATTAGATTAGGGTTCTTGTAATTGAAGTCTATAATTTTTTTATTTTTTCTTGAGTCTGAGAGAGTGTGATTATAATTGGGTAAACGTGCGCACACACACTGGGGGAGTGATTTAAAAACTTAAATTTTAAAACTAATTATACTGTATGATTTTTAAATTATATTGGACAATTTATCTTGTTAGTTCCTCCCAAGACGAAGTTAATCAAATCATGCCAGGAAAATGTTTAAGTAATATTCATATTATACAAATTTCGGTTTATCCTATATGATCCATTTTTATAAAGATGATTCATAAAGTACGAAATGGTCTTGTCCACTTTCGTACTAGGAAAAACATGATTTGATTGAACTGATCGTACTGTACGAAATTGGTTCATCCTGGACGTCGATCAGAGTATGCACTCAAGTTCATACCCGTTCGTCCTGTATGAACTCAACAATTTCTTAACAGATCATACTGTATGAAATGGGTTCATCCTGGATGCTGGTCAGAGTACAAAATCAGGTTCGTACCCATTCATCCCGTACGAACTCAATAATTTTGAACTGATCATCCTGTACGGTGTTGGTTTGTACAAATGATGATCAGAGCATGAAATGTGGTTCATACAACAACGTACAATATTTTTGAACTGTTCGTACTTATGAAGTATGATCATACTTTACCATCCATGTCCATCAAACTTAAAATTTTTAATTTTTTTGGATGGTTTTTATTGTCCTTCATATATAAGTGTCCAAAAATTGACTATTCATAATCCTTCTGCGTATTGAGAGTGATAGAGAGTGTGTTTTTGGAGAGTGTTTGGGAGTGAGAATTGTAAGATCTGGCAAGTTGAAATTGTGAAGGGTTCACAAGTTTGGCAAAAGTTAAGGATCTCTTTGTATGTACTTCAAATCTCTGCCCTACCTCTTTGAAGACTCTTGAGAGAGAATCTTTGGAAGAGATACAATACTCCACAGTCACCAGGAGGGTGAGAAAGGATAATGGGTTCTATACCTTCACCATGAGGGTGAGAAAGGATGGTGGGTTCTCTTCCTTCACCTGGAGGGTGAGAAAGGATGGTGGGTTCTCTGCCTTCACCAGGAGGGTGAAAAAGGATGACAGTTCTCTACTACACTGGGATGGTGGAAGAGAGATTTTGTAAGGGCTTCTCTGCCTTTTTTGTGGGTGAAAGGAGAGTCACTAGTGTTTAGTGCAATACCTGGAGAAGGAGTCTCCAGGGAGTGGATGTAGGTCTTGTTGGATGGAACCACTATAAAATCTGGTGTCTTTTATTCTTTACTTTTTATCGTATTTTTATTTTCTGCATTTTTCATTTTTTATGGTTGAAAAATCATTTTAAAAAATTTATAACTGCACTCAAAATATTTAAATCTATTTTCTAAATAACCAAGAAATTTTAAAATTACCAATTCACCCCCCCCCCCCCCTCTTAGTTAGCTTTGGGACAATTACCTTAGGTTTCACAACCTACTTAGACTTTATAAGTAGTATCAGAGCCTACTTTCAAAAATTAAGGTTTAAACAACTTTTTGAAATGATCATGGCTACTTTTGGAAACCATAACACACCCGAATGATATTCGATCACAAGACCCCCATTGTTTAATAACTTCCCTTTCGATTTTGAAAAACACGTATGTCTACTTTTCTGCAATCGCTTAACTATCGCATGTAAATTTTAGTACAGGAAGGCTACACTAGACCAACTAGACTTGTAGATGGCATTATAACTGAAATATTGTTTACTGAATGGATAGTAGAAGAAAAAGACCTAGCTCAGTTAAATGCTAAATGTTTAAATAATTTTTTCTGTGCACTTAAATCTGAGGACTATATGCGTGTCTCAACCTGTAGAACTAAAAAACAAATTTGGATAGACTTTGCATTACTGATGAAGGAACTAATGAAGTGAAACAATATAGAACTATTTTGCATGAAATTGAATGAATCAATCACTAACATGTATACTCATTTCATAAAAATAGTCACCTCATTGCATGCTTTAAGTAGGGAATTAATGAATGCTAAAAAAGTAAATAAAATTCTTCAATATTTTCCTACTACTTATGATGCAAAGATAACAACTATAATGGAGTCAAAAGACTTAAATGCTTATTTTATTGACAATCTTCTTGGATCACTAATTATTTATGAGCAAGGAGTGACTCAAAGACAGATTGATGAAGGTGACAAGCAGTAAGAAAAGAATATAGTGTTAAAGTGGATGACTTAGAAAGTGATAATTCATAGCCTAAGGATGAAATGATATTGCACTCATGACGAGACAATTCAAATGTTTCCTGAGAAGAAAATAAAAGAGACGTCAGTAGTGGAACAATGGTAAGTTCCACAAAAAGGCAAAAGCTTTTAATGATGTAATTTGTTATGAATGCAGGAAGCCTAAACATATCAAATCTGATTGCCTGAATCTTAAAGCCAATCCTAGTAAGGAGAAGGTTGAGGAGAAAAATAATGTAAGGAAGGGCAAGAAGAGACTGCAAAAAAGTATTCTTGGCAGACTCAGCATCAGATACCTTAGAAACTGAAGTAGAGGAAGAAGTCACTAACTTGTGCTTAATGACAGACAAACTTGATCACTCGAATCAAGAGAAGGTATGTGATTTATCCTATGATGAATTATGCGATGTTTCTGAAAAAATTAATATTGCATATAGGAAACATAAAAAGCTGCATGTTAAGTTAAACTTAGAATTTTTGAATTTATAAAAAGAACATGAAATCCTTAGGAATGATCTCACATTAATTGATAGCAACCACATGACTTTATTAAATGAGTTTGATGATTTTAACAAATAGCATGAACTATTGAAATCATTAAACACAAAACTTAAAAATGATTTTAAAGATTTTATGGAGGATCTGAACATAGGGAAATTAACATGAAACTTGAAAATTCAATTCTGAAAAATAGAAACTCTTATCTAGAAATAAATATGAAAGCTATCATGGAGAATAGACCTACTCCCATATTTGAATAATTTTACGAGTCTAAACAAAAATAGATAAGAGCAAAACCTAGGAAAAGATCTAATAATATACATATATTAGTAAACCCTTTTCCTGGAGTGAAATATTTTTCATGTGGAATGATTGGACATATTTCCCCCACTTATGTTATTCATCGTAGAATAAATCTAGTGTGGAGACCAAATATGCATAAATCACAGCATATCACACATGCATCGGAATTATCATTGCCAAGAGAAGAACCCAAACTTGTTTGGGTTCCCAAGTCTAACGTTTGAACATTTTGTAGAAATGCTCTCATATAAGACCTCATGAGAGCATTTGGTACCTGGACAGTGGATATTCGAAGCATATGATTGGAGATACAACTTAATTCATATCACTGGAAGCCAAGAATGGAGGAAAGGTTACATTGGGACACAATACTACTAGGAAAGTGGTAGGCACAGGTATGATTGGAAATTTGAACAATTTTTTTCATTGAAAATTTCTTATTAGTAGAAGGCTTACAGCACAACTTGTTAAGTATTAGCCATCTAGGTGATAAGGGCTATAATATAAAAAATTTTCCCACTAGCTGCATAATAAGCCAAAATGGAATTGATGTTTTGCATGGAATCAGGGTAAATAATGTGTACATGCTTGATTTGAATTTTATTAAATCTTCTAATACTTTTTATCTCAAAATAATTATGAATCATGGTATGGCATAGGAGAATTTGTCACGTAAGCATGAAAAATTTAATTAAAATTACCCAAAAAGAATTGGTTAGAGGAATACCTAAACTAGACTATACTGAGGATCACCTATGTGATGCATGTCAATTAAGAAAATAGGTGAAGTCCTCCTTTCATTCCATTAAGGATCTTACAACTAGCAAACCATTAGAAATCATTAATATGGATCTTTTTTGACCAGTTAGCACTATAAGTCTAGGAGGTAAAGTGTTTGGATTTGTGATAGTTCATGAATTTTCAAGATTCAGTTGGGTTAAATTTTTATTTTAAAAGAGTGAATCATTTGATGAATTTAGAATTTTTTCTACTTGGATTCAAAGGAAAATAGGGTATGAAATTTTATCAATTCAAAGTGATCATAGAGAAGAGTTTGAAAAAAAAAAATTTGAAGATTTTTATAAAGAACATTTAATTAATCACAACCTTTCAACACCTAGAACCCCTCAGCAGAATGGGATTGTTGAAACAAAGAATAGAATATTAATAGAAGCCACTAGAGCCATGTTTGTAGAATACTCACTTCCGAAATATTTTTGGGCTAAAGAGGTTAGTACAACTTGTTATATTCTGAATAGGGTGAACATTAGATCCAAGTTGAACAAAACACCCTATGAACTTCTTAAGGGTAGAACACCAAATCTTTCACATTTGCATATTTTTGGATATAAGGTGTTCAATCATAATAATGCTAAAACTCCTTTAGGAAACTTTGATCCAAAATCTGATGAAGGAATTTTTCATGGATATGCTAGTGTTGGAAAGTCTTATCGAGTTTTTAATAAGAGAACTTTGGTAGCTGTGGAGACCACACATGTTATTTTTGATGAATCTGGCATATCGGAAGAGCCAAGGTTTGAAGAAGATCATTTTGAAAATATCTCCCATGAAATTGAAAAAACAAATTTGGAAGAGAATGTAGGAAAAGAAAACCCTTTGCCTAGAGAATTGAAATTTTCTAAGAATCACCCTAAGGAATTGATTTTAAGTAAGCCTAGTGAGGGTGTTAGGGCTAGGCATGGAATTAACAAAGAGGTGAATCATTCTGCCTTTATATCAATAATTGAACCCACTCATATAAATCAAGCACTTTTGGATGAATTTTGGATTTTATCCATGTAAGAAGAATTGAATCAATTTGTAAGAAATGATATTTGAGAATTGATTGAAAGGCTTAAGGATAAAAGTGTCGTTGGAACTAAGTGGGTGTTGAAAAATAAAATGAATGATTCAGGAGTTGTTATTAGAAAAAGGCCAGATTGGTGGCCAAGGGGTATAATCAAATAGAAGGGATTGATTTTGATGAAACTTTTGCCCTTGTAGCCAGACTTGAAGCAATTAGAGTTTTGCTAGCCTTTTCCTATTTTAAAGGTTTTAACTTGTATCAAATGGATGTTAAAAGTGCCTTTCTGAATGGGGTGGTACAAGAGGATGTTTATGTTGAGCAACCTCCAGCTTTTAAAAATTCTAAATTCCCTAATCATTTTTTTAAATTGAAAAAGGCACTATGGACTGAAATAGACACCTAGGGCTTAGTATGAGAGGTTAAGCACTTTCCTATTAGAGAGATCAATTTTTTAAAAGAAGTGTGGACACCACTCTCTTTTTGAAAAAGATAGGTGAAGATATACTCATTGTTCAAATATATATTGATGACATTTTGTTTGAATTTACCAATAAAAATCTTTGTGATGAGTTTTCAAAAATAATGAGTAGTGAATTCGAATTGAGTTTGATGGGAGATTTGTGTTATTTTTATGGTTTTAGCATAAAGCAAAATGAGGAAGGAACTTTTCTTAGTCAGTAAAAGTATATTAAGGACATCCTCAAGAAATATGAAATGGATAATGCTAAACCAGTAACTGCATCAATGAGTTCCTCAGTGCAGTTAGATAAGGACCCTAAGAGAAAATATGTTGATCAAAAAAAATTTAGAGGAATAATAGGATCATTACTTTACTTGATTGCTAGCACACCAGATATAATGTTCAGTGTTTATTTGTGTACTAGATTTCAAGCTGATCCAAAGGAATCACATCTGATAGTTATTAAGAGAATTCTGAGATATCTTTTGGGAACTCAAAACTTAGGGATTTGGTAACCAAGGCATAGCTCTTCTTTTGAAATCATTGGATATTATGATTCAGATTTTATAAGATGTAGGGTTGATCAAAAAAGTACTTCTGGAACTTATCAATTCATTAGAATTGTTTAGTTTCTTGTTCCAGTAGAAAATAGAATTCAGTAGCCCTTTCTACTACTGAAGTAGAATATATTGTCTTAGGTAGTTATGTGGCACAAGTTCTTTGGTTAAAGTAATAATTGAATGACTCAGTATTTTCTATTGGCATAATTCTAATTTTTTATGATAGCACCAGTGCCAAATGCATTTAAAAGAATCTTATTCAACATTCTAGAACCAAGCATATAGAAATAACACATCACTTCATTATAGATCATATAGCAAAGGGAGAGATTGAATTGCATCACGTTGCTATGGAAAATTAACTTGCAGACATTTTTACAAAACCACTGGCTTTTGACACATTTAGCACTTTAAGGATAAGATTATGTGTGATTGAACTTAATGCATAAAATGAAATTCTGCAAACTTGATTTGTTGTGTAATTGTATGTTCATTTATTTTCTTTGGTTGATTGTAAGATTTTATTGTTTGTATTTTATTTTTGTTGGTTTGTTTATTTCTTAATTATTTTCTCTTTTGTTATGCTTTATTTTTTATTTTATTGGAAGCATGTCATATTACTTGATGAGGTTTTCTATTTATCATGTCTTGTTTTCAAGTGTTCTTTTCGTACTATACAAAATTTTTTTCGTACCGTACGAATTATGTAGCATATACATAATAAGGTTCTGAGTTGAGAACACAAAACTTAGTTTTTCATATGACTTCACACTATATGATGATGTCATCATACTATATGGTATATATTATTTTATCTGTACGATTAGGGGCAATTTTCTAGAAAATGTCAGTTATTGATCATAGATCATATGTACGAAAATCATTTTGTCTATATGATCCTATTATCAGTTCCTTGTGGGGGATAAACCTAACCGTCATAAAAATAATCTTTAATTTTTTGATCATCTCGAATGAACACATGTTCGTCTATATGATCGTTTGGTCAAAAAGTTTGTACGAAGGGCGCCTTATAAATGGCATTTTATGAAAAGCCATTTCATTTTTGGCCTTATCCGTTTGTACGTACAAAAATCTTTTTTCCCTATATGATTTTATAATTGTACGGATGATCAAAATTTCATACTGTATGATAGGTCATTTTTCCTTTAAATAGAAGGGTCTTTGGATAAGATTTTCATCACTTTCTCATCCTTTCAAACCTTCTAGAGCCAACATCTTAGGAATGTCAAGAAGCAGCAAATAACCTCGCAGCTCGTAGGGATCTTCTTATGGATCTTATAGGGATGACAATTTTCTGTCCAAAGAAAATGAGGAAGCCTTCTTTAGGTATGTTTGAGCCAAGATTACTCCTTCTAGACTCCTAATCCAAAGTCAAATTCATTTTTCTGTCATGCCCTTATTTACTTCAACCCAACTTTCATTTATCTTGACCCTGAAACTTTGTTAGGGATGTTAAGCCTTTATGAACTAGCCCGAGGCTAACCAAGAGGGGGGGGGGGGTGAATTGGTAGTTTTGAAAATTCATGAGCAAAAATAATTTTGAAAACCTTTTTGAATGTTTTAAAATAATTACAATTTCATGATTATGTGAAGTTGTTTAACGAAACAACACAATAACATCAATCACACGATCATAAATAGAAAAGTAAAGTGTAAAAAATAATTAGAAAGAATACACCAGATTTTATAGTAGTTCGGTCAACTTGACCTATGTCCACTACCTGGAGCCTTCCCTCTAGGTATGCACTAAAATAAAGTGACTTCTTCTGTTCCCACAATAAGGCGGAGAAGCCTTTATAAAACTCCTTTTTACTAACCCGGTGAGGCAGAGAACCCAGACTTCTTTTACTTCCTCCTGAAGCAGGCAGAGAACCATACCACATTTTGCTTCCTCCTTAAGCAGGCAGAGAACCTTGATCTTCTTGCAGACAATCCCTCGTTCAGATCACCAAGGGATAAGGGACGATGACTGGAGATGATGACTCGAATCCATTCTTGTAGTAACCTTTGTGAACACCTCACAAACTCCCCCTCACAAGATTCTCTCTCTCTCTCCCAAGCTCTCCCTCTCTCTCTCAAGACTCTCTCAGGAAAGGATAACTGCAAAAGATTTTAATAGTAGCAAGAAAGAGATCTTAAATAGAAGGGCTCAAAAATTACCCTAAATTTCAAATTGCCATCAAAGATCGTCTAGGATAATCCTTCGATCGTCCTGTAAGATCAGTGTAAATTAGACCCTTTTGGACTGAATAATCTGGTTCCTCTGGATGATTAGAAGACATGGTTTGTTGAGATCATCCTGGATGATTAGTTTAAATTAGGAATATTATCTAGAGGATAGTTCTAGACGTCCAGGAGAAAAGCCTGGATGATCTAAAGAAAATGACTTGATTATCCAGGACGATATATATATATCATCCTGTACGATTACTTCAAAAATGCCAAAAATCATCCGGCACATGGTTCGGGTCATCCAGGATAACTATGCTAAACGATTTAAAAATGACTTGATCATTCAGGATGATATCTCCTTTCAAAATTCAGAGGGTCAGCTTGACTTTTTCGCTACACCAATTGACTTGGGGCAAAATGTCAAAGCTTGGATTTAAATTTGAATTCAAAGTTGAATTTAAATTTAAAGTGAAAATCAAGTTTAAACTTAAGGTTGAGATTGTATTTTGAATCAAAATTGGACTTAAATCTGAACTTAAGGTTGAAGTTGAATCGATCTTTCTTCAAATTTTGTGACTCAACAGGTTGAGTTTCACTCAATCATGTAGGTTCACCAAATTAATATGAAAAATTTAGGGATCGGGCTCGACTCTTTTTGTTTCACCAATTGACTTGGGTCGAAATGTCAAAGCCTGAATTTAAATTTGAAATCAAAACTGAACATGAATGTAGGTTAGAATCAAACTTGAGTTCAATTTTGAAATTGAATTTAGACTTAGGATTAAATTTGGCTTTGAGGTTGGAATTGAATCGATCTTCTTCAAACTTTGAAACTTAACACATTGATTTTTATTTAGATGTACGGGTTTATAAAAGTAACCTGAAGATCTTAATAGTTAGGCTTGACTCTTTTCACCTCACCAAGTGATTTGCGGGTGAAATGTTAAAGCCTAGATTTGACAGGAATTTTGAATTTGCATTACATACGTTTAACTTCAACAGAATGTTATAAAAGACACATGGCAATGACGATTGAAGTTGATTTGAAAGATTTTCCTTTATTTTTTAAACTCAAAATGTTGAGTTTTATTTTCAATATAATGGTTAACAAAAATTAGTTGAAAATTTTGGAAACCTTGACTTGACTCTTTCACTACACTGACTAGCTTAGAGTGAAATGTCAAAGTTGTTGAGAATTATGCAAATTTGGAGATTGTTGAGAATTGTGCAAATCTCTTTTCAAGTGAGTGTTTAATATGAGTTGTTTTGATGATTACAAAAGCTTATTATTTTTCTATTATTTCTCCTAATAAATATTTAAATTTTTGTTTTGTGTGTACTAACATGTCTTTCAAGAAATTCACACTCCAGACTGTTGAAGACTTCAAGTTTATTTGTTAGAGTTTATTGTAAGTGAAGTCTATAATTTTTATTTTTCTTGAGTCTGAGAGAGTATGATTGTAAGTTGGATAACTATGCACACACACACTGGGGGAGTGAGATAAAACTTAATTTTTTTAGACTATTCGTATAATACGAAAAGGCTTCATATATCATTTTCCAGAGTACAAAATGGAGCTTTCATGGTTCGTACAGGGCATCGTATAGAACAAATCATTCATTTTTGAATTGTTCATACAGTACAAAATGACTTCGTATATCATTTTCTAGAGTACGAAATGGGGCTCATATGGCTCATACACACCTTATTTTTCTGTGGTTGAAAAAGTATAAAGTTCATAACTGTTCGTACTATATGAACGAGATCGTACAGTATAATTTTCATAAAGTTTTTTAATTAAAAATCTTTCAAAATTCCAAGAGATTTTTTAAAATATCAATTCACCCCCCCCCCCCTCTTGGATAGCCTGGGGACATAATTGAATCGAAAGATTTAAATGTCTATTCTATTGACAATCTTCTTGGATCACTAATTGCTTACGAGCAATCTGTGACTCAAAGATAGATTGATGTAGGTGACAGGCGAAAGGAGAAAAATATAGCATTGAAGGTGAATGGTTCAGATAGTGATCAGTCACTACCTAAGGATGAGGAAGGCATTGCCTTGATGACAAGACAATTCAGAAGTTTCCTAAGGAAGAAGCAGAAGAGACGCCAATAGTGGAACAAAGGTAAGTTCCATAAAAATGCTAAGGCTCCTAACGAAATAATTTGCTACAAATGTAGGAAGCCTGGACACATCAAGACTGAATGCCCCAATCTTAAGGCCAATCCTAGCAAAGAGAAAGCTGAGGAGAAACTAAAGGATAGAAGAAAGAAGCTTCAACGAGCATTTTGTACGGACTCAGCTTCAGATTTATCAGAAATAGCACCTGAAGAGAAAGTCACAAATTTGTTCTTGATGACTGACAATCTTGATCCTTCAGATCAAGAGGAGGTATATGACTTATGTTATGATGAACTAGTTAAAGTTTCTAAGTACATTCATTCTGCATATAGGAAACTAAAGAAACTGCATGCTAAGTTGAATTTGGATCACTTAGAGCTGCAAAATGAATTTAAAAACCTTAGGAAAGACCATGCACTAATTGATAGTAACCACATGACTTTATTGGATGAATTTGATGATTTAAATAAATAGCATGAACTTTTAAAATCATCACATACTGAACTTAAAAATGATTTCAAAACATTTATGGAGGAATCGGATAGTATAGAGCATAAGTTGAAGATTGGTAATTCGATTCTAGAAAGTGCAAATGCATATCTTGAAGTTAAATTGAAAGCACTTGAGGAAAATAGGAAACCACCTAAACTTGAAGATTTTCAAAAAATCTACCACAAGTCAAATAATTCAAAAACTAAAAGAAGATCTTATAATGCACAAAGATTGGTGAATCCTTTCCCTGGAGTAAAGTGTTTTTCTTGTGGTATGATTGGACATATTTCCCACACCTATACTATTCATCATAGAACATATTTAGTGTGGAGACCTAAGATGCATAAAACACAGCATATCACATATGCATCTGTTTTAAAATTACCAAGAGGAGAACCCAAACTTGTTTGGGTTCCCAAGCCTAATGTTTGATAATTTTGTAGGTTCGCTCTCACACAAGACCTCATGAGAGCATTTGGTACCTGGACAACGGTTGTTCAATGCATTTGACTGGAGATACAGATCAATTCATAACGCTGGAAGCCAGGAATGGAGGCAAGGTTATGCTTGGAGATAATACCACCAAGAGAGTGGTAGGTACAGGTATGATTGGAAACTTAGAGAATTTTATAATAGAAAATGTTCTGTTGGTAGACGAATTGAAACATAATCTGTTAAGTATTAGTCAGTTGCGTGATATAAAATTTTTGCCTACCAACTATGTGATTAGGAAAGATGGAATTGATGTGTTATTTAGTGATAGAGTAAATAATGTATACATGCTTGATTTGAATTCTGTGATATCTTCTACTGCTTTATGTTTGAAAATTGTTTCTGATGAATCATGGTTATAGCTTAGAAGACTTTGTCACGCAAGCATGAGAATCTTAGGAAAATCACCCAAAAGGATTTAGTTAGAGGAATACCCAAATTAGCTTTCACCAAGGATCACTTGTGTGATGCATGCCAACAAGGAAAATAACTGAAGTCATCTTTTCATTCCATCAAAGATCTTAGGACTAGCAAACCATTAGAAGTCATTCACATGGATCTTTTTGGACCGGTTAGCACTATCAATTTAGGAGGAAAAAGTTTTGGGTTTGTTATTGTGGATGATTATTCTAGGTTCACTTGGGTCAAATTTTTATCTCATAAGAGTGAATCATTTGATGAGTTTAAAGTGTTTGGTACTTAGATTTAGAGAAAACTAGGGTGTGAAATTCTATCAATTAAAAGTGATCATGGAGGAGAATTTAAAAATAAAAAATTTGAAAAATTTTGTAAAGAACCTGGGATTGATCAAATTTTTTAGCACCTCGGACCCTACAGCCGAATGGGGCAGTTGAGAGGAAAAATAAAACATTAATTGAAGCCGCTAGAGCCATGTTAGTAGAATACTTACTTCCAAAATATTTTTAGGCTGAGGCGATTAGTACTGCATGTTATGTTCTGAATAGGGTGAATATTAGATCCAATTTGAACAAAACACCCTATGAACTTCTTAAGGGGAGAACACCTAATCTCTCTCATTTGCATATTCATACATAATAACGGAAGAACTCTCTTTGGAAATTTTGATCCTAAATCTGGTGAAGGAAATTTTTCTAGGATACTAAAGTGTTGGAAAATCCTATAGAGTTTTTAACAGAAGGACATTGGTAGTTGAGGAGTGTACACATGTAGTGTTTGATGAATATGACATTTCGAAAGAGCCAAAATTGGAAGAAGAGAACATTAAAAATATCTCCCATGAAATTGAAAGTACAAAGTTGGAAGAAAAAATAGAAATTAAGAACCCTTTGCCTAGAGAATGGAATTATCCCATGAGTCATCCTAAAGAGTTAATTTTAGGAGACCCAAGTGAAGGAGTTAGGACTAGGTATGGATTGAGGAAAGAACTCAATCACTCAGCCTTTATTTCAATGATTGAACCCACTAATATAAATCAAGCACTTTTGGATGAATTTTGGATTTTGGCCATGCAAGAAGAATTGAATCAATTTATAAGAAATGATGTTTGGGAGTTAATTGAAAGGCCAAAGGATCAAAGTGTAGTTGGGACTAAGTGAGTGTTCAAAAATAAAACGAATGATTCAGGGGTTGTGATTAGAAATAAGGCTAGATTGGTAGCTAAGGGGTATAATCAAATAGAAGGGATTAATTTTGAGGAGACATTTTCCCCTGTAGTAAGACTTGAAGCAATTAGGGGTTTGTTAGCTTTTGCCTATTTTAAAGGTTTTAAATTATATCAAATGGATGTTAAAAGTGCCTTTTAAATGGGGAGATAGAAGAGGATGTTTATGTTGAGCAACCTCCAGGTTTTGAAAATTCTAAATTCCCTAATCATGTTTTCAAATTGAAAAAGGTATTATATGGACTAAAACAGGCACCTAGGGCATGGTTTGAGAGGTTAAGCACTTTTCTATTAAAAGGATCATTTGTTAAAGGAAGTGTGGACATCACTCTCTTTTTGAAAAGAATAAAAAAATGATATACTCATTGTTCAAATATATGTGGATGATATCATTTTTGGATCAACTGATAAAAATCTATGTGATGAATTTTCAAAATTAATTAGTGAATTTGAGATGAGTTTGATGGGAGACATGAATTATTTCCTTGGTTTTAGCATAAAATAAAATGAGAAACGAAATTTTCTTAGTCAGTCTAAGTATGTTAAAGACATCCTCAAAAAGTATGAAATGGATAATTCTAAACCAGTTACTACACCCATGAGTTCCGTTGTATAGTTAGATAAGGACCCTAAGGGAAAATCTGTTGATCAAAAGAAGTTTAGAGGAATAATTGGATCATTGCTTTACTTGACAGCTAGTAGACAAGACATTATATTTAGTGTTTGCTTATGTACTAAATTTTAATCTAATCCAAAGGAATCACATTTGACAGCAGTGAAAAGAATATTGAGATATCTTTTAGGAACTCAAAACTTAGAGATTTGGTATCCTAAGCATAGCTCTTCATTTGAAATAATTGGATATTCAGATTTAGACTTTACAGGCTATAGGGCTGATCAAAAAAGTACATCTAGAACTTGTCAATTCATTAGAAATTCTTTAGTATCTTGGTCTAGTAGGAAATAAAATTCAGTAGCACTTTCTACAGCTGAAGCAGAATATATTCCCTTAGGTAGTTGTGTGGCACAGGTGCTTTGGTTAAAATAACAGTTAAATGACTTAGGATTTTCTTTTGGCATAATTCCAATCTTTTGTGATAATACTAGTGCCATATGCATTTCAAAGAATCCTATTCAACATTCTAAAACTAAGCATATATAAGGCATCATTTTATAAGAGATCAGGTAGCAAAAGAGGAAATTGAATTACACCATGTTGCTACAAAGGATCAACTTGCAGATATTTTCACAAAACCTCTAGCTTTTGACACTTTTAGCATGTTGAGGACAAGGCTAGGTGTGATTGATCTTAATGCATAATTAAAAATTCTATAAACTTATTTTGTATGTAAGTGTATGTTTGTTTATGTCAAATGTGTGATTTTTTTAAAATTTAAAGAAAAAAAAAATTATTGTTGTTATTTTTACATTGGGAGTTTTTCTGAGTATTTCCATGTTCTATCTTTTTGTTTAATTTGTACCGCACAAAATGTTTTTGTATAGTACGAATTCTGCAGAGTGTGCATGAAAATCTCTAGAGTTGAGGAGACAAAACTGTGTTTTCAGACATTCATACTATATGATGACATCATCATACCGTACGATATGTATAGGTTCGTCTGTATAAATAGGGATGTGTTTTCGGTTAGTTTTAGTTATTATTGATAATCATACATACGAACATATCATTTGTCTGTATAATCCATATTATCGATTTGGATAAGGATGAATTTAACTCATCTGAATGATCTTTAATCTTTGGATCATCCCAGTTCATCTGTACGAATGACCTATCATTTTCTCACGCAGATGACCCCAACCGTCTCTGGATGACCATTCATTTCCTAATTGTCCCAGATGAACACCTCTTCATCTAGACAATCCTGAAGTCAGAAAGTCTGGAGGAAAGAACGCCTCGGGAAGGGTAGTTTACGAAAAGCCATTTCATCCTTGGCCATTTTCGTTCATACTTACGAAATTTATCTCATCCTGTATGAAGTTTATTTCATCCCATACAAAGGTTTTTCATACTATATAATTGATCTATTTTTCTTTATAAAGAAGGGTCATTTTCATTCGTTTGACTTCCATTCCAAACCCTTCAGAGCATAAATTAGAGATGTCGGGCAGTGGGAAAAGAGTACAACATGCTAGGGCTTCATCCTCTAGACAAGATTGGGATGACAACTTTTTATCTGCTCAGAATAAGGAGGCATATTACAGATTTGCTGCTTCTAAAATTACTCCTTGTATCCTACTGCAAGATAAGATTCACTTTGCAGGAATGTCACTCCTTGATTCCACTCAATTCTCGTTCCTTCTTACTATCATTCACACCTACAACAAAGATCTATTTCATGTACGCCTTGCAAACATGAAATTCAATCAAGATCATGCTAGGATCACCTCCTATGTCCTTAAACAAAGAGTAGAGATCACTAAGGAAGACTTTGGGTCATTTCTTCATCTTAAAACCCTGGGTATTTGAGCACACACATTCACTTCTAGAGCAGATTATGACTAGTCCGAAGTAAATCAAGTCCTTGGGGGTGTAAGCCAACCAAGTCACCTATCTAGAGATTACACCCTAAATCAAAATGCAAGGATTATCCAGCATGTTCTTAGGACCTCCATAATTTTAAAAGGTGGAGATCGAGTCAACATAACACCCCTTCTCTCAACTGTTACCTATTTGATAATGACTGGTCAACCAATAGATGAAGCCCAATTGCTCTTGGACTACTTTTATTCTCTTAGTGAAATTGGCCAGCCTAGTGTCAAAAGGAAGAAAAATATTACTTTGGGTCATGTGATTTCTTACATCTTAGAAAACAAGTATAATTTGGTCAACCCTGACAAACCTTCTAAATTGCCAATCTATTTTACTGATGCTTCTTTTTGAGCACTCTTTGGGAGAGAGGGTTCTGGGGATGACTCTGAAGAGGAACCTACACCTGCACCAGCACCAGCGCCTGCACCTAGACCTGATCAGAATTATTATCAAGAAATGGTTCAAAGATTTAATAAGCTAGAAACTTATTTTTATCAGAGATTTGATCAAATTGAGAATAGAATGAACCTACAGGATACTCACTATGCAGAGGATAGAGGTTGGTTTCGTGATAAGCTTGAGTCAGTGAATATAAATATTGCCACTATGAATAGCTATTTTGCTATGTTCGCTGCTCCACCACCACCTCCAAATCAGGGTCCTTCAAATTATTAGTGTTGATTTTCTATTGTTTGGCTTAGCATGTGGTTATCTCTGTTGTTATTTTAGGCTTGGATGATGTGGTTATTAACATTGTTGTTGGCTATGATTATTGTTACTTTATTTGTATGATGGTTTTTCTTGCAAGCTTAGATATTTTCTTGGGGTTGATTTGAAATATAAGCTTGCTTTATTATATGTTGAATGGAATAGAAAATGTTATGTTTCGGTGCATGTTGTTATGTGATTGTGACTAGAAATATTTAACATTTTATCACTCAAATATAGTTGATTATATTTATAAAATGTTGATTGAATCTAGTCTACAATAGTAATTTCTAGTCATAATCTAGTCTCTCAAAATATTGAGATTGCATTGTGACTTGGTGTGGATTGGAAGATTTTTCTTTTATATTATTTTTAGATATGTATTACTTAGCTTAAATTGTTACTTATTTTATGTATTAATATTGCTCTTGTTTCTATCTCAAAGTGTTCATTATTGTATTTTTGTTTAAGTGATTATATTTTTGGAAAGAATTTTTTTTGTAGGCACAAAATGAGCCTAAAAATGAAAAGATGCACAAAGTGTGCCACAAATATCAAAGATGCGCAATGTCGCCAAATTAAAAAAGGCGGTACAAAATTAGCCCAAAATTGACAAGATGCACAAAGTGTGCCATTCAATTTGAAAAGATGCGCAATGTCGCCAATCGTTCTTTCCTTTAACATTTTTTCAATTACACTAATCAATGATTGTCACTATTGAATTAGAAAAGTAATAATTTTATTTCATTATTTTTACAATAATTATGGTTATTTAATACGTCTATTACATTACTGATTTAGATCAACTTCTCTTATCCTTGTTATTACGTGATTTAAAACAATTTGAGTATTTACTTTTTGCATATGATTTTAATATTGTAGTTAACTTTCATTTAACATTATTTTAAACATCAACTACTTTGTTTGATTCCCTTTTTGTTGTTGTCAAAAGGGTGAGTTATTTATTTGTATTGTATTATTTATTCTTTTTTTTTATATGTTTATGTTGCTTGTTGCATGTTGTATGTAGTTGCATGTTGTGTGTAGTTTTGTGTTTGTTTGTATTCTAAGGTTTTGTACCCTTGTATTTTTTCTAAGGTTTAGTACCCCTTGTTTCAAATAGATCATTTATTTTGGAGGAGCTTAAGAGAAAAATTACGTTTACTTGAGCTTAGGAGAAAAGTTGTGTTTACTAGTTAACTTAAATAATAATTATTTTACCATCATCAAAAAGAGGGAGATTGTTGAGAATTATGCAAATTTGGAGATTGTTGAGAATGGTGCAAATAAATTTTCAATTGAGTTTTTAATATGAGTTATTTTGATTATTATAAAAGCTTATTGTTTGTCTATTATTTCTTCTAACAAATATTAGAATTTTTATTTTATGTGTACTAACATGTCTTTCAGAAAATTCACACTCCAGACTGTTGAAGACTTCAAGTTTATTTGTTAGAGTTTATTGTAAGTGAAGTCTATAATTTTTATTTTTCTTGAGTTTGAGAGAGTGTGATTGTAAGTTGGATAACTATGCACACACACACTGGGGGAGTGAGATAAAACTTAATTTTTTAAACTATTCATATAGTATGAAAAGGCTTCATATATTATTTCCCAGAGTACGAAATGGAGCTTCCATGGTTCGTACAGGGCATTGTACGGAACGAACCGTTCATTTTTGAACTATTCATACAGTACGAAATGACTTCGTATATCATTTTTTAGAGTATGAAATGGGGCTCATATGGTTCGTACGGGATATCATACGGGATGAACTGTTTCATTTTTGAACTGTTCTCACAGGACGATTGTCGATCGTACGGGATGATCAGATTGCGTAAAACTTGAAATTTTTGGTTTTTCAACAGTTTTTCTTGTTCTTTGTATATAAGGGTCTAAAAACTGACTGTCCAAGTGGTCTTCCAGGAATTTCTCTTTAGTGAACTTGAGTAGCGTGTTTGGGAGAGTATTTTGAGAGAGAAGAGTGAGAGATCTTGTGTAAGAAAATTATAAGGGAATTCACAAAGTTGTCCAACAGTGAGGATGTCCTTCTAGTTCTTCATAGTTCTTCCCAACTTCCTTAGAAAGCTCTTGGAAGAGATTTGTCAAAGGAGGCTCAATACTCTGTCATCACCAAGGAGGGTGAGAAAGGAGGAGCGATTCTTTACCGTCACCAAGGTGGGTGAGAAAGGATGAGTGGTACTCTGCCATCACCAGGAGGGTGAGAAAGGACATTGGGTACTCTACCTTCACCAGGAGGGTGAAAAAGAATGACGGTTCTCTTCCGCACCAGGATTTGGTGGAAGAGAATTTTGTAAGGGCTTCTCCACCTTGCTGTGGGGGCTAATGGAGAGTCACTTTGGTTTAGTGCAATACCTAGAAAAGGAGTCTCTAGGGAGTGGATGTAGGTCGTGTTTGACTGAACCACTATAATCTGGTGTTCTTTGTTCCTGTCTCTTTTATTTTTCTGAATTGTTATTTTATGCACTTTATTTTTTTGTGGTTAAAAAAGTACAAAGTTCATAATTGTTCGTACTGTACGAATGGGATCGTGCAGTATAATTTTCATAAAGTTTTTTAATTAAATATCTTCCAAAATTCCAAGAGATTTTTTAAAATACCAATTCACCCCCCCCCCCCCCCCCCCCTCTTGGATAACCTAAGGACATAATCAATAGGTCTAATAACCTATTTGCACTTTCAAAAGCCTGAATTTGATTAAGAGTTTAAATCTGGGTTTCTAAATTGAGGGATTTTCTATAAATTGTGAAACTTAGCATACAGAGATTTATTCTCATGCAATTTTGTAATATATACATGATGATTTTGAAAAGCTCGGCTTGACTCTTTCGCTCTACTAATGAATTTGTAGGCAAAATGTCAAAACCAAACTTTGAAGGAGATTTCCTACACTCACCTCTCTTTTTACTTGTCTTAATTTAGTTGGCCACACTCACCCAAGGAGGAAATGGGTAAAGGGATCAACGGAAGGAAAGGTAGTCAAAATTATCGATGCAATAAAATTTGTATCGCTATTAAAGATGGAGAGAGAGATAGTCCCCAGCGAAGTCGTCATTTTTTGTTTGATTGAAAATGTATGGTTTGGAAAAGATTTAATTTTCTTTAGGAAAGGTTAAATTTTTTAATTTTTTAATTTTGGACTCGAACACTTATTATGAATGATATATCACCTCGAAAGGTGAACATATCATTCCCTAATAGGTTCAGATTATAAATCTTTGAATTTACCTTGATTATCGTAATCAAACTCAAGGAGAAACAACATATGATTTCGGAGGGTCAAAATGATGTTTAATCTAATGTTCGACTATAATAATCTAGCAAAGAGATCATTAATTTTATAATCAAAGTTATAATAATAGAATGACATATCTATCCAGAGAAAGAAAATATCTCTTATTATTAATCATTTGAAAATGATGATAATGATCATTATATTTGATTTTCTGAAAGATAATTAATTAAAGTTTTGAAAAGCCTAATTTTGAAATATGGTCTGGGTTTCTAAATCTCCTATGCGTGCAAGCTCTCATAATTAATTACATCGTAGGAAACCAAAAATTTCCTACGAATACTCTTAATTAAAATAGCGATACAAATTTTATTTAAATTTTTGAAGCATGATGTCAAAGGAGGTAGGGACTAGAATTTTTAAACGAGATTGGTTCAAAATTAAACACTTTCTTTCTGGAGGTCAAAGGAAGAGGGGTAAGAGGTGCATGAGATACATAATTACTTTAGAAGCACCCCAGCCTATTCTAAGTGTTAGGCTTGAATTTGATGGAAAAGGATTTAATATTTAAGTGATCAATTTTATTATAAAGTGGGAATTAGATTCTCGGAGGTTGAGGTCTTAAGATTGAAAATATGCCTCAGAACCTAAGTCTAAAATGGGTACTAAAAATCAGTGACCCGGATCTTAGCTAATGCAATGTAAATCTGGACTACCCCAGCCTGGATTAGGGAGCCAGCTAAACCACCTAAATGCTTTAAAACCATGAATTTGGTCTTTAAATATAGAGTGATAATGATGTTATTTAAGATTAGTTTAAGGAGTTGAGGTCAACATCTAGAGCAGATTCCTAATTGACCCCTTGACTTATGTTCGGTGAAATGCTTAAGCTAGAAATGCAATTAAAGATTAGACTCAATTTTTAATTTATTGCTAATATAATGCGTGCTAGTTGACTTGATTAAAATGCTTAAATCAAAATGAAAAAGTTTTAAAATCAGGCTTAAAAATAAATTTTTCCCAAGAAGATTACACATATCCCCTTGATAGAACAACACCCTCATAGGCCAAGTGGTCTGCCAGAACCCGCAGGCAGGGAGGTGCCTAATAAGTGGAAAGAGGATGCAATAAAAATGTATATGAAAAACCCCCGGTGGTCCCAGGCTTACTTCTTAGAATATTAAAGTTACTATGTGAGCTTAAATATTTTAATTTTGTTTAAGTAGAAATAATTTTATTCATACCCTCACGAGCCTCCGATCGGGTTCTAGGCTAAATCAAATAAGACATGCAAGAATCACAAAAAATATTAAAAATATGCAATCATATATCACAATAAATATTAAATAATCAACTTAATTAAATAATTAAATCAATTAAATTAAAACTCAAACTGAAAGTCCATGTGGCGAGTGCCACTTAATTATACAATCCAGGGTCTGCAAAAAATATAAAGTGGCTAAGTACCACTGACTATAACCAGGATTCTACTTCTAAAAGACAAGTGACTTTGAGATTTGAGATTCTTCTCATTCTTTACTTTGTTTTCCTTCCACGAGCTCCTTGGATCGTCGAGTCCGGATATCCAAATGAAAAGAAACTCCCCCTCAAAAGGGGTGTTATCTTTCCTCTTTGGATATTTGAAGTCATCCTAATTTGGATCTCCAAATGGATAGGAACTCTCATGTAAGGGATGTTCCTTTCTCTTTGGATTCCAAATTGGATGTTTAATATCTCAATCTCAAAGCACTTAAAATATTTACAACTCAAATTCAAATTAAATTACATTAATCAAAAATGAAATCTGGTCTCCATCCTGCATAGTTATCTTAATAATCAACAATTATATTTGACATCCTAAGTAGTTAATATATTAAAATTTAAATGCTCAAATTCACAGCCACGCTTAGCCATGCTCTTTTAATTCAAAGGGGGTCTTAGTATGCTTAACACTTGCACAAAACATGTTAATTTTAAAGCTTAATTATTTTGCCCCCTTTTATTTAATTGCCCTGTGCGAGCATGGCCACCTTCATAGGATTGAATTAGTACAAGTCGTCCCTAAGCTAGGGGTAGATCTAACTTACAATTAAATCAACACAGAGTGCAATAAATAAATAAACGATCAATCAATTCTACTACTGGCAAACAACATGCAGTAAAAGTTTGAAAATCTGGCACACAGTAGAAAAGTAAACACCGGCCTAGCCTAAGACTAGAGTTGGTAGTCATTACAAACCATCTAAAGTGTCTGTAGGAGGCTGTGTGGCTTTGATATGTCCTATATAGGGCAAATTATTGAAGTTGCTTGATGTTTTAGTTGGTTAAAAGGCTTAAGGGGTTTAAGTTTGAGTTTAAGTATTAATGACTTAAAATTAATTTTAAAATATATTTTAAAAGATTATTGATTACCACCTTTGTTTCACATCGAGGCCATGAAGTTTATTTCACCTTCCTTGGGGCTAAGCCTCGTAGGCCTAGGTTACCTAGTGATAATCGTATAGTTAAGTGTTTTAATTGATTAAGAGTTTGAGAGTTGGTAAATTTTATTCAAATTGATTGGTTGCTGGTTTTAAAGTTGAATTAAGATTTTTTGGAATTTTAAATGATTTAGTGAATTTTTGAAATTTTTGGATTATTTTAATAATTTAATTAAGGGGTCAAAAGTTAATATTTTGATTAAGCTTAAATTCTGGAATGTTAATATTTTATAAAATAGTAGACCTTAATATGATCATTTAGACTATAAGTACACTAGATTTGGATTTTTCTACATTTTATTGTGAAGTTTTGACTTGATTTTGACTTAGGTTTGACCAAAAGTTGACATTTTAAAATTTGATTGATTTCTAGAAATTTAATATTTTTGATAAATATTAGACCTTAATATAAGTTGAATGCCTTTGAGTTTGCTTAATTTGGAGTTTTCTTGAAATAATTATAAATTTTTGAAGTTTTGATGTATTTATTGAATTTTCAAAATTATTTAATTAAAGGTCTTTTATTGGTTTGAGTCCAAATGACCTCCAAACTTCTTGAAATCACCTCCAAAGATCCGGAATGATCTAAAGAGTGATTATCAAGTGTTTTAGAAATTTTTGAAAATTTTAATTATTTTTTATTAATTTAATTTAATTAAATATTAAATTTTAATTAAAATTAAATTATTCTTAAAATTGATGTTAAATTATAGTGATTTTAATTTTCATATGTAAATCATTGAATTCTAGTTAGTTATAGGTATTATGTGTAATTTTTGGGTTTAAACTTGATTAATTGTATTTTCTGAAAGTTTAAATGCTTAATTAAGGTTTATTTTTGATTAAGTTAATTAAGGGGCTTAAAGACTTCAAAATTCAGTGAAAATTGTTCCTAGGGTTGAGGTTGTCACTAAGTTTGAATGGTTCAAGTTTCAAGTTAAGAGGATGTGTATCCTCATTTCTATAATTTTTCTAAGTTTTCTTATCAAGTCCTTAATTATTATGCTTAATGATGTCATTAGATTAAATAGGTTCAAATCAAAGTTCCACTAACCCTTGGACAAACATATTCACATGTGGCACACAATCACAATCAAATCCTAAATTTAGGAGAGCCCTAAGACTAGGTGCAAGTGTGTGGTGCATGCAAGAATAAAAATAACTTAATTAATTAAAAGATTATTCAATGAGCAATTAAGTTAGGTAATTACTCATTGAATAATCACCACTCCACATTAATGATATTTAAGTATGCTTAATAAATGTTTAAAATTTCAAGAGACCTCTCAAGAATTAAAGATTTAAATAAATATAATTTTAAAATAGATTTTAAAATATACATATATATATATATATACATATATATATCTAGTGTATAAGTTTTAAAAATAAAATGATTAAAAATATTGTTAAAATAATTTTTAAAGATTTGAGAGGTCTTCTGATTTTTTAAAATAATTTGAAAATAGATTTTTAATTTTTTTAAATATTTAATATAATATTTAATTAAATATTAATTAAGTATTAATTAAATGTTAATATCTTCAAATAGCTCAAATCATTTAAAATAAATTAAAATTAATATTAAATTAAAGTATTTAAAATTTCAAAAATTTTGATTTATTATTTAAATTTTTCTGAATTAATTTGAATTTATTTTAAAATTTAAAATTTTTAGGTCAATTAAGGTATTTAAATTAACTTCAAATCAATTAATAATTAATATAATTATTAAATCAAGTTAAATTAAGTTTTAAACTTTTTTGAAATTTAAAAAATTATTTAAAATAATTTTATTTAAAAATTATTTTTATTATTTGAATTTAAGATCACTAAATATTAATTAAATATTAAATTATTTAATTAATTAAAAATTATTTAAAATATATTTCAATTTAATTTGAATTCAAGTTAAAATATTTTAAACTAATTCTTTAGTTCTTTAAACATTTAAAAAAAATAAAACTTTTTAGTTAGATATTAATTTAAAATAATTAGTAATTAATATTTTGAAATAATTAAAAAATTAGTACTTTAAATTATTTTTTATTTTAAATTAAAATATTTATTTTATAAAAAATTTAATATATAATATATATTTTTTTGAACTTAAAATGATTTAAAATAAATTTTAAGTCATTTGAATAGGAATGGCGGCGCCGGCACCGGCGGAGGACACGTGGCGTCCCACGACTAGACGCTTCAAAGCGCGGGTAATGATTGCTCGGTGACGTAATGATTGCGCCACCAGTAATCATTAGGCAATTGATATGCGGAACACATTATCACTAATCCATGTCAGTGGATGCTGTGGGCCGTCAGATCATCCGCCATTTTGAATCAACAGTCCAGATGTAGCTGGATGGTGATTCAATCAGCCAGGATCACGTGCGCGGTTGGATTAGAGGGCTAAACAATAGGATCTTAACCATTGATCAAGAGATTAATGGTTACAGTCTCGTATAACGTATGCATGTTGCAGATTAAGACCTAGAAAGGAAAATGCGTTCATTCTTCCAAACTTGTGGATCAAATTAAATGAAATTTTAAACTAAAATTACATGCATGAACATAAGTAATGTGGAATTTTTATAATGGTCAAATAATCACTTAATTAAATACTAATTGAGTCTAAGTGTTTGAGCTAGGGTTTGAGTTTTAAGAAGTTCTAACCGATGGATTTGGAAAATTTTTGAATCTCTGAGCTTGTTGACTGTCTACACAACTTTTCCCTCTTGAACCCACGATCTAATAAGCTACGGATCGATGGGAAGTTGTGTTGGATGGATTCTACCCTTATCTCATCGAAGAGCTCGCTGCTGGTGGCTTTGACTGACTGGTTTGGGCTCGAGAAATGAAGAGGGATATTTGGGAAGCTCAGATGAGCTAAGATCTAGGCTTGAGGGCTTGAGGATGGTAAGAGAAGATAGGGATTAGAATCACCTCTCCTAAGAGGGTTTTGCCTCTATTCAGCCTTCTCAAAGCCAAAGGGACAGCTAGGATCTACTAGGAAGCTTGCTAGATGTCTGCCAGTTGTCCCTAGGCCTTTATACAGCCAGAGAATCAAAGGATAAGGGATTATGAGGTGTGAAGGTCCCTTTTTTCCTTGTGCACATAGAAGTGATTAGACTTAACTTAAAACCTAATCCAAAGCTTATGTCCAGTTTAAGAAGACTATAGAAGGCCTTGGTGGCTGCTAGAAGGGTTTCATATGGGATGAAATTAAGTAGGTTAGCTTGAATTAAAAATTTTAGCCATTTGACCATATTTAACCCATCCCAATCCTTAAATTGACTGTTTGACTGGTCAACCAGTCAAGCCAAGCTGAGGTGGAGGTTAGAGAGTCTTAATTGTTGGTAGGATGAGCCCAAGGGATTTGATATTAAGAGGTTAGAGCCTTAAGAACATATTCAAGCATTAAGAAAGATTTGACCAAGTCATAATAAGTTGCTTGGTCAAATCAACAACAATTTGAGTCACATTAAGCTTAGACACACTCAAGCCATGATATGAAACTGGGTTGAAAGCTTGGTAGGAATTTAATTGGATGTATGAATTGATTTGACCAAGATCTATAAGTTTGACCAAGTCTAGGGTGTTGACTTGGTCAAACCCATAATGGATGTGACTTAAGTTAGGTTTGAATGGATTTGACTCAAGTTTTGAGATGGATTTGAGAGCACAAAGGATTTGATTGGAGCAAATGGGTTGGAATAACCCATTTAAATCCTTAAGGAATACCTGGGTCAACCTAGGTTGACTTGGTCAACCAAGTTGACCAAAGGGGTGGGTACAGGCTCAAAAGGTTTGGTTTGATGTTTTGAGTTTATGGGAAGTGATCCCAAGGTCTAGAGAGGTCAATTCAATCAAATTACCTATTTTGGGCCCTTAATGGGTTATTGGGTCAACCCTGGTTGACTTGGTCAACCAGGTTGATCCAAGACCTAGTTTTAGGTCCAATAGATTGAGTTTGATATTTGAAACTTGTTGGAGGTGATTGCATTCAATTTGGAGCTCATTTAATCAAAAGTAACTATTCATACCCCTAAGGGGTATTTTGGTTATTTTGATCTCTGGTCAACTAGGGTCAAAGTGAGTCCAATAAAATATAGTTTAATGTTTAATGAGTCATAATCAAGGGTCTGGAAGTGATTGAAGATTTTGGAGAAAGCTCCAAGGTCAAAATCCACTGGATGATAGGTCCAGTGGCATAGACCATAAATATTTGAAGGTTTTACAGCCTTTGGGTTTTAATCCAGATTCTTGGGTTAGAGACCTCAGAATGGGCTCAAATTTGGGGGGTTATCTTTAGAGACATGCCCCATCAATATACAACTGATAAACTCTGAATCAGAGGTCATTTAATTGGGTTTTGAAAGGTTTGAAAATTCACTGAAAAGAGCTTTCAGGACTCAGACCTTTGGCCTTAGGTTTTGTGTTGATTTTAAATTTGAATAGATCTAGAGTCAGGGCAAATCCCATGATCTGGATTACTCTACAGTCTGAAGTCTAGGAATATCCTAAGGTTTAAAGATCCTAGAGTCTGGGATCCAGAATGCTCTTAGGATCTAGGTAGATCTAAGCTCTCGAGTCTTGAGGAAACTTAGGGTCAAGAGTGGATCCTAGAATCTAGAGTCTAGGAAGAATTCTAGGGTTTGGATTAATCTAGAGTCTAAATTGATCTACAGTCTAAATTGATCAGGAGTATGGGGAGAGTCCTAGTGACCTCATACAAAAATGAGGTCAACAATACTTTGCCTCATTGCATAGATCTTGGTCCGACAACATCCTCGTCGCTCAATCCAAACCACGTGTGATCGAACGGCCTCTTTGATTCACTAACACAGATAAGTAAACTGTATCCATCGTTATTCTGACCTCCAATCATTTGTAATGATTGTGTAGTTATGCAATCATTGTAAATGATTATTGTGCCTTTGCCACAATTTCAATCAGCCAATCAGAAGATGTCGTGTAGCTGCCACCACTATCATTTTAATATTTAATTAATTAAATCAATTTAAATATATTTAAATACAAAAAACTTTAAAAAATCATATAAAATTAAATATTTAACCAAATAAGCATGCATGAAAGACTGACTTGGATTATCTAGTGAGAGAAACTCCTAATTTTCTAGTAAGAGAAATTTTCATTTTTTTTTTAAATTATTCATCCTTCTTTTCTGGGCGGGCCTTTCACGCATGGCAGAGGTGTCGTCTATTGCCATTACTACTCAACTGAGGTCGTATGGTAATGTACCTCCTGATTATCGTATTGATAATCAGCAAACTTCTCCGCAAAGTAGTTTGATCAAGAGAAGAAATGAAGGTCCGTTGGTTATCAAGGAACCTGTTGAAGGTGTTCTAAGGAAAATTTCTCCAATTGTAGGAGAAGGAAAGCAAGTTCTAGATGAAGTTATTTTGAAAACCCCAAAGTCGTCGAACGTCACTTTTACGTTAAATAAAATGATTGATTTTGATTCATCATCATCTTCAAACATGAATCTGTTTGTCAAAGGATTCTAAAATGCTATCAATAGAGATAATTCTTTGAATGAGAATTATGAATTTAGCTTTTAGATGATTGTGGAAATTCTTAAAAGAATGTTATTGAAGAACTTCTATTTGGACTAACAATGAAAACATTCCTAATGATGTAAATGCTGTGAGCAAAAAGCATGGAAATCCATGGACTAGACGTCCTAATGTCAAAACTAACTTCAAAAATGAGGGATCAATTTTATCTGAGGATGGTCTTGCCGTCAAGTTGTTTGAACCTACTGTTAAATCTAATTCTGAAAAGCTTCAATGCTCTGTAGTGGTGAAAGTTTTTTGTAGTAATATTCTGATACACATTATTGCAGAGGAGTTACACCGACAATGGATGCAGTTTGGGAATTTCCATCTAACTATTCTTGGGCTTGGTTGGGTTCTATGCTAATTCTCTTCATCTGAAGCGATGGAAGGAGTATTATCAGGTGGTCCTTAGTTTGTGCGAGGTCACATTGTGGGGCTGGACAAGTGGTCACCAGATTTTTCTCCTACGTCTCTAAAGGGGTTGACTTCACCTATATGGGTAAGGATGCATCATCTACCTCTTTATTGTATGGATGAAATTAATATATCTTGTATTGCTTCTTTGGTGGGAACACCTTTTTTTTTATGGTAATATGTTCTAGTGGGGGAGGAGGGTTTACTAGAGTTTGTGTTCATGTTGCTTTAGACAAACAACTTCCTTTGAGGGTTTGATGGCAGGACTTGAAGGTCATTTTTTTCAAAAGATAGAATATGAGAAAACTTCTACTTTTTGTTTCAAATGTGGGAAAATAGGACATCTAACTAATGATTGTGGACTGGAGGAAAACTCTGCTACTCCGGAGAGTTTGAAAATTTTAAATTCAGATATTGCCATTAAGGACAAATCTGAGGTGTTAACTGAAGATAAAGGAATGTCTTATGTTCCTGGATCCATGTTAAGTATGGTAGAAGAAGGAAGTTTGGAACTCCTTTTAAAGGTGTTCATGAAAAAGTTAATCAAGCTAGGCCTACCCCTATTTATGTCAAGAAGACTCAGCAAATGAAGGCTACAGAAATAGAACCATAAATGAAGAATTCTTAAGAATACAGATCTATTATGCCAGGATCCAACGAGGATGAGCTAGTACATGTTGTACAAGAAGTGCCTGTTATAGAGAATAATGTGGAAGACAGTGAGTTGGTTTGTGGTTCCTTAGATAAGCAAGAGTTGATGATTACCAACCCCTTGGTTAGAGGTAAGTAACCTTTACTAAATCATGCTAACAGGTTCAGTGTTTTAGAAGTGGATATTATGGATGAAAAGCCAAATGCTGAAAAGGTTCTTATTGAATCCAGTGGAAAATACAAGGTGGACGGAGAATTGACTGAAGTTAAATGCTCTAATCCTTCTGATTTGAAGATTTCATCTGATGATGTAAAGTTAAAACTCCAAAAAGTGCTTAGATCGCTTGGAAATAATAATGTTCATTCTTGGAATAGAAGAGCTGAAGTATTGAAGAGAAATGCTAGTGGGAAAGATCCCACTATCATTCTTAAATGACATCCATTATTTTTTGAAATTGTATAGGGGCTAGGAAAGTTTAGGCCTCTCGTTACTTGAAGGAAATCGTGAAAGATCATGATTCTTTGTTCGTTGGACTAGTTGAAACAAAAATCTCTTCAATTAATTCATTTGAATTCAAGAAGTTTATTGGTGAGAATTAGGATTGTTCCCTTTTTCTTGTAGATGGGTTATCATGTGGTATCTTAACTTGCTGGAGGTTAGATATTGCCTCCTTTTCTGCCAAAGAAGCAAATTCTCAAGTAGTGATGGGGGAACTAAATATTGCTAGCAAAGGTATTTGGTTGATTGCCACTATGTATGGTAGTAGGGATTGTTTCAAGAGAAGAAGTTTGTGGAGTAGCCTTGAAGTGCTTTCAGGAAAAAATATTCCAGTTGTTGTAGGGGGTGACTTCAATTGTCTATTATGACAAGATGATAAGAAAGGAGGTAAGAAGTTTGTTATGTCTCAAGGGTCACAAGATATGTATTCCTTTATGAGCAATTATGTTTTTCATGAAGTAGGATTTGTAGGTCCTAAGTACACTTGGTGTAATAATAAAGTTGGTGGAGCTCGAATCTTTAAAAGATTGGATCGTTGCATACTTAACTCAGAAGCCTTGAAGGTTATCAAGATGGCGGTTGTTAGGCACTTGGCTAGATTAGCCTCTGACCACTATCCCATAATGCTGAAAATTTTTTCTAAGGGCTTGTGTAGAAGTCGAACAACAATGTTTGAAGACATTTGGACTACATTTCCTGCATCTTACGCTATTGTATTGCATTCTTGGAAGAAACTTGTGAGGGGTAGCAATGTGGAAATGTTAAATGTTAAATTTAAAAGAGCTATGAAAGATTTATTCTTTTGGAGTAAAGAAAAGCATAAGAGTCTATACGACATGAAAGAGGATCTCAAAAAAGAAATTCTGGAATTGCAAGTTAAAGAATCAAGCTAAGGTTACTTCTTTTAAAGTCCACGGTTAATGAGCTCAATTCCACACTTGGCTGGGTTTGTACTTGGTGGAGACAAAGAGCAAAAGTTCAATGGATGAAGGAAGGTTATTCAAACTCAAAATTCTCCCATGCTTATGCTTCATCGAGAAAGAATGCCAATTGGATGAATCAAGTTAAAAACAAAGATGGGGAGCTAATTGAAGACCAACTGGAAATTGAAAGAATTTTCTTTCACTACTTCAAAGACAAATGGAGAGAACGTAGAAGTGTTTTAAATGGGTGGCCTTCCTCTTCGGTCAAATTTGAAGATGATGATAAGATGTTATTTGAGAAGGATTTCTCCTTTGATGAGCTAGAACATGTGATCAAGCATTTGGAGTCAAACAAGTCTCCAGGTAATGATGGCATAAGCTACTCCTTTTGTTAATGATTATTGGCCGATTATTAAAAATGATGTTTGGATGGCGATTAATTCATTCTTCACTTCTGGAAATTTATGTTCTGAGTGGAAAGAGACGAATGTGGTATTGATTCCAATTGTAAAAAACCCTTTGGCTCCTTCTAATTATCGTCCTATTAGTCTCTGTAAATCTATTTACAAGATTGTGGATAAAATGCTATTGAATAGGATGTCTCTTTTCTTCCCTAAAATTATTTTGGAAGTTCAGTATGCTTATGTAAAAGGGCGATCTATGTCGGATCAGATTTTACTTGCCCAAGAATTATTTCACAAATTCAATTATTCGAAATCAAAGAAGGGGTTGATGGATATTAAACTAGATATGGGGCAAGCATAAGATAGCATGAGTTGGCCCACTCTTTATCAAGTGCTTGATGGTATTTTCCAAAGAAATTTTCAAATCTTATTATGGAATGTGTGAAGAAGCCAAAGTTGTCTATTATGGTGAATCGTGGTCACTCAGAATGGATTGAAGCTAGAAGTGGGTTTAGAAAAGGTTGTCCTTTATCTCCTTACCTCTTCATTATGTGCACCTAGTTATTATCTGATGCTTTTGCTCAAAGAGGGAAAAAGGTGTGTATAAAGGTAGCTCCCAATGCTCCTTTAATATCTCATAAAATGTATGCTGATGATATAATTATGTTCTCTAAGGCCAAACATAAAAGCTTAAAGAAAGTGAAGAACATTGTTGGGGACTATTGTAGATGGATCGGACAGAAGATAATGTGCTTAGATCTTCTATTCTCTTTGGGAAGTCGGTTAAGAGGTGGATGAAGAGATCTCTCTCAAAGTTGTTGGGCTTCAAAGTTGTCTATGAAATGGAGTATTTGGGGATTAAAATTGCCTTGAGAAGAATGGTACTTTCAAATTTTCAAAATCTATTGATTAAAGCTGTAAATAAAATGAGCACATGGGGAAATAAATTTATGCCACTTGCTGGAAAGTTAATTCTTATCAATTTAGCATTTCTTTCCCTTCATATATTTTTGGCTACACATTCATTAATCCCAATGGGAGTCTTGAATGATTTTGAGAAGAGGTGCAGAAATTTTTTGTGGCATAAGAGGGACGGTACAAAGGGACTTCATTATGTAGCATGGGATGTTCTTTGCAAGCCGAAAAGAGATGGAGGGTGTGGATTGCAATTGATTGTGAAGAAAGTTGGCCCTTCAAGGGCTAAGTTTGCTTGGAATTTTATCTCGAAGCCTAACTCCCTGCTCAATAGAATGTTGGCATCAAAATATGGTTCGGATGTGTGGAATTCAGAATGTAGAAATTATTCTTCTTCCACATGGAAGATAGTTTTAAATGGTGCGAAGTTTCTTCGTCCAATTATAAGATGGATGGTGTCGACTGGTATGGAAATCAACACCGTCAAGGACACTTGGATTTTGGATAAAAGCATAAATAAATGGCTTACTTTTGTTGCTAATATGAATGAAGAAACTTATTTCATTTTAGGATTTATAAGTGATGGGAAGTGGAATGAAAGTAAATTGAAGAAATTATTTGGGCAGCACCTGGTGGAGATCATCTTATCCATCCCCATTAAAACTAGTTTGTTGAAAGATCAAACAGAGCTGCAGTTCAAATGTTCTGGAAGAACCATTTCAGCTTTAGTAATGGAGGTATCTAATGCTGATGAATTAGAGGACAAAGACTATACCTGGATGAAGAAACTCAAATTAAGGCTGAGCATGTCTCTATTCTGGTGGCGGTTGAAGAGGAATGTAATTCCTTGTAATCATTTTCTAAAATATAGAAGGCTGGCGGATTTTGATGGCTGCCTGAGAGGATGTGAGGCTGTGGAGAATTCTGAACATGTTGCGGTTAGCTGCTTTAAGTTGCATCAAGTATTCAGTTTTATTGCTAAATGGGCTTTATTGTTCATGCATTCTCTTCTCTGGCAACTATTATGATCACTTGAAGCTTCTTGCAAATTCCAATCCATTCTATGGAAATCTCTATTGCTCTATGGTGTTTTTCTATTGGAAGAGCAGAAATAAAATAGTACATGATGGTTCGAATGACTGTTCTTCTTATATAGTAGCAAATTTTGTTAGTCATGCAATTGCCTCATTTTGTTCTAATCTCATTTGGGAGAACTGGGATGCTAACCAGCAGTGTAAGCTATCTCCATCATTTTGGCATCCTCCTACCCCTAAATGGATTAAAGCTAATGTAGATGCTTCATTGACAAGTACAAATAAAGCAGGTATTGGTGGAGTCTTCAGAGATTGTAAAGGTAGATTCTTATGTTCTTTTGGCTTTAATTATCTACATTGGGATTGCTCGCAAGCGGAGATATTAGCAATTATGTCTTTAAAGAGATTTATTCAAGATTGGATGTTTGATGCAGATGGAATCATTATTGAAGGTGATAACTTTAATGTTATCAAACTCTTTCGAGATGTATTGAATAAGGTTGATGTGAAGGAGGACTTCCTAGATCTCAAGGATTTGGACTTTCTAAGTAATTTTCAGCAAGTTTTATTTCTTTTCTCAAATAGAAATGGTAATAAGTTAGGGGATTTATGTGCTAACTTAGCACTTTTTTCAGATTTTTTTGGGATGACATTAGTTCAAATAATATTCCTCCTACCTTTCTAAATATGTTAAAGGAGGAATGTGGTTGTAAGTAGTTATTTTTAATAAAATTTGCTATATGCATTTTCCACAAAAAAAAAACCAAATTTTGCAAGTAATAATATCTCATTTTCTTTATAACAAAGCCAACTTTCATTTAAAATTAAGATTAAATAAAAATATTATATAAATATTAAATATTTCCAATTATTTTATTTTCAATTTTTATTAATAATTTACTGAATAAAATTTTAAATATTTTGAAATTTCATGATAATAATTTTTAGCTTGTTTTTTTACTTCTAGTAATTTTTCCAGATTTATTTGAACTTTATTTTAATAATACTTGAATTTACAAAATCTTTAGTCAAGATTTGACCTTAAATTTTGAAAATTCATTATAAATATATTTTAAAACTATTTCAAACACTTAAGCCCTCATGGAATTTATAAACAGAGCTTACTCAAGGAAAATTAAATTCAAACATGTTCACCGAGCGCTTAGGGAATAATTGCATCACCATTGTATTTGAATTTCTATCTAAATATTCCCTTAAACATTCAATTACTTATATTGAACTCTGGGAGGGATAAATCATGGAATGTCATTAATACTCCATGAGTTGTCCAAAGGCATTTGATTTGCATATCAAGGGCTATCAAATTTGTAAGAAATTGGGCCATGGCTTGACCCAAATGTTTTGGAATTTGATTTCTCTTTTTTTAAGATTTAGAACACTATATTTGATGTGATATGATGTGATTGTTTATTTGTATGTAAGGGTTAGAGCCATTGATTTGATTTCCATGCAACAATAGTGACATCTAAGGACAATAATTAAGCTTGAGCCTTAGCTAACTTAAGTAATTTTAGGATTTACCACATAAATCCATTTTGGATGAAAATTTAAAAATGGAAAATTTAGTGTCATATATCCTATGATTGAAATCACCTCATTTTAACATTTATTGACCTTTTAACATTGATAAATTAACTTAACCATTCATAAAGGGTTTAATTTTGACAAATCTTAATAAATCAAATAAAATTAATAAAAATACAAAATAATATTCAATCAACTTTAAATCAATATACAATCATTAAAAATTAAGATCCAAATTGAAATTTCATTAAATTTTAATTAATATTTAATTATTTAATTACCCTTAATTAAATATTAATTAAATAAATTCATTAAAAATAAATAAAATTTAAAATTCATTAAAATTTCAGTAAAATAAAATAAAATATAGAAATCAATAATTTAAATTTAAATTAAATTTTTGACTAATTTTAATTCTAATTCATTAATAAATTATTAATTAATTAAAATTAAGTAAAAAATGTAATAAATAATTAAAAGATTCTAAATATTATAATAAAAATCAGAAAAAGTTGAACTAAATTTTAAATTCATTTAGAGCAAATTAATTTGATAATCTATTTTAATCAATCAATATTGATAATTAATTAGAAATAAATGAATGTTAGGCATTCATGCCTAACGCTTGCTTTCTTTTGGAGAGAATTTTGGCATTTACTTTCAAGGCCTTTAATACACTTTAAATAACCAAAAGATTTTTTATGTGTTGTGCATGACTCCTTTCAGGAAGGCACTAATGCATTAGATTTTGGGATCTTCAAATAATAAATAATATAACAACCTTATACACTATGCTTGCTTCCATATGGAGGGTATGTGGATTTTATTTATAAGTTGCCTTCTCTATCTCTAATAAATCTTCAAAGGCTCTCATATGATCATCTGTCTTGCATAGAGGATGCATGTTTCATTTGAAAGTATTAGGATTTTTAAATTAATTACCCTTGCACTTTGTGGATTACTAATCTAGAAATTCTTTAAAATTAAATAAACAACTTTAACATTTATAAATCAAATAATTTAAAGTACAAATATACATCACTTAAACTTTAATTAAATTCCCTTTTGACCTTTAATGAATAAACCTTAAAATACACATAATCTAAACATTAAATTCCTATAGGATATATCAAAGTGACACAACCTCTTCCAAACACTTAGATGATTTGCTAGGACAACCAACTTTAGCCTAAGTTAAGCCGGTGGATTGGTTTGATTTGATTAATGGTGTCTATACCTAGAGGGCACCTATGTGTGTTTGCTTACTTTATGCAGAATCTAGATGTCATATTTACTTTTATGTTAGTGCACTAGAGAGTGGAGTGAATGAATTCAGGACCGTGTAATTTATTTTCTTTTAATTTTATGTATATATATAACTTCCCACAATGTGCTTTCATATCCGCATTTTACTTTCTGTCATTTACATTTCTGCAAAGTAGAAGTTCCTAGGTGATAATGTGTAAAAAAAGAAATGTATATTTAAATTTCATAGATTTTTTTATATAGATCAAGTTGTAAAGTATTATGAGTTGTAAAAGAGTTAAAGATAACTGCTTATATATATATATATATATATATATATATATATATATATATATATATATATATATATGAAAAGCAATAGACATATAAGTGATAGGATATTCTTTTTAGAATTCCATAGAAGACTTGGAACTCAAAGACTATAAGTAGTTATATTTGATTCTGCATGTATATGATAGGATTAGAATCCAGGTTTATTTATGGGGCCTGACCACCATTACTTTCCTGCAGACCCTGGATTGTACTTTACAAATTTATAAATCAATAAAATTAGCTCTTTTATATATTATTATTCATGCATCATTTGCATCATACGAGTAGTTTCTATTCTTTTGTAAGCATGTTGTATAATATTTAATTTAATGTCTTTAATGAGAAATCCTTTACTCCTAGGATAAAGTTTACCAAATTTTACATACATATGATGATTATTGTACTTAGGATTGTTACTAGCAACTCACTCTAAGCAAGTGGTAAGTCCAAATTGTATACACCCTTCTCAATACACATCCTTCCTTAATTCAAATCTAAATTTCCATACCCAATTCTAGAATTTATAATCTAAAGCCTGTGTGTTGAAATCTAAGTAGCCCAAGTATTTCTTTAAATTTATATAAATTTTAGATTCATTTAGTCTTCATTTTAATTAAGAGTATTATCTTAGAAGATCTAATTAACTATAAGGCCTGCCCCTATAGGGAGTCAAGATCCCAGAATAAAATAAACCCTATCTTAGTTCCTTTCTAAATAGGGAAAAATATGTGAATGCAGACTAGCTCTATTTATATTCCAAATTTAATTTCATAATCAAAAGACATTTTGATATTTTATTTTCTTTACAGTGAATTAAATATCCTCTATATTCGATTATGAAACTAAATTTATAATTTATTTCTCTAATTAGGATGATAGAAGAAGATGCTTTTCATCTTTTGGGGTGAATTGTATATTCCATATGTTGTGCCTTATTAGAAAAATAAGTAATAGTTTCTTTGTTTCAAAATCGATAGTAGAAGATTAGTCTACCCTTCAGGGTGGTATAATGTTAAATTATGCAGTTTTGAATGAAAGAAATTACTATGTTATATTAAAGAAAATCTTATGGGACAATATATATATATATATATATATATATTAATTATTTAAAAAAAATAAATATTGTCCACACTACATATGTTACTTACATCATGAAACCAAAATAAAATAATTTTGCCAGACATGGAGTAGAATTAAAGCAAACTAATTTTCATGGATGGCATGAAAGAAAGAAAATATAAGAGATAAATATCACCATAATGGTTAAAGGGATCTCATATACACTCTTTCTTTTTATTTATAGATTTGCTTCCACAAACACTAGCTAAATATTGGAGGAAGCTTCACCAACCTCCAAGTAGTATCCTTCTGAAGAGACTCTATCTCTTCATCCATAGCCCTCTTGCAAATATCACAATCGAGACTATCCACCACTTCCTCATAGTGACTAGGAACTTCAACCTATGTGGCTAAAAGTTCAAATACAATGTAATCCCTTAACCAAGCTGGTTTTGGGACATTCTGATGCCAGATCCTATTCTTCATAATAGATTTCTGAGTAGGAATCTCATTCTCAACATCATCTTCTATCTTCTGATCTGCAACTGAATTTGGTACCTAGGTAGAAATGACCTACCTTTGTGGAGTAAATGGAGTTGCATCAAACTCTAACTTCTATAATATATCTATGGTCCCAATAGAACTCTCCGCCCGCTTTGAATCCTGACACTTCAACATGCTCGCCTTATCAAAAGTAACATCCCTATTAATGACAATCTTCTTCTCTATTGGATCAAAGAGTTTGAAGCCCTTAAATCCATGTCTAAAGCTATTAAAGATTATCTTCTTTACCCTTGGTTCCAGTTTATCATTCTGAACATGATAATTAGATGGACACCCAAATACTCTCAAGTACTCATAATCTCTAGCAGGATTTCCTGGCCATATCTCCTTTGGGACCTTCTTCCCAATAGCTACAAAAGGAAAATGGTTCACCAAGTGATAGACATAGTTTAGTGCCTCAACCCAATAGACTCTATCCAACCCAATATTGGATAATATATAATGAACTTTCTCCACAAAATTCCTATTCATGCTCACTGCCACTATATTCTACTGCAGTGTCTATCTAATAGTAAAGTGGCTATCCCAAATCTCTGGCACTCCTACAAGAATGCATCTGAAGTGTATTCTCTGCCATTTTTTTATCTTATACATCAAATCTATTTTCCAGTTTAAATTTCAATCCACTACTTCCAAGTTTTAAAGATTTCCAATACCTAGCTTTGCACCTCATATTATACACCCAAACAAATCTAGAGTAATCATCAATAAAAGAGATAAAGTATCACCACCCACCAAATGATTCTATCTTCATCAAGCCCCAAATATCTATGTGAACATACTCCATGATATCCTTTATATTATGAGTGCAATACCAAATGATATACATATCTTCTTGCCAAACATATAATATTCACAAAGATTGAGGTTGTAGGTTCTTGCTCCTTTATTCAATCCTGATCACTTCACCAAAGCCATAAGAGAAGCCTCTTCGGTATGAGCTAGATGCATATGCCACAATGCAGTGGCATCAGAAGAACCATCAACAACAATAGCCATTCCAATCATTGTTCTTCCCTAAAGGTAGTAAAGGTTTTCATGATGAACCCCTTTCAGAAAAATTAATGCTCCATGATATATTTTCAAAACTCCTATCTCAATGACTACCATGTAGCCCTTGGTTTCTAAAGCCCCAACAGATAATAAATTCTTTCTGATATATAGAGCATGTCTCACATCAGTTAGCTCTCTCAAAATACCATCATATATTCTGATGAAGATGCTCCCTACATAAACTATATGATCGGCTTCATCATTTCCCGTGGTCACAACACTACTATCAAGCTCCCTATAGGAGAGAACCCTTGGTTTCTAAAGCCTCAACAAAAGGATGGCCTTGTCTTTATCTCCAACATCCTTATCTACGTTCAAAAGATTTGCCAATAGCTTTATGAAGTTCTTTAAATGCTCATCAATTGTAATACCATGCCTCATCTGAAACTTGTAGAGTCATCGTTTCATATAGAGATGATTCTTCATACTCTTCATTAGATATTTGTTCTCTAAAGTCTTCCATAACTTCACAGCAAAAGTCTCCATCATAACCCCATACATGATCTCCTCAGATAGGCAATTTTTTATCAAACTACAAGCAATCTGATTTATATTGAGCCAATCTCTTTCTAAAATCTCTTCAGGTTGTTCTCTCTCCAGAACATCCTCCATATTCAAATAACATAGTGTATCCATCACCTCACATCGCCATATGCCAAAGTTCTATTTGCCGTCAAATTTTTTCACTTTGATTTTGATGGGATTTGTAACCACTTCATGGATTGATGCCTTCTCCACTGTTGAGGTGGATATATTCATGGCTCCATCAGATCTCATATACTCCAAAAATTATAGCTATCTCATGTAGTCGCAGTTACACCAATTCGACTCTTCCTTAACCTAGACAAACAACATGAATAGAAAGCTCTTTCACTCTTCACGCCATCGTCGAAGTAATCTCTGAGATCCGGATCTGATACCAATTGTTGTGTAATAATTATAATGGAAATAAAATCACACAACACAAACACAATGAACACAATGATTTATGAGGTTCAGTGAAGATGCCTACATCCATGGCAACGGGATGAATATTTTACTAATTTGGATAACAATAGGGAATTACAATTTCTCTAAAGCTATCTCTCTTCTCTTATACATCTAATACAATAGCCCTCAAGCCCTATTTAAAGATTTGAAACAAACAAAATAAGGAAAGCCTAATCAATAAGAAATCTAATCATGCCATAATTAGATCTACTAATCAATACTTTCCTAATCAATGCATAAATCAAATCTCCTAATTAATGCAATAATTAGATCCTCTAATTATTGCATCAATCAAATCTCCAATCAAATAAACTTAATTAGGGAAAAAATCAACTTCCTAATCAAATAAATAATGAGCCATTAAAACTTTCCAAAATAAAGCTTATTGTATTTGAAAATAATTCCAAATCAACATGCTTCACCTTCTCGGTTCGACTACCGCAATTCAATCCCATTGCCTCTCCTCTCTCCAACTTTTAGTGATTATGTCTATTTTAATGCATTGTTCTCCTATTAGATGTGAAAGAGAGGATGGACCAAGAGATGTAAATGTATATTCATTTCATATATGCAAGTATTAGAATAGTAGAGAGCATTAAAATGCATATTTATGTAGAGTTTACTATAGTGCAATTTCTATATTATCCTCAATTTGTTAGGCAACAAGTGCTAAGATTTAATCAGTAGTACTGGAGACAATTTTTGTAATTGGTAGAGACTGAAACTACAATAATGAGTAGTGAAGTGGCCGTCTTATGTGGGCAACATTATCATCAATTATCACTTAACCGCCCAATTCAGATTTAATTTAGCTCATGTTCATTATGATGGTTAAGATTGATATAAGTTTACAATCGATTTGAGATCTTTTTGCCAATGTAGATATGTTTATACTCATGACAGAAGCCATTAACTAAAGCTTTTTTACTGTTTATTTCAAAGTAATTTTTTTCAAAGCTTAAAAAAATGTAGGTTTTTTTTTTTTGTAAAGATAAAATTGTATCTGTTGAGCTGAATAGTTAGCAACTTAGCATCCATATTAGAATTCTTTTTCTTTATTTTTTGTAGTGTATTCCAAAAGACTCCACTCTTTATGTAAACTGGAATTTCAGCTTTGTTCTAGACTCAATTATTATGTTCATGTTGTTTAGTACTTTAGTTGGCCAAATTTAACAATATAAAATATATTAAACTTTGGCTAAAAGTAAGTAAATAAATTAACTCAGGCTTCGTTTGGGACGGCTTTTTTATGGCTTTTTAAAGCAACTTTTTAGTACAAAATTTAGAAAGCTGCTTTAAGAAGCAGTAAAAATGCCGTCTGAAATGAAGCTTATAATCTCATTTCAAACTATATGATTATATGATCAATGATCAAGGGGGTGTTGGAGTAGAAAAGTCTATCATCAAATTTATCCGTTCAGTTGCCAAGAAGGTTAAGAAATTCAATGTTTGTGCACTTATATTTATTTTGAGTGATTAATCTAAATTACTATTAGAATCTAATGCATTGTTTGGGACAGCTTTCTTACTGCTTCTTAAAGAAACTTTTTAGTTAAAAAGTTTAAATTTTTGTACTAAAAAGCTGCTTTAAAAAGTAGTAAAAAAGCCATCCCAAATAAAGCATAAATTGGATTCATGAAGCTATTGATTGTGATCCTGTTTGAAGCACTGCAATTTGAAACTTGTCAAATTTGAATTGACCTAATGCTGTGAGCCTCTCGAAGTAACATCTCATACAATTTGAAAAAACTCATTTTCTTTCATCAAAGGAAACATAAAAGATTTTAAACAGTTTATATAACAACCATCACATGCTTTAAAATCTATGAAATTTATCATTACTATCAAAAATATACATCAATTGTTACAGCTAAAGTTTTTAAAAGTAAAAGAAAAAAGCTTATCAAATAAACATGAAAAAAGAATGTGCTACAGAAATTTACAATCTGCATCAAAACTTCCAAACAATTCATGAATGCGGCTTCATCAGAAGATCATTATTCTCAGAACCCCTCAAAATCTTGAACTGAGGATGAAAAGAATGGGTAGCCTCTTCAAATTGGATCAACAAATAAATAAGAATGCTTAAGGACTGCAACTTTATCGAAGAAACTGTATAATTCAGACACCTCAAACCCAATAATCCATCGACTATTAGGTGTAGGCAGGTCGAGATCAATCGAATTTGGCTTATAAACCTTTGTGCTATCTCCATTCATGTTGGGTAGGGATGAACACCATTACTACCAACAGTAGAAATAACAATAGCAGAAGCAGAATTATTTCCTTCAACCAAATGCGATCTCTTATGATCGCCTAAAGCTTGACCAGATGCAAAAGCCTTGCCACAAATTGAGCACTTATAACTTTCAAAATTCTCTGGAGGCTTTCCAATAGTTTGCGAATCACAATCCTGATTAATCAATTCCATGTTAGCTCCTTTCATCTTTCTATGGCTTCTGCGGTGGTCGACAAGAGCTTGATATGAAGGGAAGCTCTTGTCACAGATTGTGCACACATACTTGTTTCTCTTGCAAGATTTATACATTCCAGATTTGCAATCATATTGCTTTGATGAACTCCCCTTTCCAACATTTAGAACATGAGAACTAATATTGCCATGATCAAAATTTTTCTTGAAACATGAGACTTTTGGCTTCTTAAACGGCTGATCTTCATCTTCAGAAGGATAAGAGCGAACTTTCTTTCCATGTTCAATTATGGGAGGAATCTCATCTAGTATATCTGTGATCGAATGAGTACCTCATAAGAACATAAACATACACAAAGCACCATTCATTTCCTCATTCTCGTACTCCGAGGATAAAGCTGGCGGAGCAGAATAAATAGAGATCTTTGTAACCTTCCGTGGTGTTCTCTTCCTCTTCCTAACTGACATTGAAATTAAGGAAACTTCACTATTAGATTGGCTCGGTATTTCCTCGGCTTGCTCATCAGAACTTCTCCCGCTCCATAAATCATCATCCTCATCATGTTTGAGCTCATATCTGGCCATCTCAAATGAAGTATTCAATGAGGAGCAAACCTTTTCTCTCTTGGCATGGACCTCATCCTTCTTCTTCTCTGGACACACGTCATCAAATCTTCGTGACTTCTTTAGATTATCTCTAAGGCCACATATGCTGACAGGCTTGTCTTTGTCATCCATGAGAGAGCTCAGTGCAACATGAGTCTTCATGTTACCCCCAAGAGATCTTCCAGTTGGGAAGCTTCGCCCACAGACTTTGCAAATCTAGTTCTCCATTGCAAGAAACAGAAAAAATGAAAATAGCAAAGGATAAGTATGAGAAGAAAAGAGAACCGAGAACTCAAGTGAGGCTCATCGAGTTTATGCAATGCGATCCTCCGTATCAATGCCTTGTGAATTTATCTTATAGAACTAATTTTGTATTTCTCGATCTAAAAAGAAGTGATCTTTGATGATCATTTAGCTCTACTCTGTTATTATAAGAAATGGTGCTTCTATCTTCTACGAGAGAAAGCTAAATGGTAGTAGAGCTGGTCATGAGGCAAAATCCATGCATGGAAGAAAGGTTAAAAGTAGAAAGAGGATTCTACAATTGGATGACTTTGATTGCGCCACGCGTGACATCTGATGCATCACTTAATGGTTAGGGAAGCACAGCTCTCGGAAACTACTTCACCATTCTGTATTGCTGTCAAACCAGAGGAATGGTAAAACACAATGAACAAGATCAGCTCTACAGTCCATAACATCAAACACAAATGAAAAGCCAGCACCTCATGCACTTGATGGAAAGACCAAAGACCAAGCAATAATATAATCTAATATAAGTTTTAGAATCTTTTAATTATTGAAAATAATTTCAAGATCATACTATGCTCACTATTTTCTCAATAAAAATACTATTGCTCTTATGTAATATAGTGGGTTCAAAACTAAATTATTTAAATAATTAAGACTATTTTTAATAAACAAGGACAATTATATATTTTTATTATTTTTTGCTGCACTTCCAATGGTCTTGATAACTAATTAAAAGTTTTCATTCATGCCCATATTAGGCTATAATATTACAATCTTGAGCCACGTGGCATGATCAGCATTTGCTATATAGCAATTTTTAGAAAAGGGGGGGGGGGGGGGGGGGGGGGGGGGGGGCAATTTGAAGCTGTAAGTCATGCGTGAATATAGGATCAAGCCATAATTTTAATCTAAATAGTGAATTATTTCACCTTAGCTAAGACCTATTATTTTTTTCCCTTACTAAATTATTCATGTAAAAACTATCATATCTCTTGTGAGCTTTTCTTATCTATTTGAGTGTGAATCATTGTACAATTCTAATTTTATTATGTAAATATTCTAGTACATAATAAAAATGAATTTTAAATTGTTCATATCAAACTTTAAATAAATGTAATGAATTAATATTATACTACTCTCAAAATAAATTCTAATTTTAAATTTAATTTTGATAAAATTTTGATAAGGATATTTCAAACAAAATTTCTTACTCATTATTGGTTTGCAAAAAGAAATTTAAATAATGCTTACCTTATTCTGTTAGTTGGGAGCTTTGGCTATCAATCAAATGGTTCTGGGTTCGAGTCTTGCGTATGTGATGCTTGTGTGAGTTTGTCTTAATTGCCTAAATGTCCAAAAAAAAAGTTATTCATTGTAGACAAGCACTGATTTGCATTGAGAGCTACTATATCCTGTTAACCCTCTGTTAAGGACAAGAGGAATAAAAACAAAAAACTCTCTGTAAGCTCGAATAATATAAATAGACATATGAATGCCAATAAGAATTTTTTAGTGATACAATTTTTTGGGAAAATTATTTTATAGTTAAAAAATTAATGTTGACCAATAAATTCTTCCACGCTGATAAATATCTATACTACTATTATAAAACTAACTTGAGTTTCTTCCAAAACAAAATCCTAGCTTTTTATTTTAATTATTCAAATAGAATCCTAGTCTTTGATTTTATTATCTTACTATGATTAACTGATACTTTAAAAATAATTAATATGTAATTACTTTTCAGTTAAGTAAATATATGAAGAAATCAATTGAATTCCCTAATGCTTCTCTATCTTCCTTCAAATTCATTAAATACCCTTTCATATTCCTCTCATCATAACCCTTACGCTTTATATTCGTATTTCTCGTGGACTCAATTAATATTCATTAAATACCCCTTCATATTCTCCTCTTGCACTATAGGAATGTCAACAATTTGCGGTGGATTACCAACAAACTTTGCAATGGAAAAAGTTTTCTCTGAAATTGTGGTGGATTTGCAATAGACATTTTCGTCATTTATTTTGTGACGAATTTGCGGAGGATTCACTGCAGATTTTTTGCCACAAAGCCATCATAAATTCATTGCAAATCCGTCACAAATACCTCTATCTAAATCAACACCTCACTGATTCTTTCATTCATTTATCATTCAGTTGGACTGTACCCATAACATTCCTTTGACGATGTTCCCCTGTGCCATCATCTCCTTCAACAACATTCCATCAATTCCTCTTCATCCTTCATCAGACTTCCTTGCCATTCTTCATGATCATAGCCGTCGTCCCCTCTCACTGCTAGTTGCTCACCTCCTTCGACGATGTTCCTTCCTATCGCATTCGCCGTTCTCCTTGGACACTTCCTCACCATCATCTCCTTCCACGACATTCTTCCTATCACATCTGATCAGCTCTTTGAGAAGGTAATCTTCCTTCTATTTCATTTCAAGTCTATTGTTCATACTTTAGGGTTAATTAGAAGATGCATTGAGATTGTTCATAGTTTAGGACCTTTTGTGTGATAGAAAAGTTTTCCTCAAACTTTAGAAAAGTTCTATAAGATGGTGGTGAAACATGCAATGGTTTATGGTATAGAATGTTGGACATTAAAAGAGAAGCATAATTTTAAGTTAAGCATTGCAAAGATGAGGATGCTTAGGTGGATGAGTGGCTTAGCTCTTAGAGTCTATTGTTCATGGTGATGGTGTAATGGATGGGGATACTATTAGTAGAATTCATGTTGGATGGTTGAAATGGAGGAATGCACCGGGCTTATTGTATGATAGAAAAGTTCCCCTCAAAATGAATGGAAAATTCAAAAAAATGGTGGTGAGACCTGCAATGATATAGAGTGTAGAATCTTGTCCATTAAAAAATAGGCATAATATTAAGTTAAGTGTTGCAGAGATGAGGATAATAAAGTGGATGAGTGGCTTTACTCTTAGAGTCTATTGTTCATGGTGATGGTATAATGGGTGGAGGTATTATTAGCAAAATTCATGTTGGACAGTTGAAATGGAGGAATGCATCAGGCTTATTATGTGATAGATAAGTTCCCCTCAAACTTAAGGGAAAATTCTAAAAATAGTGGTGAGACCTGCAATGCTTTATGGTGTAGAATGTTGATCATTAAAAGAGAAGCATAATATTAAGTTAAGTGTTGCAGAGATGAGGATGCTTATGTGGATGAGTGGCTTTAATCTTATAGTCTATTGATCATGGTGATGGTGTAATAGATGGAGATATTATTAGTAGAATTTGTGTTGGATGGTTGAAATGGAGGAATGCATCAAGCATAGATAAGTTCCCCTCAAACTTAAGGGAAAATTCTAAAAAATGGTAGTGAGACCTGCAATGCTTTATTATGGTGTAGAATGTTGGACATTAAAAGAGAAGCATAATATTAAGTTAAGTGATACAAAGATGAGGATGCTTAGGTGGATGAATGGCTTTACTCTTAGAGATAGGATACAAAATAAGCATATACATGAAAAGGTTGGACTAGCTCCAATGGAAAATAAGATTAGAGAGAGTCTCCTTAGATGGTTTGGTCACATAAAATGATGACCTTTCGAACACTCATTTAGGAAACTAGATGTATTAGTGTGTTGCACTAATTCACACACACTCTTCTATTGCCCAATATACAATGAGTGTGTGATAGAGGTGCACAACTATCATGTAAACTCCTAAAATCATCACAATTGCACATATTATTTATTTATTTTTAAATTGATAAAAATCTAATTGTTTGGTTATAGGAATTTATAGTCCAATTATTTTATGGATATTCAAAAGTATATAAGTTTGATGTATAACTGAATGTTGCCTGGACGTAAGATATTAACAGATGAATTTCTGAATGGAGTGAATTATTTTATTTAGGAAGGATGTTAATTACCTTAATTTATATCATATGGTAGGTTTCATTGTCCATGTTCCAAACATAAAAATCAAACCTACCTCACATCAGATGAGATTATTGTTGATCTATATCACAGAGGATTTATGCCAGAATATTTGTATTGGACTTCACATGATGAGTACGAGCTTCATTTTAACTGTCAGTGCAACCCATCTACAAGCTCCAAAATAGTTGAGAAAGACAGAGTTATGATGTTTGAGGATTTGATTTATGATGCAACTGGGCCATAATTTCAACAATATACAAAAGAATCCCTGACTAAGGAGGCACAAAACTTTTGAGATTTGTTTCATGTTGCATAACAACTAATCTAGAATGGGTGCACTACTCACTCAGAGTTATTATAGCCATGAAGATGTTAAGCATAAAGATAGAATATATTATACCTAGTGAATATTTTAAAAAATTCATTGGCCTGCTTAAGGATACCAACCTGATAGATAATATTATTTTAATATATTTTAATAATTTTTTTATTTATGTATGCTAATTTAAGTATATTATAGAAGGAGATACCTAGATGCATGCCAAGTGGAGGGGATAGCCATGGAAAGTCATCTTGAGCTCTCCAGGCAAGATTAGGGTTAAAAAGCCCATGGAATTAGCTCATATGAAGAGGGGATCATGGCCGGTTGGTTTTACCTGCCCTAGCCACCGCAGGCCACTGCCTTTAGTCAGGCTTAGGTGGAAAGATTCCTAAGGAGTTAGTAAGCTTAGGAGTGAGCTCAATTGGGTAGGAAGAAACCAAATTTCCCAACATGGCTTGGGTTGACTCAAACCTGGATGGTTTGGGTCAGTTTGGGTCTTGATCCAGGTCAAGCCAGGGGTTGGGCTGAACATGTGTGGTGCATAAGGTCATGGGTTATCCAATGTGATAGGCAATTGGGTTTAATTTGGTCTTGGTTGAGAGTTGTCTCAAGTCAAAGTGGTTTTGACCACTTTGGGCTAGGCTAAGTCTTATCCTAAGTTAACCCATGGGCTTGGCCAGTTAGGGCATGTGTATGGATGATGGAGGACCCAATGGGGACCTTGGTTGGGTTTGATTTGCCTTAGGTAGGGTTTGGCTCATGAAGAGTCCTCTTTGGGCACTTGGATTAAGGCATATGGCTAACCCAAGTAGACCTAAGGGTTGGACCTCTCAAGGGTGAGTCTTAGGGACCTAATGAGCAGCTCCAAGAGTTTTAGGTTAGCTTGACAAAGCTTGGAGTAATGAATTTGTCATAGGTGTAGGTTAAGGGTTGGTTTGATCAACCATGGTTTACTTGGTTACTATGTGTTAGAAATGAGTCCAACTCATTCACATTGATGATTTAAAACCATTGAACTTGGTTTCAAGCCATGAAATGGCCACTTGGTTTGAGAAGCCCATTTAATCCTTAAGGGGTCAGTTGTTCAACATGAGTTCACCTGGTCAACCAAGTATGACCAAGGCATGAATTTAATTTTAATGCATTCCTAAAGGTTTTTAGGATACATGGGAAATGGTTTCATGGCTTCATGTGAATTGTCCATGTTAAAGTTTAGAGAAAACTTCAAATTTCCTTTTAAGGGTATTTTGGTCAAATATTCCCCTAGTCAACTTTGGGTCAACCAGGGTCCACCAAAGATTTAGTTTTTGGGTTTGATATGTCATAAACATGATTATGGACATTTTTAAATGTTTCAGGGAAGGTTCCAAGGTCAAATTCTATAAGATGCAAGATCGAGTGGCATAGGCTATAAATATTTTAAAGTTTAATTGCCTTCACATTTCAATTGAGTTTTATGGGTTAGAGTTCTTGAAATGACCTCAAATTTAGAGGGTTGACCCAATGAACATGCCTAATCAATATGCAATTGATATATCATGAATTGGGAGTTATTTGATTTTATTTTGAGGGTTGACCCAATGAACATGGGCCTTTGACCTTTAAATTTGTTTTGGAATTTTTGATTTGAATATGATTTGGGATTTGATTAATTTAGTTTAGTTAACCTTATAACAAAAATGGGGTCAATAATCCCCAACCTCAGGAGAAGCTCCTTCATTTCATTGAGGTGTGTATATGCATCTTGTCTCACTTCTTGATTAAGGCATAGTTTATGCATCTTATCAAGACCTCTCTTTTAATGATTTCGTGGCATACACACACACTTCAGACTGTTACTTTTACTTTCACCAATTATATAGTAGGTTTTATTAGATATTGGTCATATGATAGGTTAAATAAAGCTTTTGCATTGTTGGATAAAGTTTATCCCCTTTGTAAACCTTAGCGACTTTCATATGGTCAACTAGGCCAGTAATGTATACTACCAACTTATGTCATATGCATTAGGTTTTATTTTTTCACATGAAGTGGACCTCACTAAGATGTTTTTTGGGCTTTATTGATAAAATACTTAAATAACTACAAAAAATTATTCCTTAATGATTTTGAGCCTTAAATTTTATTTCTAAAAATATTAATATGTCATGTACAATAGAAAATGTAAAAATTGAGATCTATTATGTTAGGTTTAGGTGTTTTTTTTTCAATTTCCCATGATCTTTGGTCAAGTTGTGTACTAATGCTACATAAGTGTCTACTCATAGATAATATGGTAGGCTCTACCACTTCAACCTAGTATAGAACCCATTTTTTAAGTTCGTTTATTATGGGTATTAGATCATCATAATGTGTGTTAGTTTTTGTATCCTCTTCCTTAATATTGAACTTATGTGACATATATAGGAAAGAATCCTAAGGTTGTGGGGCTATGAGTCCTAATGATATATCGGTCTTAGTGCCCTTTGTTACAATGCCACGTAGCTTATAAGTTAAATAAATAAAGGGAGAAGGGTCAAAAGTTCTACATAAAATATTCCCTTTTAAAAAATTAGAGAACCTTTAAGATCTTAATAACCCTTATACCTTAGTGTTAAATCCTAGGTCTTATACAATCCTTATATATCATGGTGTAGTGAGTCTTTCATTCCCACGTAACCCTTTTAAAATTGATCAACCTTTGACATAGAAAGCTTAAAATTTTTATGATGGGAAACAGGCCACTTTAGTGTGTCACCTTTTTGCATGACCTTGAGCCTTAGGTAATCAAGGAGGGATTACACACCCTTGTAGATGATCATTCTAATCTGAGTTATGTTTAGGATTGGGGATAGGCCACTTGTCCATCAATTCTTTCTAACTCTAGCATAGGTTAGGATGAATGTATTTTAGACTCTTTATAACTTAATGATCAAAACTATAATTTTAAAAATAAAGTTATAATTATTTCACTCTAAATGTCTAATTACTTAAAGAGAATTCTCTGGGCTAACAAATTAAATGATATGAACTCAACCTTTCAACGTGAACCCTACACTTAAATTAAAATAATTGGCTAACACTAATTCTGCACATACGTAGGTTCTGGATAGGGCATTTTTTGTTGGCATTCTAGGCTAGGGTGTAGCTTGAATAATATTTTTTAATTTCTTTATTTTTTTATTTTGCATGTGTGCTGATATGATGATGTGTTTTTTTCTTATGGTTTGGATTATTTATTTTTGTGGTTTTCTTTTGTTTGGACTGATAAGGTGGTTAGGCTTTTTATACATATTTTTTGCAAGTGACCATGTTCCCAAGGGGCTAATAAAATACTATAATTATCATTATAAATGTGCTCTCTAACAGGTACCACAAGGATTGCTAAGCCCTTAGGAATGTTGTTCTAAGAACTAGGTCTAGATATGGACATAACTATTTTATTATAAATGTGATAATCTTTATTTTATAAGAAAGTGTTGTACTTTTCTTTTTACATATATAATTTTAGTTAGGAAGGCTATGTAGGCATGTGGGTATTTTAGAAGGCAGAAGGCCAAACATTTGTAGATCAATCAAGACCCACATGTCATTCACATATATATAGTTTGAGGACTGAGTTATTACTATGAGCTCGGCCACCTATTTTTCTTTTCCTGGGGTGTATTGCAGAACCCAGCTGCACTCTTGGCCTTTCATTTATTATTTACTCTTTTCTGATTGGTATGTTTACTTTAATTGTGCAATAGAATGACATACTTTTCTTAGGTTTCCTTAATTTCTTTGATTAGGAATAGCCTGGGCATTTACTTTCATTAGGCTCTTAGGATGTCAAACTTTTTATCTTAAATAACCAATTGACTCAATATATATATATCACAAAATGACACGACCTTTTAAAAGTTATTCTTTTTATAGTAACAAACAACCCAATCCAAGTCAGTAAAAATCCAAGATGATACCCACATGCATAGCCCAGTGAGTCAGCATGTTAGATTTTTCTTTTATAAATTCAATTAGGGTTAGCTAACTAAAATTTTACATGAGAATTTCATGTCCACACATGGTCGATCAGCCCTTATTTTAGTGGAAGGGTTATCAGTCACATTCTTAATAATAACCATCCACCCTAGGATGCATTTGTATAGAGACTTGTAGTAATGAATTTAAATATGTTTAAGAGGGTCTAGATGGCTTTCCTTTCTAGGTAGAATAATAAGTCCATGTCAGGTTGCTTAGGTCCCTGGTGGAATTTAAGTTGTAAGTCCACTCTCGTCTTGTATTAGTTAGGTCAAGGATGTTAATATTGGGAGTATAATTTATCTCTTGTAGATTTTGGATCAAATAATGGCTCTATAAGCATATTATTGTGATCTTTATCATTGGGTGAGTCCTCTATTCTTGAGAGACTATAAAACTTACTTATCTATGTCATACTGATGACATATTTTACATCTCTATCTCTCTCTCTCTCTCTCTTGCATGCTTTATTTATAATTTTTCTTCTCTTAAATTTTTTTTCCTTTAGATCGATCAAATGACTGCATGATCTTTGTGTATGCTTAATAGCCCATTGAGCCCATCTCCTTAGATTAGAAGAATCTTGGAATCCCATTATGCACCAAATCAAGAAGTGAATAAAATAACTTCCCTAATCGAGAGTGTTCTTAGTTTTGAGGCCTAGGATATAATTAACCTCTAGTTTTGTACCCATAAAATTGACACCCATATCAAATAAATATCACTCAAGATGATGTATCAAATGGAGGAAATCTCATGATGCTTGAATTACATATATCATAATCCATCAAAATGTGTAGGCAAAAGCCACTATTTTTCATGGATAATCATATATATGATTCAATCTACTCTTCTATTGGCCTGCTTGTATAGAGTGTAAAGGGATATGACCATTTTGTCTTACAGGATAATGCGATCGCACCATTTACATTCTGACCCCAATGAGCATCCCTTTTGCAGACTCACAAATTTCTATAGATCATGGTGGAATAGGTTTCTCTCCATCTTTAGACACTATATTATTCATTTTTGTATGTATTTCTGATTTGGTGCTCCTTAGTCTAGGTTCTTCCTTTCCTAGTATTATTGGCTAGTCCACTCTCTTCTCTAAATCATCTCAAAGTTTTGTCTTATGCTAATTATTTTAATTCTTAGAATTCATCTTGATGGCATTCTCCGATCTTTAAGTTACCTTTTTTTACCTGAACTAAGGGTGACTCTCCAAGAGTCACTGTTGTCCAACCTCCTTAAGGAGGGTATTAATTTTGGCTCTTTTACTAATTCACCTTACATTACTTTCAGTAGGCCAACAACCTCAAAGGTTGTTCTCTTTTCTCCCGCTAATAGGAGAGGCATATGGCTATACGCCCCTTCGATCATCCAATTATCTGACAGCCAGCCCGAGCACCCACTCATGCCATTCCTATTCTTCCATAGCTAGTGCACCCTGCGGCTAGGCATCCTATTCCTGGGCCACTACTTGCCCAGCCTTCATGTATAACAGTTAAGTGACTTATTCTTATAGTACCTACAGTCCAGATAATTCTATCCCCTTAGCATATTTGATTAGCAGTTTCTTTATCTATTACTCCATAAGGCTACCTGTGCTTGAGTCTCCCCTCCTTCTTCCTTCTCGAAGAAGATGGGTGCCAGGTTTAGATCCCTTCCCCTTTCTCTACTCTTTGTGTTTTTTATTTTAGTTTGGCTCTCTCACTCTAAGACTACTGAGTAGACTCTAGCATCCACTCCTCAAGTAGCTTCTATTACTCCTATTATTTAGTTTATTAGTTCCATTATCCCGTCTCCCTCCACCTCTATCCTCGAGAGAATGGCCCAAAGGAAAAGGATTTGGAGGTTACTATTAGCAACATAGCGGTACAATAGATGTCAGACTCTTTGGCTTATCAAGAGTCAATACAGTCAATGATGGTTTCCCTGTAGTGGGGGCCATACTAACCACCAATTCTACAGATCCCTAAGGTGATAATTACCCTAGAGATTCACACAGTTCAAGGAAGATGCTTCTTCCCATCAGTATACTGTGGTGATGACGAGTATGTCATTTACATTATGATAGCCCCTCTGGTCATCACAGCACTTCCAAGCACTAGAGTCCCCAAGAATAATGTTGTTAGGGCTTAGAAAGCTTTATGTTCTAATTTTAGAGGAAGGCGGAAAGCCTTTCCATAAATTAATTTATAGGGAGTCATACCAATTGGAATATTATAAGTAATTTTATATGCCCATAATGTGTGAGCTAATTTTATTGCCCAGTCTTTTCCATGTGAATTGACCATTTTTTCTTGGATTAATTTCTAAATTACTAATCTCACCCTGACCACTGGTTTGAGGATGATAAGCAGTTGCTACTCTATGATAAATTCCATATTTTATAAAGACTATTTCTATTTATCTATTACAAAAATGACTTCCTTCATCACTAATTAAAACTCTTAGCATTTCAAATCTTGAGAACATTTTTTTCTTTAAAAACTTAATCATAGTTTGAGCATCAATTTTAGAAGTTGCCACATCTTCAACCCACTTTGAACCATAGTCCATAATAATAAGAGTTTATTGATTTCCCTAGGATGGCATAAAAGGTCTCATAAAATCCAATCCCCAAACATCAAATATTTCTATTTCTAGAATATAATTCAATGTCATTTCATATCTTTTTGTAATATTCCAATTCTTTGGCACAGATCAAATTTCTTAATATATTCATTTACATCTTTAAATAAAGTAGGCCAAAATGTCCCCCATAATGTGAGTCATGACACTTATTAATGATTGATTATATTTTTTCTTCAGGAACATATTTTCTCATAATTTGATTGTTGTAAGATTTAAATAATTAAGGTTCATCCCAAAAATAAAATTTGATATCATATAAAACTTTTCTCTTTTCACTAGGATTTAAATCATAAGGAAGTATACAACTAATAATAAAATTAACACTGTCCCCATACCTAAGTGAATTGTGTTGTGACTTGAGCTTACGAGTTTATATTTTTGATAATAACAAACATTATGGCTCACATCTTTATGTTTCATTCTATACTTATTTTGTATGTACTAACATTTCAGGAAATCATACTCAAGAGTGCAAAAGATTTCAAGACAGAAATAGATTGGATTAGGGTTTATGGTATTTAAAGTCTATATTTTTATTTTTCTTGAGTCTGAGAGAGTGTGATTGTAAATTGGGTAACCGTACACACACATTGGGGAAGTAAATTTTAGAACTAATCGTACTGTATGATTACCAATCGTACTGTATGATTACCAATCGTACTGGATGACTAGTATGTTTGTACCTCCATAATGGAGTTTACTAAATCAGGATTGGAAATTTTTCTAAGTACATTTCGTACAACACAAAATGGATTCATTCTGGACTCTAATCAGAGTACAAAATGAGGTTCATACACGTTGTACCAGACGAATGAGTTCATTTTGAACTGATCGTACTGTATGCTGTCAGTTCGTACAAACACCGATCAGAGTACAAAATAAGGTTCGTACCAGTTCGTATAGATGAAATTTGAATTATTTGTCCTGCACGATGTAATTTTTATATGGATGAATTTGAACTGTTCGTACGGGTGGATCGTACGGGATGATATGACTTCGTACAGATGACTGAATTGAGTCCATACAAGTCCGTACGGGACACTATGCATTCATACGGATGGATTGTATGGGGACCCTATTCATTCGTACATGGATACTATTCATTCATACAAGGATACTATTCATTTATATGGTATAATATGCGATCGTACGGTAAGATCGTAAGACAGTTTTCTAGCAATTTTCAGCTTTTGGACGGTTCTTCATGTCTTTTCTATATAAGAAGTCCTAAAAACTGTCACTAAATACCTTTATTGCGTATCTCTCTTGAGAGTGGCCATTGAGTGTGAGTGTTTGGGAGAGATTGTGAGAGTGGAGTGTGAGAGATCTAGTGTGGGGGAGTTGTGAGAGTTTCATAAGGTTTCCCAAAGTGAGGATCTCTTTGTCTTCTCAAAGTTTCTGCCCATCTCCTCAGGAGGCTCTTGAGGGAATATTTTCAACATTGCGTCTAGGTTCTCTGCCTACACTAGGAGGGTGAAAAAGGATGACTAGCTTCTCTACCTTCACCAGGAGGGTGAAAAGGATGATGGTTCTCTACCTTTACCAGGAGGGTGAAAGAGGATGACGGTTCTCTGCCTTCACCATGAGGGTGAAAAAGGATGACGAGTTCTCTACCTTCACTAGGAGAGTAAAAAAGGACGATGGGTTCTTTGCCTTCACCAGGGAGGGTGAAAAAGGATGATTGTTCTCTGCCACACCAGGTTGGTGGGAGAGAGTTTGTAAGGGCTTCTCCACCTTACTGTGGGGGCAAAAGGAGAGTCACTTTTATTTAGTGGAATACCTGAAGAAGGAGTCTTCAGGGAGTGGACATAGGTCTAGTTGGACTGAACCACTTTAAAATTTGGTATTTTTCTGTTCTCTTTTATTTTTTGCATTTTTTTATTTTACGCACTTTAATATTATATGGTTAAAAAATCTTTTGTGAAAATCATATTCAATCAACTGCATGTTTTAAGGATTCTTAACTAAGTTTTTTAGAAATGATTTTCAATAATCCAAGAGAATTTTTTAAATAAACAATTCACCCCCCCTCTTGGTTAGCGTTGGAACATAATTAATAGGTCTAAGTACCTATTCGCACTATCAAGTGGTATCAGAGCCTTACTTCAAAAATTAAAGATTAGATTACTTTTTGAAAAATGATCGTGGCTACTTTTGGAAATTGAAAAACTACTGAAGGATATTCAATCACTAAACCACCTTTATTTGAAAATATTTCTTTTAATTTTTGGAAAATTTGAATGTCTACTTTCTTGCAATCAATAGATTATCGAATGTGGCATATAATTCAAACTGGTTATTCTGTACCGTCACGTATTATAGATGGAGTCAAAATTGATATTCCATTTTCTGAATGGAATAGAGTAAAAAAAATTTATGCTCAATTAAATGCTAAATATATGAATTATTTATTCTGTGCTTTAAATTCTGAAGATTATAAGAGAATCTCTACATGCACTATTGGTAAGAAAATTTGGGATAGTTTATGTACTACATACAAAGGTACTAGTGAAGTTAAGCTATCTAAGTTCAATGTTTTTATGTATGACTATGAGCTCTTTAGTATGAAACCTTATGAGACTATCTTAGACATGTTTACTAGGTTTGAACAGATAGTAACATAATTACAAGCTGTAGGTAGAGAAGTTTCAAATTTTGAAAAATTAAATAAAATTTTACAATGTCTGCCTGAAAAATATAATGCTAAAGTCACTGCTATAATTGAATCAAAAGATTTGAATGATTATACTATTGATAATCTAATTGGCTCACTCATTGCTCACAAGTAAACTATGAGTCAAAGACTTTTTGATACAGGTGAAATGATAGTGCTAAAGATTGAAGATAAGGAGAAAAGCAACTCGGTAGATGATGAAAGGAAGGAGATAACATCAATAACGAGAAAATTTGAAAAGTTACTAAAGCGCAAGTATCAAAATCAATAAACGAGGAACAAAGGTAAAAATGGTAAGGATATTAAGAATTCCTCTGAAGTAATTTGCTTTAAGTGTAGGAAATCCGAACATATGAAAAATGAATGTCCAAACTTAAAAACTCTTCTGGCAATAAAAAAAGGTAAAAATAAGCAAATTGCAATAAGGGCAAATGATAAAAAGCAAAAAATCTCCTGGGCAGACCTAGTTTCTAAATCATCAGACCTGGAGCACGAAGATGCAAAATAAAGCCTTGTATGTGCGCTAATTTATTTTTTTGTTCGTGTATGTTTATGTTCGTTGTGTTTATGTTTATGTTCTGTGTTTTCTTTATGTTTTATTTTTCTTATTATTTTATGTTTTGTCTTTTAAATTTTAAATTAGTATCCATGTTGTTGTATAGTTTCTCTGATCAGCACATACATATCATATTTGATTTCGTATACGCTTTAGAAAATCAGATTCTTTTCAAAGATCATTTTTTTCTAAAAATGAAAATTTTACCTCTTTTTTTCTTGAAATTTTATGTAAGTAGTGGTTGACTTCTCTAAAATAAGTCAAAGGATGGAAGTTCATGATTTTGTCTTTCTATCTTATTTCTTTAATAAAGCTATTTCATTTTTGATTCAAAATCTTCATCGAATTATAAATTAGATTTTGAAATTAAACTTTTTCATCTCCCTACATTTTCTCTATCTCATAGGGATCTTTTCCAAGTTGTTCAATCCACTTCATTATTTTCATAATCAAGTTGTTCATTTTTATCAATACATTGGGTTTGCTTTAGTCTTTAAAATGTTAGAAAGGAAGCATATTTGAAAAAAGAAAAGAGGCATAAAATGAGCCTAAAGCTGAAAAGATGCGCAATGTTGCCAAAATGAAAAGATACACAAATTGTATTAAAAATCAAAAGATGCGCAAAGTGCATCAAAAATTAATAAAGAGGTACAAAATGAGCCCACAATAAGTTAGCTTACCTTTCTTATATTTCTTAAATCTTAAGAAAACCCTTATATCTACTGATATTTTCGATACTTAAGATTGAAAATCATGATTCTTGATTCACTGTTTTGCATTAATTTTCTATTAGATATATTTCATGGAAGAAGTTTTAAAAAGATTACTATTTCCTTCTCTAATTTGTTCCTTGATTTAGATATTTGTTTAAAAAATATTTAGCCTTTAAGGAACCTGAGCTAGGATTAATAAATTCTGAATCTCTAACCTTTCTGGGTTATATGTTGTCAATTCATGTCTTACTAAGTTTTTGAATAGAATCAAGAGGCAACTTTCTCATTCTAAGAAAATTTATTGAAATTTCAAACTGATTCTTTTAAAAATATCACCTTCACTTGATCAGCGTCCGTTTGATCTTTAGTCAATTTTTTTTGTTTTGTGTTATTTATGCTCCTCTTCTTTTTGATAATGTTAAAGGGGGAGAATGTACTGTAGTATTTATTTTATACTGTTGTTTTTTTTTATTTATCTTTTTCCTGGAAAAAAAATTTAAAAAGAAACGAAATTATTTTAATTTCCCCTATTTTTAAATAATTATCTTAGTGAGGGGGAGATTAGGAGAGAGATAAAACTTATTTTTACAAATTCAACCAGTAATATTTGTCATCAACAAAAAGGGGGAGATTATTGCGACTCGTGCTCACGAGTTTATATTTTTGATGATAATAAATATTATGGCTCAAATCTTTATGTTTCATTCTATACTTATTTTGTGTGTACTAATATTTTAGGAAATCATACTCCAGACTAAAAAAGATTTCAAGATAAAAATAAATTGGATTAGGATTTATGGTATTTGAAGTCTGTATTTTTATTTTTCTTGAGTCTGAGAAAGTGTGATTGTAAATTGGATAACTGTGCACAAACACACTGGGGAAGTAAATTTTAGAACAAATCGTACTGTACGATTACCCATCATACTGGACGACTAGTATGTTTGTACCTCTAGAATGGAGTTTACTAAATCAAGATTGGAAACTTTTCTAAGTACATTTCATACGGTATGAAATGGGTTCATCTCAGACTCTAATCAGAGTATGAAATGAGGTTTGTACACGATCATACCAGATGAATAAGTTCATTTTTTGAACTAATCATACTATACGATGTCAGTTTATGTAGACACAGATTAGAGTATGAAATGGGGTTCATACTAGTTCATACAGACAAAATTTGAACTGTTCGTACTGTATAATGTAATTTTCATACGGACGAATTTGAACTGTTCGTACGATACTATACGTTCATATGGGCGGATCGTACGGGATGATATGAATTCATACGGATGACTGAATTGAGTTCATACAAATTCATATGGGACACTATGCATTCATACGGACGGATCGTACATGGACACTATTCATTCATACGGGATGAAATGCGATCGTACGGTACGATCGTAGGATAGGTTTCTCACAATTTTTAGTTTTTTGACGGTTCTTCATGTCTTTTCTATATTAGAACTCCTAAAAATTGTCACTAAATACCTTTATTTCTTATCTCTCTTGAGAGTGGCCATTGAGTGTGAGTGTTTGGGAGAGATTGTGAGAGTGGAGTGTGAGAGATCTAGTGAGGGGGAGTTGTGAGAGTTTCACAAGGTTTCCCAAAGCGAGGATCTCTTTGTCTTCTTCAAGTTTCTGCCCATCTCCTCTGGAGACTCTTAAGGAAAGATTTTCAACATTGTGTCTAGGTTCTTTGCCTACACCAGAAGGGTGAAAAAGGATGACTAGGTTCTCTGCCTTCACCAGGAGGGTGAAAAAGGATGACGGTTCTCTGCCTTCACTAGGAGGGTAAAAAAGGACAATGGTTCTCTGCCTTCACCAGGAGGATTGAAAAGGACGACGGGTTCTCTGCCTTCGCTAGGAGAGTGAAAAAGAACGACGGGTTCTCTACCTTCAGCAGGGAGGGTGAAAAAGGACGATTGTTCTCTGCCGCATCGGGTTGGTGGGAGAGAGTTTGTAAGGGCTTCGCTGCCTTGTTGTGGGTGCAAAAGGTGAGTCACTATTATTTAGTGCAATACCTGAAGGAGTCTTCGGGGAGTGGATGTAGGTCTAGTTGGACTGAACTACAATAAAATTTGGTGTTCTTCTGTTCTCTTTTATTTTCTGCATTTTTTATTTTATGCACTTTAATATTTTGTGGTTGAAAAATCTTTTTTGAAAATCATATTCAATCAACTACATGTTTTAAGGATTCTTAATTAAGTTTTCTAGAAATAGTTTTCAATAATCTAAGAGAGTTTTTTAAATAACCAATTCACCCCCCTCTTGGTTAGCTTTGGGACATAATTAATAGGTCTAACAACCTATTCACACTGTCAAATTGTTCGCATGAAGTGCAAATAATTTTTCATCAGGAAAATTTTCATTAATCTCATCTTCATTTAATGTATACTTTTTAATAGAAAGTCTAGAAAGATGATTGACAATTTAATTTTCAGTACCCTTTCTATCAAAAATTTTTATATTAAATTCTTATAATTGAAGAATTTATTTAACCAATCTCAGTTAGTATCGTTCTTTGTTATAAGATATTTGATAGCAGCATGATTAGTGTAAACAATTACTTTAGTGCCAATCAAGTATGATCTAAATTTATCAAAAGTAAAAAATAATAACTAACAACTCTTTTTCAGTTGTTGTATAATTATATTATGCAAAATTCATGCAAAATTCAAAATTTTGCTAGCATAAAAAATGACACTGAATTTCTTATCTTACTTTTCCCTATAATAGTACCCAAAACAATATCACTAGCATCACACATTACTATAAAAGGTAAAGACCAATTAAGAATAATAATCACTGGAGCAGTAATTAAATGTTATTTTAATGCATTAAAGCTTTAAGACAAGCATAATTAAATATAAAAGGAACATCCTTCTCAAATAGTTGATATAATGGTCTAGAAAATTTAGAGAAATCTTTAATAAATCTTTTATAAAATCCTGCATGACCTAAAAAATTTCTAATGCCTTTAACAAAATTGGGAGTGGGGAATTTTTCTATTACATGAATTTTTGAAATATCTACTTCCAATCCTTTCTTAAAAATTTTATGCCCTAAGATAATGCCCTTGGTTATCATAAATTGACACTCCTCCCAATTTAAAATTAGATTTATTTTTACACATCTTTTCAAAATAAAGGTTAAATGCTCAAGAAAAGAATAAAATTTAGGGCTAAATACTAAAAAATCATCCATGAAAATTTCAATACCCTGCTCAATTAAGTTGGAAAAAATAGACATCATACATCTTTGAAAAGTAGAAGAAGCATTACATAGACTAAAAGATATTCTCCTAAAAGAAAAAGTTCCATAAGGAATAATGGAAGTAGTTTTATCTTGATCTTCAAGTGCAATAAGAATGGGATGATATCCTAAATATCCATCTAAAAACAAAAAATGAATGCCCTGCCAACCTATCTAGCATCTGATCGAGAAAAGGCAAGAGAAAATGATCTTTTCTAGTGGCTTTAATTAAAATTTCCTATAATCTATGCAAATCCTCCATCCTAAAATAGTTCTAGTGGGTAAAAGTTCATTATGTTCATTTATTATAATAATCAATCCTCCTTTTTAAGGAACACAATGAATAGGACTAACCCAAGAATTGTCTAAAATATGAAAAATAATCCTAACATCCATCCATTTAAGAATATCTATTTTTAACATCTTTCATAGAAGGGTTAAGTCTTCTTTGAGGGTTAGCTTATGGTATTGAATTAGCTTTCATTAAGATTCTGTGCATGTAAATTAAAGGAGTAATCCCCTTAATGTCAGCAATTGTCTACCTGAAAGCTCTTTTCAAATTACTTAACACCCATCAATGCAGTTTCTTAATGTGATTATAAATTTATTGAAATAATTATAGAAAGAGTAGAGTTATTACCCAAAAAAGTATACTTGAGATGACAAGGTAAACCCTTAAACTCAAAAAAAAGGGGCTTCTTCAATGGATGGTTTTAAACTTTTCTCAAAAGAGTATGTTTCCAACAATGCAAAATTTTCATTGATTAAGTTTTCATTCTTTATTATAGATTCCCCTAATATTTTTTATTCTCTTCAACTTCTTCCTTTTATGATAATCCTCCTTCTAAAAACTCTTCCTTAAGATTCTTTATTACCATATCTTTTAAATCCACCCTAAAGCAATCTTTATTCTTCTCTTGAGGGAATTTGATAGTTTTAAGTACATCAACTTTAACTTCCTGATCTTGAACCCTCATAGTCAATTCACCTATTTATACATCAATCATTGCTTTACCAGTGGCTAAGAATGGTCTTCCTAAGATGAGGCATATTCCCTTATATTCTTCTATATCTAGAATAATAAAATTCATAGGGAAAATAAATTTATCAACTTTAGTCAACACATATTCTATTACTCTTCTTGGGTAAGTGAAAGATCTAATAGCTAACTAAAGAATAACATAAGTAGGTTAAACTGCTCCAACATCTAGTCATTTAAAAATGGAAAGCAGCATGAGGTTAATACTAGATCCCAAATCACATAAAGCTCTCCCATAGAATTTGTCTCCAATAGTCAAAGGAATGGAAAAACTCCTAGGGTCTTTAAGTTTTCAAGAAGTTTCTTTTGAATTATAGCACTAGACTTTTCAGTTAATTCCACAATTTCAAATTTCCCTAGCTTCCTTTTCTTATTCAAAATATCCTTCATAAATTTTGCATATGTGACCATTTGTTCTAAAGCTTTAGAGAAATGCATATCAATAGTTAATTTTTTAAACACTTCTACAAATTTTGAGAACTACTTATCAATATTTTGTTTGATTAATCTCTGAGGGAAAAGTGATGGTGATCTTTTTTCAACCCTCCTAATTACTTGTTCAAGTTCTTTTATAAGTTCAGGTTGTTCTGTTAAAGATTTATTTTCTACTTGTTCAACTTCACTATCATACTTTTTAAGTAAATCTCTATCTTTGTAAGGATCTCCTAAATATTTTCAATAGTTGGATATTATATTATTGTTCTTCTTTTTTTATATAATTAATCAACATAATAAGTTACCCTATTTGATCCTCAATTTTTTTAAGAGCACAAGATTGATTTTGTAATTGGATTCCTAGTTGTAAAATAATACTTTCCAAGGGTATTTTCTCATTTCTATCATGATAGAGTTGATCAAAATCTTAGGAATAGCACTATAGCATTTTGTGTCGAAGTGCTGCGATGCTAAGATTTCTTGAATTGATGTTGAAATTATCACATCCATCTACCCTCTTTTTAATCTTCATGTTATCTAATTTTTTAGAAATTTTTTTGACTTGTGCAGTTAAGATTGATAAAGCATCAGATTCATAAATTCTAGCTTCTTTTTTAGGATTTACCCTATTAGTAGGCCACTGAAAATTATTAGTAACCATCTTCTCTATTAATTCATAGGCTTCCTCAATTTGCTTAGATATTAATGATCCTCCAACTATAACATCAATTAAATCTTTAAGAGATCCTACTAATCTATTATAAAATATTTGAATAACCAACCAATTATGTAATGCATGATGAGGGAATTTTATAAGCATTTCCTTAAATCTTTCCCAACTCTCATAAATTCATTCTCCTTCAAACTAAGTAAAATTAAGAAGTTATGTCATTTTCAAAGTTTGGCAATTTTTGAAGGTGAAAAATACTTAGCAAGAAATATATGAGCCAACTCATTTCAAGTTCATGGGGAAAAAGAATTCAACCACATTTTAGCTTTATCGCTTAAAAAAAAAGGAAATAATCTAAGTTTAATGACATTATCATTGACATTATTATACTTAAATATTGCACAAATTTTTAAGAAGGTAGCTAAATGTAAATCGAGATCTTCTACAGGAGTTCCCCAAACTGAGAGTTTTGAACCATTTGAATAATGGCTTATTTTAATTCAAAATTATTAGCTCAAATTATATGTATACTTATGCTCTAATGAATTACATCTACTAAAGGTTTTGTATAATTCTTAAGAGGTCAAGAATGATTTTGCTCATATTCTGGCATTTTCAAAATATTTTTAGGTTTTTGAATTTTAGAAAGGGTTCTCTCAATTTCAAGACCAAATGATAAAAGTATATTTATATGGCTATAAAGCATGCAACCAAAAATATATAATTGGTAATCAAAAAAATTAATAAGAATAATAATAATATGTAAGTAGGTCCAACTACATAATTAATTCAACAATATAATTAAAATTTTACAAAAAGTGAAATACTTCCTCATCAACAGTGCCAAAAACTTGATGGGGTATGGAGTACAATTTTGAATTATAAAAATGTTTAAGGCTCTATGTCCCCTAAACAATGCTTAAGTTTTCTTTGATATATAAAAATAGTAAACCCCACTTAATATAAGTAAGTATATATGTTGAATCAAGTAATAAAGTGATAGAGCAGAGTGTCGAACCCACGAGAAAGTATGCTTTTGAGTAATCAGCTACTACTATTTACTCTAATTGTAAAATTATCCTACCACAATAAATTATTGGCTGTGGAGATTCAATCACTAAATAAAAATAGTAAAATAATAGATATAATATTTAAATAAAGTACTTTGGATTAATGAGTGTAACTTTCATATCATTCCTAATGATATTCTTATTTTTAATGTGATTCAGAGTATATACATCTCTAGCTCTCTATCAAGCTTGTAGGGGTGAAAAGGATATATGCTTACCACCTATAATTATATCATCTCCTTAAGAACCCAGCATATTTTACATCATATGTCTAGGTATGCAAACATATTATTTTTATATTCTTGGTTGTTCTTATATTCCTCCATCAAGCTTATATATCACACTAGGTATTAACTACATAATATGACCACTATATGCATTAAATAAAGAAGGGGATAATATTAAAAATATCATTTCACTTTTAGATCATAAGAATCTTCATTAGTACTTAATATATTTTTTACATCATCAACCCAAAACTTGAGAATTAGACAGACATTAAAGAAAAGATAAGCAAGCTCATTTTCATTGAAATCATAAAAGAATGAAAATACAAGAGAATAACATCATCAAGAAGGATCAATGTGTCTCTTCTATACCTCTTCTTCCTTAATATATAGAGTTGCTCAAACATACACATACTAAACACTCTAAAGATTATATCTACCATTTCCCTAGTTTTTCTTAGAGTGGACTCTAAGAGGGATCTAAAGAAGTACTCTTAAAAGTACTAAAATTATAAAATTAACTGAACTCCCTTATAAACATAACACAATGACTATTTTTAGGAAAAATTTAAATTAGGCAACTAGCACTACGACACTTAAAATGTTGGCAATGTGGCGACCATAAAATGAACTAACATCACTGCACTGATATTTTTGCTCGTCATGGTGTCTGCGGACGTGGATAAGTTACTTAGTGAATAGTCATGTCATTTCTTTGATAGATCTTATCCTTTGGAAGTTACAACTGCTATGCTACAGTGCTAGTGACTTTTGAATGCTGCATCACCATAGTGGTAATTTTGGCACCGAATCGTAAGAGATTGTGATGCCTTGGTGCTTGAAGATAATGAACATGGCATTATAAAGCAGACCATTTTGACCTTGAGGCACTGTTTAATGGAGAAATCAATGTCTCCATATCAATGTTGTAGCACTCTGGTGATGCCTTTGATGGCACTGTGATGTTGATTTGTCTGACGCCGTGGTACTAGATGATTTATAATTTGGTGCTTTTTTGTATTTTCCTACATAACCCAACTAAAATAACATATTTTCATCAAAAATATAATACATAAAATAATAAATTATTTACACTTTTTAAGAGGTTATAATTTTATAGTTATAGACTTAGATGGCTGAGATGGCTCAAGTATTACAGCAATGACTTCCCATTTAATGATGTTAGGACCTACACCCATATCAAGGATGAGCTGGTAGTGCTACATACTTTAATAGAAGAGTTAATTGTTCCATGGGCGACCTCATCTACACTTTATTTTTTAATAAAAGAGCTTATGATAATAGACATGATCCAAGTAGCAGTTTCAATAGCATCCCTACCAGTACCCTTGAGCATTTTGATACATAGCTAGTCAGTACAGTTATCTCCTAACCAGATATAGGATACGATGTTATAGAGGGTTAAGCAAGCCATCTCCTCTAAAAGTCTAGAGATTCAGTTGGTAGAGTTCATCCTTACCCGATAGATTATGAGAGGGTATCATAACCCACTAGTTTTATCCTTCCTCATTTTTAGTAGCTCGATGTGTTAGGGAACCCAGGCAGCACGTGGCTTAATATTGGGCCATATATTAAAATTTTAAAAGGAATAATACGCTTATGCTCATATTTTTTATTTCAATCCAGGATCCCTAGCTTGTGATTTTGATGATAACAAATATTATTGATTTAATTTTTATTTCTCTTAGCATGAATAATGGATTTATTTTTCTGTGCACACTAACATTTCAAGAAAATTATACACCACCCAAGACTACTGAATACTCAAGCTTGTGTAGAATAGGATGTCAAGTTAAAGAGTCCTTAATTTTAACTTTCTTATAATTTTCTATTTCTTGAGTCTGGCCATATAAGGGAGTATATTATTGGTGACTATGCACATACACATACAGGGGGAGTGAGGAAATTTTAAGATAAAAATTTTTAGTAATCATATTGTACGATTAGTTATTTGAAAAATGGTCTTTAATAATACTGTATGATGCACATCATATTGTATGATTTATTTCGATTTGTAAACCCATGCCGCCAGATAAATTAAGTAAGAAATTTGAAAAATGATTTTTGAATGAATCCTACTATACGATCCAAATCATACTATACGATATTTTGAAATCTTTCTTAAATTATCCTCCGTAATTATTCAATCAAATCATGGTTTAATTAATTATAATATATCATACCGTATGATTGACAAAGACAAAATTTGGTCATCCCAAAGATCATACTGTATGATGCTTATATCGTATTGGATGACTTATTAAAAATCAACTAAATAAATTCTATGATGAGAACAATACAGGATGATTAATAGAGAAGATTTTTAATTGTCCCTAAAATTGTCCTGTATGAATACAGAGAAATTGAATAGATCATACAGGATAACCTCACGACCGTATTGTATGATATGTTTATAAATTTGAATAATTCATCTGAACGACTATTTGCATCATACTGGATGGGTCTTGTCCTTTAACATACTATATGAATACAGATCATACTCTATAAATAGGGATGACCAACTTGAATTTTTAGGGTTTTTTGAAGACCAATACTTAAGCAATCCTTTAATAATCTCTTCAAAATAAGAGAGGGGAGTTTTAGCTGTTGAAGGTATTCTGGGAGAGAAGATTTCTTGCGAGCTCTTGGGTGAGAGAGGAAGAAGAAGGTGAGGTTGAGTGTGAAGGAGAAGTAGTGTGACGGGTTCACACGGTTGCTCCAAGCTAGCTTACACCTTGCTCCTCCTGTGGCGTGTTGAGTCCTTCAAGTTTTTCTTGGGAGAGAGGTTTTAAATTCGAGTCCTCTAGGTTCTCTGCCTTCTCCAGGAGGGAGAAAAAGGAGCTGAGGTTCTCTTCCTTCTCCAGGAGAGAGAAAAAGAAGTTATGGTTTTCTACCTTCTCTAGAAGAGAGAAAAATGAGTTGAGGTTCTCTGCCTTCTCCAAGAGGGAGAAAAAGATTGAAGGTTCGATACCGTGACCAGGAGGGTGACATAGCTTCCAGTACTCTGCTGCAGCAGGGTCTGGTGGAAGTGATTTTGTAAGGGCTTCTCTACCTTGTTGTGGGGGCAAAAGGAGAGTCACTTAGTATAAGTGCAATACCCATATTGGAGAACTCCGGGGAGTGGACGTAGGTCAAGGTTGATCGAACCACTATAAAATTTTTTGCTTTACTTTTTTCCTTATCTCATTTACTTTTTTGTGATTTATTATTATATTATTTATAAGTTAAATTTATTGTATAAATTTTAATATTTACAGTCAACTGTAATTAGAATAGGTTGTTACTTGCAAAAAGAATAATTGATTTGTATTTAAAAATTATTTTAAATTCTCAATTACTTTCACATGATGTTAAATATTTATTTTGGATTAGTTTTAAAATCATATCCTAAAAAATTTATTGTTAGATCAGTATTTCTATTGAGTAATTTTTAAATTACCAATTCACCCCTCTCTTAGTGCTCCTCAGGCTAGTTTATTGAGGTCTCACAACCTTCTTGGACTTTTAAGTGGTATCAAAGTGGGTCTTGAAATTTTTTTATTTTAAAATCATCAAGCAAAGATCTAATGGCACAATTTGGTAAATGAAATACTGTAGAGGGTTATTCAATAACCCATCCACCATTATTTGAAAATAACCCTTTCATTTTTTAAAAAATTCGCATGTATACTTTTTTATAATCAATTGATTTTAGAATATGGCATATGATACAAATGAAAGTTCGATAGGGATGTTAAGCCCTAGTGAACTAGTCCCGAGGCTAACCAAGAGGGGGGGTGAATTGGTTATTTAAAAATTTCATGATAACAATGAAAATCTTTTCGATACGTAGCAGCGGAAACACATAAACAAGAACAAAAAGATCAACCACAGATATTCACCCAAGCAGTTAATATCAGAAAAGTAAAGTGCAAAACTGAATCGGAAAAGCAAACCAGATTTTATAGTGGTTCGGTCAACTTGACCTACGTCCACTCCCCGGAGCCTCCCCTCCGGGTATTGCACTACACAAAAAGTGTCTCTCCTTTTGCTCCCACAGCAAGGCGGAGAAGCCTGTACAAACACCTCCTTTTCACCACACGGTGAGGCAGAGAACCCGACCTCCTTTCGCTTCCTCCTGAAGCAGGCAGAGAACCTTCGAACTCCTTTTGCTTCCACCTGAAGCGGGCAGAGAACCCCGGATCTTCTTGCAAACGATCCTCCCACGATGAACTCCGACTAGATGAAAGACGACGAGCAGAGAAGACGACTCTGATCCGTGCTTGGAGCAACCTTAGTGAATCCCTCACTAACTCCCCCTCACAAGATCTTCTCTCTCTCTCCCCAACTCTCTCTCTCTAGGGTTTCTCAGGGAAGGAAGGCAGCAAAAGATTTTTCTAGTTTTTAGAAAAAGTTCTTTTATAGGAGGGCTTAAAATTTGCCCTAAATCTCAACTGGTCGGCCAAGATAGTCCAAGACGATCGGTAGATCGTCCTGTACGATCAGTTCAAATTCAGCTGTTTCAGCCTGGACGATCTGGCTCTTCTGGACGATCAGTAGAAAAAATTGTTCATATCGTCCCGTACGATCCTGCAATAGTCCAGGACGATTAGTGCAAATCAAGGAAAATCGTCTAGAAGACAGTTCGGGTCGTCTAGAGAAATCAGTGCTGGACGACCAAAAAATGACTTGATCATCCAGTACTATGGGGACATCATCCTGGATGATTAGTTCAAAAAGGCCCCAAATCATCTTGTATATAGTTCTGGACGTACAGCTTAAATGCACTAAATGATCAAGATCGTCCGGGACAATCCTGCGATCGTCCAGGACGATATGATCGTATTAACCAAAAATAAATTACTTTCCTTAATTACCAGATTAAATTAGGCATGATTGTACTGAATCATCCGGGACGATACACGTATCGTCCGGGACGATCAGACCAAGTATCTAAAAATAAGAACCTGCCTAGCTTGATCTGGCGGCTGAGAATTTTTGATTTGGGCATATCATCCCGTACGATCCGGAGATCGTCCAGGATGATCTGCTTAATCAGACCCTCTTAACTTAGTCACCCTAATTAGGGTTTCTGTTTTGGCTGGATCATCTTGGACGATGTGAAAATCATCCAGGACGATCTGAACAAAAAATGAACATAAACTCTAATTCACTCAAGCTCTCCCCCTGAGTGTGTGTGTGCAAGGTTACTTAGCTAGGGAATCAGTTACATTACAATTGACTCAATAAAAGGAAAATTCATACATTTGACACACTTGGACCTGATCTTGAGTTGGCTTGAGTGGCTCGTGGTCTTTTGTGCCTGAAACAGATTAGCCAAACAAAACACACTAGAAACATGTTTGTCATCATCAAAACTAGATTTGCAATAATCTCCCCCTTTTTTATGATGGCAAATATTTGTAAAGTAGTTTGAAAATAAAAGTAAACTAGGAGATCAAAACACAAACATTTTTTTTCAAATTTTCATTTTACAACTAAAATAATACAGGAAACATGACTCATAAAACAGAAACAGACATGACTACAACTGACCCCTCTTTTTACATCACAAAAAGGAGGAGGAAAAACAAAACACGGAAAGAAAACATAAATAGAACAACTACACAACAGAAAACTAAAACTGTGACGGATCCTGATCAGAAGGAGGAGGTGGCGGTGGAGGGTTGAAGTAATGGTGAATAGCCTGAAATTGGGCTCCAATCCAGGCGATGTCATGGTCATGCTGCTGTTGCTGCTTCGCAGCATAGTCAGTGAAGCACTGGATGTCCTCGACGTGTCGCTGCTCCTAGCCAACCACGTAGGAGTCAAATATGGCCTCCCACTGATCGAAGCGCTGCACTAGGTGGTCAAAGGGAGAGGCAATGCGAAGGGGTGCAGGTGCCTCTGGTGCAGCAGGAACTGGAACAGCCTCTTCCTCTTCTTCCTCAACATCCGAGGCAGGCTCCGGATGTAGTCGGGTGCTGTGTAGGACGTGGAATGAGTTGTTTGTGAAGAAGGAAGGAGGGACATCAGGAGGGACAGGATACTGAAGGTCATATTTTGTCTCTAAGGCATAGTGAATAAGATGACCTAAAGCTAGATTTGGGCGACGCCTGTGGCCCGGATCTCTAATAGTGGTGAGGTGTTCTATGTATCGGATGATCAGATCATAGGCATTAAATTCTCGACGGGCCATGATGTAGTAGGTGGTCAAGGACAGGAGCGGGGTAATGTGAATTCGATCCCCCACCTTTGGAATGACGGAGGAACGAAGGACGTGCTGAATGGTCCGGGCGTCCTTGAGAAGGGAAGTGCAAGCATTGTCGTGATATAGTGCGTTGGTATTGCGAAGAAAGTGATTGGCGACACTCCAATCATAGTCAGGATCGGTGATAAGCGTATGAATTTTGTCGCCAGTGACAGACAAGTTGAGAATATTGTGAAAATCATGGGTCGTGAGTTCCACGGGGCGTTGATTTACGTAGGATCGAAGAGTGGAATAGTCCACAGAAATGCGCAAGTTGGCAAAGAAGATTTGAAGGAGTTCTAGATTGAAGGGAAAGGCTAAGGTCAGAATGAAGGTGAGGGAGGTGTGTGTGAATAAATCTAAAATGGGATAAGTGAGAGTGCTGGGATTGATAATCTTAGAGTGCGTGATCCCCACATTATGATAGCATTCGAAAGCCGCCTGATCGGCGGCATTCGGGAAGCGAGGATCGACATGTCCCCGGGATGAACTGGCACCCTTTTGACGAGACCTTTTGCCCCCATCCATTAGGAACCCAAAGAGTAAGAAAGTAGAAGGAGAGTGGAAGAAAAATGGTGTGAAAAAGATGAAGAAAACTGCTATTTTTATAGAAAACGGACTGATCGTCCCGTACGATCGCGGGATCGTCCGGGACGATTTGGTCATTTATGACGTCCTGGACGATTGGTCAAAAAGGCGGTCCGATCATCCAGGACGATCAGATATCGTCCAGGACAATTAGACATAGGCGATCATCTCGAGGAGTCAGGCTGGACGACCGTTGATGAAAAGTATCATCCAGGATGATTAGGTGGATCGTCTGAGATGATATGCAATAAATATGTCGGACGGGCCGAATTCCAATCATCCAACGGCTGACACGTGGATCATCCAGGACGATGAGGTGGATCATCCAGGATGATGGGCAATAATTGGTGCAATGTCAGCCGTTTGATCAGATAAGGAAGATATGGATCATATCGTCCAGGACGATGTAAGGATCGTCTAGGACGATCACCAATAATTGAAATTTTTCAGCAGCAGGAGCAGTGTGGGGACGATTTTGAACGAATCGTCCAGGATGATGTTTGAATTGTCCAGGATGAAGTGGATCATCCAGAACAAAGTGGATCGTCCAGGACGATAGTGGTATCGTCCAGAACGATGTGAAGAAAATAGAAAATGATGAAGGATGAAAATGATCGATCAGGATCCCAAAAACACAATCATGAAATCAAAATAACACAAAAAAACGAATAAAATTCACCACAAAAAACACATAAAAGCATTTTTTTTTTTGATCAAGATGCTCGAGAAAATCTGAATTTTTTTCTTGATTTTAGATTCAAAGACCAATGACAGGATGATTGACAGCGCTGAAATCCAGAAAAGGTTGGAAACAATCAACTTTCTTAACTCTGACCCCGGGCACCTTATCGATGCAAACCTCTTTCAAAACAAAAATCTGATTCAGAAGAAAAGACATTAGATTTGAAAAGAGATCCTTTCAAGCCTCGTTCCAGAAAAATATCTGATATAATAGTGTTACAAAGTAAAAAATCAAAAATCGGGATTTTCAAACCTCAAGCTTTTGAAAATATTAAGTGGCGCATAGATTTCTCTAAGATATTTAACAATCTGAAAGGGAAGAAAGCTTGGTTTGGGCTTATTTTGTGCCTCTTTTTCAAATTAGTTTACGCTTTACGTATCTTTTGATTTTTGATACACATTGTGTATCCAATTTGGCAATTTCGCATCTTTTCAGTTTTGGGCTCATTTTATGCCTCTTTTTCAAATTATCCGGCGCACTGCGCATCTTTTATAAGCTTTATCCTTTTCATAATCATTAAAGAGTCTCAGCTGTGAGATTATCTTCCAGACATAGGAGATGACTCTCCACAGTAAGGAAGAACGATTCACAAAATAAAAGCCATACAACATATGATAAATGCAATCACTTGGCTTAGAAAATCAAACTAATGACTCAAGACTTTGAAAGCCACTATTGATTTGAGGCAGATTACTGTAGGAAGATAAAATAATCTCTATTTCAAAAACTAACATTTTAATTTTGAAGAGGATTTTTATTCAAAAGAAACTATACATCAGTAAAGGAGTTAGAGGAAGAGAAATAATTATCAATGTTTCTTCCCTTTAACAGATTCAGCGAAGTCAATCACTGATTACCAGCTTCCAAACGAAAACAAGATAAAAAACTCCCAGTCAAAAATTCAGATCATCAGAAGTAGTGAGCGGTGATCAGATCTTGAAAAGCATAAAATAATAAGTGCAAGATATGAATCAGTAAATAAATAAAAACAGGTAGAAAATCACAGCAAAGTAAATACTGAAATCGAACTAATAGTAAGGCTAACACAGAAATCAGCAGAAGAAATAAAATCAACTGAAAGCAAATAATCAAACCAAAACTAACTAACAGAAATCAGAAATCAGAATACCAAAAACTAACTAACAGAAATCAAAAATCATAATACCAAAACTAACTAACAGAAATCAGAATACCAATCAGAACAATCATAAATGAGCAGTCATCAGAATCAAGCATTTATATCAATCACTCCTAATCTGGTTCTCAAAATGTTGAATGAGTCAAAGGCCAGTGGTTTAGTGAATATGTTAGCCAGCTGATTTTCAGTTGCTACGTCATGTAGCTCAATGTCCCCTTTTATAACATGGTCCCTAATGAAGTGATGCCTAATATCAATGTGTTTGGTCCTAAAATATTGGATTGGTTTCTTAGAGATATAGATGGCACTAGTATTATCACACATAACAGAAATTGTGCCAATAGGTACTCCTAAATCCAAGACTTGTTGCTTCAACCAAAGAACTTGGGCCACACAACTCCCTAAGGCAATGTACTCAGCTTCAGCAGTGGAAAGTACAATTGAGTTCTATTTTCTACTGGACCAGGAGACTAACGACTGTCCTATGAATTGATAAGTCTCAGAAGTACTCTTCCTATCCACCCTACACCCCACAAAATAAGAATCAGAATATCCAATGATCTCAAAAGAGGTGTTGTGCCTAGGGTACCAAATTCCTAGGTTTGGGGTTCCTAAAAGATATCTAAGAATTCTCTTAACAGCAGTCAGGTGGGACTCTTTAGGATCAGCCTGAAACCTAGCACAAAGACAGACACTAAACATGATATCAGGTCGGCTAGCAGTCAGGTAAAGCAGTGAACCTATTATCCCTCTATACTTCTTCTGATCAACAGATTTTCCATTTGAATCCTTATCTAACTGAACTGAGGAGGGCATGGGAGTATTGATTGGCTTGGCTTTATCCATTTCATATTTCTTCAAAATGTCCTTAGTGTATTTTGATTGATTGAGAAAGGTTCCATCATCCGTTTGCCTTATGTTAAATCCCAAAAAGTAGGACAATTCTCCCATCATACTTATCTCAAACTCCTTACTCATTATCTTAGAAAACTCTTCACATAAATATTTATCAGAAGATCCAAAAATTATATCATCAACATAGATCTGGACAATGAGTAAGTCATCTCCTAATCTCCTCAGAAAAAGGGTGGTGTCTACGCTCCCCTTAACAAACTCCCTTTCTAACAGGAATGTGCTAAGCCTCTCATACCAAGCTCTGGGTGCCTATTTCAATCCATATAAGGCCTTTTTTAATTTATAGACATGACTTGGATATTGGGAACTCTCAAAACCTAGGGGTTGTTCTACAAAAACATCTTCTTTAATTACTCCATTTAAAAAGGCACTCTTGACATCCATTTGAAACAGCTTAAATCCCTTATAACAGGCAAAGGCTAGTAGTAGTCTAATGGCTTCCAATCTAGCTACAGGGGCAAAAGTCTCCTCAAAATCAATCCCTTCTATCTGATTATACCCCTTAGCCACGAATCTTGCCTTATTTCTCACCACCACACCAGAATCATTCATCTTATTCTTAAAGACCCACTTGGTTCCCACAATACTTTGATTTTTAGGTCTTTCTACTAACTCCCAAACATCATTCCTTACAAATTGATTCAATTCTTCCTGCATAGCTAAAATCCAAAATTCACCCGATAAGGCTTGATTGATGTTGGTGGGTTCATTCATTGAGATAAAGGCAGAATGGTTTACTTCCTTCCTAAGTCCATGCCTAGTCCTAACACTTCAGAAGGGTCTCCTAAAATTAGTTCTTTAGGATGACTCAAAGAATAGCTCCAATCTCTAGGCAACTCGGTTTGAGGTTCTACCCTTTCCTCCAAATTTGTATTTCCAACTCCTTGGGTAACCTCAATAATCTCTTCATCTTCAACTTAAGATCTAGACTCCTTAGGATCAGATTCATCAAACACTACATTGGTTGTTTCTTCCACCACCAAAGTCCTCCTATTGAACACCCTAAAGGATTTCCCCACACTTGAATATCCTAAGAACACTCCTTCATCAGATTTGGGGTCAAATTTTCCTAAGGGTGACTTCCCATTGTTCAGAATGAAAACCTTACAGCCAAAGACATGGAGGTGGGACAGATTTGGAGTTCTATACGTAATGATCTCATAAGGTGTCTTGTTCAGTTTGACTCTCATATTTACCCTATTCAGCACATAACAGGCAGTGTTCACCGCTTCAGCCCAAAAGTATTTTGGAAGTGAATACCTCACAAGCATGGCTCTAGCGGCTTCCACTAAGGTCATGTTCTTCCTTTCAGCTACCCCGTTCTACTGAGGGGTCCTAGGAGCTAAAAAATTATGACTAATCCCATGATTCTCACAAAAACTTCTAAATCTTTCATTTTCAAACTCCCCTCCGTGATCACTATGGATGGTAATAATCTCACATCCTAACTTCTTCTGAATCCAAGTAGAGAAGGATCTAAACTCATCAAATGACTCAGATTTATGTGACAAAAACTTAACCCAAGTGAACCTCGAATAATCATCTACAATCACAAAACCATAGACTCTCCCCCCTAAGCTGGCAGTGCTAATGGGTCCAAAGAGGTCCATGTGAAGAACTTCTAAAGGTCTAGAGGTGCTAATGTCCTTAACAGAGTGAAAAGAGGACTGGACTTGCTTCCCCAACTAATAGGCATCACACAGGTGATCCTTAGTGAACTTAAGCTTGGGCACACCTCTAACTAAGTCCTTTTGGGTGACTCTCCTAAGGGTTTTCATACTGGCATGACACAATCTCCTATGCCATAGCTAAGACTCATCAGCAGCAGTTTTTAAGCAAATTGAATTATCAGATTTAATGCTACTTACATCCAGCTTGTAGACGTTGTTGATCCTTTGCCCCTGCAAAATAACTTCATTATTTAAGCTTAAAATGCAGCCAGTGGGCAGGAATTTGATGCTGTATCCCATGTCACAGAGTTGACTGATGCTCAGCAAGTTGTGTTTCAGTCCATCTACAAGCAAAACATTATCAACCATAAAATTCTTTGAATCACCAATTATACCTGAGCCTACCACCTTCCTGGTGGTGTTATCTCCAAGTGTAACCTTGCCTCCAGCTCTGGCCTCCAGTGAAATGAACTGATTTGCATCTCCAGTCATATGTCTCGAACATCCGCTGTCCAGGTACAACATGCTCTCACGAGGTCTTGTGTGAGAACACACCTACAAAAGTATCAAACGACAGTCTTAGGAACCCAAACAGGTTTGGGTTCCTTCTTATGAAAAGAAGAATGCAATGCATGCGTGCTGTGCTGTGAAACAGGCAGTTTGGGTTTCCACACCCAATGTGTACTACGGTGAACAGTGCAGGTGTGGGAAATGTGTCCTAACATGCCACATGAAAAACATCTAACACCAGGAAAAGGGTTAACTAATCTACGTTGATGATAATGTATCTTCCTAGATGTATATGAAACATGCTTTGAAGAACTTGCAACAGATTTTTCAAAAGGTGGCGGTGCATAAAACTGTTCAAAAGTAGGTGGTGTTTTGTTCTTTTCAAAAGCACTGATTTTCACTTTCAAAAACTCATTTTCTTTCTTTAAACTTGCAATTTCAAATTTTAAGGTTCCATTGCTACTTTCTACTTCACATGCCATTGTATCTAACTCGTTAAAAGCTCTTTCTAAGTCCACATGCGTAGTTTTCAATGAATCATGCTCAGAAACTAAATCAGAATATTTTTTATTCAACTCATCATATTCATCAAGCAAAGACATGTGATTGGAATCAAGTGTGGAATGATCTTTAACTACAGAATCATGCTCTTTTTGCAAAGTTAAGTAATCTAATTTCAAACTAGCATGAGTTTTCTTAAGCTTCCTATACAATGTATGAAATCTTTCAGAAACTTTAAATAATTGATCGTAAGTCAGCTCACATACCTCTTCCTGGTCCGACTGACCAGGGTGATCATCAGCCATCAGACATAAGTTTATTTCCTCCTCTTCAGCTTCAGTCTCAGAAGAGTCGGATGCAGAGTCTGCCCAGAACGCCTTCTGAATCCACTTCATGTCCTTTCTGAACTTTGGTTTCTCCTCACCCTTCTCCTTGCTTGGGTGAGCTTTAAGTGTAGGACAATCAGCCTTAATGTGTCCAGGCTTCCTGCATTCAAAACAAACAGATTCAGATGAACCCTTAAAATTTTTATTTGACTTACCCTTGTTCCACTTCTGATAGTTCTTATGTTTCTTCCTTAGAAAGCTTTTGAATTACCTTGTGATTAAGGCAACATCATCGCTATCAGACCCAGAAGTGCTAGCATCTGAATCTTTGGCCTTTAGTGCCACTGTCTTCTCTTTCTTGCGTTCACCTGCATCAAGTTGCCTTTGGTTCACCCCTTACTCGTAAGCAATGAGTGATCCAAGTAAGCTGTCAATAGAGTCAGTATTTAAATCTTTAGATTCAGTAATAGCAGTAATCTTAGCATCATAATAAGCAGGCAAACATCTAAGAATTTTGTTCACTCTTTCGTAGTTAGTAAGTTCTCTACCTAGAGCATGCAAAGAGGTAACAATCTGAGTGAACCTTGTGTACATTTTTGAAATAGTCTCACTAGGTTTCATGCGAAAAAGTTCGTAATCATGTAACAAGATGTTTAACCTAGACTGTTTGACTTTAGTTGTACCTTCGTATGTTATACATAATCTATCCCAGATTTCCTTTCCCGTTGTACAAGTAGAAACACACATATAGTCTTCAGATTTTAAAGCACAAAAGAAGCAGTTTCAAGCATTTTGTATTTAACTGTGCTAAATCACGATCATCAAACGTCCAATTAGTAAAAGGCAATTCAGTTTTCACATTATTAATCAGTCTAAAGGTGGTTCGTATCCGTCCTTAACTAACATCAACATGCGATAATCAATATATTGCAGAAAAGTAGACATGCGTGTTTTCCAAAAATCAAAAGGAATATTATCAAACAACGGTGGTCTTGTAATAGAATATCCTTCAGCAGTATTACGATTGTTACAGTTAGCCATGGATCAAATTCAAAAGTTTTTAAACCTAAATTTTGAATCCCGCTCTGATACCACTTGAAAGTTCGATAGGGATGTTAAGCCCTAGTGAACTAGTCCCGAGGCTAACCAAGAGGGGGGGTGAATTGGTTATTTAAAAATTTCACGATAACAATGAAAATCTTTTCGATACGTAGCAGCATAAACACATAAACAAGAACGTAAAGATCAACCACAGATATTCACCCAAGCAGTTAATATCAAAAAAGTAAAGTGCAAAACTGAATCGAAAAAGCAAACCAGATTTTATAGTGGTTCGGTCAACTTGACCTATGTCCACTCCTCGGAGCCTCCCCTCTGGGTATTGCACTAAACAAAAAGTGTCTCTCCTTTTGCTCCCATAGCAAGGCGGAGAAGCCTGTACAAACACCTCCTTTTCACCACACGGTGAGGCAGAGAACCCGACCTCCTTTCGCTTCCTTTTGAAGCAGGCAGAGAACCTTCGAACTCCTTTTGCTTCCACATGAAGCGGGCAGAGAACACCGAATCTTCTTGCGAACGATCCTCCCACGATAAACTCCGACTAGACGAAAGACGACGAGCGGAGAAGACGACTCTGATCCGTGCTTGGAGCAACCTTAGTGAATCCCTCACTAACTCTCCCTCACAAGATCTTCTCTCTCTCCCCAACTCTCTCTCTCTCTAGGGTTTCTCAGGGAAGGAAGGCAGCAAAAGATTTTTCTAGTTTTTAGAAAAAGTTCTTTTATAGGAGGGCTTAAAATTTGCCCTAAATCTCAACTGGTCGGCCAAGATCGTCCAGGACGATCAGTAGATCGTCCTGTACGATCAGTTCAAATTCAGCTGTTTCAGCCTAGACGATATGGCTCTTCTTGACGATTAGTAGAAAAAATTATTCATATCATCCTGTACGATCCTGCAATCGTCCGGGATGATTAGTGCAAATCGAGGAAAATCGTCCAGAAGACAGTTCGGGTCGTCCAGAGAAATCTGTGCTGGGCGACCAAAAACAGACTTGATCATCCAGTACGATGGGGACATCATCCAGGACGATTAGTTCAAAAAGGCCCCAAATCATCCTGTATATAGTTCTGGACGTACAGCTTAAATGCACTAAACGATCAAGATCGTCCGGGACGATCCTGCGATCGTCCAAGATGATATGATCGTATCAACCAAAAATAAATTACTTTCCTTAATTACCAGATTAAATTAGGCATGATTGTACTAAATCATCTGGGATGATACACGTATCGTCCGGGACGATCAGACCAAGTATCTAAAAATAAGAACTTGCCTAACTTGATCTGGCGGCTGAGAATTTCTGATTTGGGCATATCATCCCGTACGATCCGGAGATCGTCCAGGGCGATCTGCTTAATCAGACCCTCTTAACTTAGTCACCCTAATTAGGGTTTCTGTTTTGGCTAGATCATCCAGGACGATGTGAAAATCGTCCAGGATGATCTGAACAAAAAATGAACAGAAACTCTAATTCACTCAAGCTCTCCCCCTGAGTGTGTGTGTGCAAGGTTACTTAGCTAGGGAATCAGTTACATTACAATTGACTCAATAAAAGGAAAAATCATACATTTGACACACTTGGACCCGATCTTGAGTTGGCTTGAGTGGCTCGTGGTCTTTTGTGCCTGAAATAGATTAGCCAAACAAAACACACTGGAAACATGTTTGTCATCATCAAAACCAGATTTGCAACAATAAAGTGGTTATTCTCTTCCATCACATGTAAAAATTGGAGTTAAAACTAAAATTCTATATACTTAATGGAGTTAAAAGGATAGAGAATTTACTCAGTTAAATGTTAAATGTCTTAATTACATTTTTTGTGCTTTAAAATCTGAGGACTATATATGAGTATCTACTTGTACTACTAGTAAGGAATTCTTAGATCGACTGGACATTACATATGAAGAAACTAGTGAAGTAAAATAGTCTAGGTTAAATATTTGGTTACTTGATTACGAACTATTTTGCATGAAACCTATTGAGTCAATATCAAAATATACACTAGGTTCACACAGATAATGACATCCCTATATGTATTGCATAGAGAACTGTCCAATTCTAAAAAAGTTAATAAAATCCTACATTTCCTGCCTAGTATATATGGTGCTAAAATTATTGCAATTACTGAATCAAAAGATTTGATGTCTATTCTATTAATAATTTTCTTGGGTCACTCATTACCTTCAAGCAAGGCATGAATCAAAGTCTAAATGATGCATGTGATAAGAAGAAGGAGAAGACTGTGTCTTTGGAAGTGAATGATTCTGATAGTGACACTTCTGTAGTAGAGGAGGATGACAACATTACGTTGATGACTCGCAAGTTCAAAAGCTTTTTAAAGAGGAAGCAAAGGCATCATCAACAATAGTGGAGCAAAGGTAAAAGCAAAGGAAATTTCAAAGCGTCATCTGACATAATATGTTTTGAATGCAGAAAACCATGACATCTCTGAATAGACTACCCCAACCTAAAGACTCGTCCAGTCAAGGAGAAGGGTAAGGAGAAGGCAGTATTCAGAAAGGGGAAGAATAGAACACATAAGGCATTTTAGGGCGACTCTGCCTCAAAATCATCAGAGCCAAAAGCAAAGGAGGAGGTAACAAACTTGTGTCTCATGACTAATCCTCATCTTGATCAGCCAGATTAAGAAGAGGTATGTTAACCCTTCTAGTGATGAATTTTTTATTATTTTAGAGAAAATTTATGATTCATATAGGAAACTAAAAAAGATGTATGCTAATCTAAACAATGATTTTTATTACTTTGTAAAAAGAGCATACTTGTTTGATAAATGAATATTCTAGTTTGGATAGCAATCACATGTCTTTTCTTGATGAGTTTGATGTATTAAATAAGAAGCATATTAAATTATCTATTGCATATGATTCCTTGAAAATAAAGTATGTTGAATTAGAAAACTAATTCAAAGAAATAGAGGCATGTCCAACAGATATAGATAGTAGTGAGCATGCATTGAAACTAGAGGTGGTTGATTTGAGAATTCAAATAACTTCTTAAAAGAAAAAATACCGCACTTAAACAAAATTGAAAACCACCCACACTAACACAATCATGTAAACCTACATCACAACATACATCATTTACCCCTAGAGGAGGCACACTCCCCAGCATAGACTAATAAATCAATTTTATGGGGTTAGGTGTCATTCATATGGCATGCTAGGTCATATAGCCCACACTTGCACTATTCACCATAGGACACATCTAGTGTGGAGGCCAAAACTACTTGCGTCAAGTATAGCATTATTTGATTAAAAAGGTGTTATTTTGAAAACTTAATTTTCTTTGGGAGAATTAAATTTCTAAAATTTTAAATTTTGAAATCAAATGCTTCATTATGAATAAGGTATTACCTCAAAAGGTGAACATATCCTTCCCTAATGGGTTTGAATTATAAAATTTATAATTTATCTTGATTATCATAATCAACTCGGGAAAGGATAACATATGACCTTAGAGGGTCAAAATGATGTTTAATTGAGTGTTTGATTATAATAATCTGGATAAGAGATCATTAATTTAATAATCAAAATTACAATAATAAAATGATATATCTTCTCGAAGAAAGAGAATATTGTCTATTATCAATTATTTAAAAATGACGATAATGATCATTAAATTTAATTTTCTTAAAGATAATTGATTAAGGTTCTGAAAACTTAATTTTAAAAATTCGATCTAGGTTTCTAAATCTCTTACAAGCACAAGCCCTCATAGTTAATTACATCATAGAGAAATTGGAGTTTCCTATAAATACTCTTGATTAAAATAGCGATAGAAATTTCATTTATAATTTATAGCTCGAAATCAAAGGAGGTAAGGATTGGAAATTCAATAGGGAATGGATCAAAGTTGAGCACTTATTTCTAGAATCAAATGAGGAAGGGTAGGAGGCACCTGAGATTCTGAAATAATTCAGAGGTGCCCTAGTTTATCCTATGTATTGGGCTTAAATTTTAATCAAAAGATATTTGAGTCTAAGTTATCAATTTAATTAGATAATTGGGATTTAATTCTTGGAGGTTGAGGTCTTATGGCCTGAGCCTACCTCAGAACCTAAATCTAAATTGGGATCTAAAAATTAGTAACCCGAACCTAGCTAATGTAATGCATGATCTAGACTTACCCCGGCCTGGATTGGGGAGCCAGCTAAACCACCTAGGTGCTTCAAAACCATGTATCCGGTCATTTAATGTAGAGTGGTAGGGATGTTGCTTAAGATAGGTTTTGAGGAAATGCGGTCGATGACTAGAGAATGTCCTTAAATGGACCTTTAACTTATGTGGGGTATTTAATGCTTAAGTAAATGTAATTAAAGTTTTAGACACTACTTTAATTTGTTACTAATACAATACATGCAAATAGACTTGATAAATAATTGAAATTTGAATAAAGCAATTTTAAGAAAGGCTTAAAAATAATTTTATCCTAGCGATTACATAGATTCCCCTTAATAGATTCGCACCCTCATAGGCTAGGTGGTCTGCTAAAAGTAGCAGGCGGGGAGGTGCCTAATAAAGAAAAGAAGATGCAAAAACATGCTATGCGAACACCCGATGATCTCAAGCTTACTTCTTAAAATTATTAGAGGTGCTATGTTGGCTAAAATTTTTAATTTGTTTAAGTAAAAGAATTTTTAACATTTCCTCAAAAGCTTCTGATCGGGTTCTAGGCTAAATCAAATACGACATGCAAGATCACCAAAAAAAACTACTAAAAGCATGAAATCCTATATTGTAATAAATACATCAATCAATAATAAAATTAATCAAATTAGTATTCAAATTAAAAGTCCATGTGGCAAGTGCCACTTAATATTATAATTTAGGGTCTATATAAAAAGTAAAGTGGTTGGGTACCACTGACAACAACCCAAATTCTACTCCTAAGATAAGTGACTTTGAGAATGGGTCTTCTTATTCTTCACTTCTTCATCTTTCTACGAGCTCCTTGGATCATCTGGTCTGGATATCCAAGTGAAAAGAACTACTCTCCAAAGGGGAATTTTCTTTTCTCCTTGGATACTTAAAGTATCCTAATCTGAATATCCAAATAAAGAGGGACTCTCCCCTATGGGATGTTACCCTTCTCTTTAGATTTCAGATTGGATATTAAATATCCCATCTCAAATAATCACTTTGACAGATTATAACTAAATTATAACTAAAATTATATTTAAATATAAAAAGGAAAATCTAGACTCAACAACATGCAGGGTTATTCTAATAAATTAACATTTAAATTAATATCTCGAGTAGTTAATAATTAAAATTTTAAATACTCAAATCACAGCCACACTTGGCCATGCTCTTTTAATTTTTAAAGGGGGACTTAGTAGTTTCTGAAGCACCTGTAGAAAACATTATTAATTTAAAGCTTAATTTCATACCCCCTTTAATCAATGCACTGTATAAGCATGGCCACCTACATAAGATTGAATTAACATAAATCATCTCTAACCTAGGGATAAACCTAATGCCCATCAACCATATCACAGATTGTATGAAATTAAATAGATAATCAATTAATCTATACTAGTAATCATCATGCAGTGAAAACCATGAAAAAACTCGACACACAATAAAAATGTAAACACCGGCCTAGCTTAATTCTAGAGTTAGTTGTCATAGCAAACCATCTAAAGTGTGTGAGGCAGGCTGTGCGGTTTGGATATGTCATATGTAGGATTGATTTATTAAAGTTATTTCAGTGTTCTGATTGATTGAAGGCTTAAGAAAAAAATTTGATTAAAGTTTAAATATTAATAATTTAAAATTAATTTTAAGGTGTATTTTAAAATATTAAATGGCTACCACCTTTGTTGCTCACCGAGGTCATGAAGTTTATTTCACCTTTCTTAGGGCTAACTTAATAGCCTCGTAGGCCTAGGTTACCCAGTGGTAATTAGTATAATTAAGTGAATTGAATTGATTAAGGTTTAAAATTTGATGAATATTAATTAGAATTGATTGATTGCTGGTTTTTAAATTTTTCTTGATTTTAAAATCAATTTTTGAATTTTCTCGAATTATTTGAATTCTTTAAATATATTAATTAAAGGGGTCAAAATTTGACTTTTAGATTCAAAGAGAATTATAGAGTTTTGATATTTTGTTAAATATTAGATCTTTTAATGAGTAGTTAGGCTTTGAGTTTGGTGGATTTAGAGTTTTCTATAATTAATTATGAATTTTGGAAGTTTTGACTTAAATTTTAACTTAAGGTTGATTAGATTATTGACTTTTTATATTTGAATTATTTCTAGTGGTTTGATATTTTTAATAAATATTAAACCCCAAAAAGGAATCTAATGTCTTTAAATTTGATCAATTTAGAATTTTCTAGAATTAGTTATGATTTTTAGAAGTTTGAGTATTTATTGAATTTTCAAAAAATTTTTAATTAAGGGTGTTTTAATGATCTGAATCCAAAAGAATTCCCAACTCCTTGAAATCAACTCCAAAGGTCAGTAATAACTTAAGGAGAGATTTCCAGGTGTTTGGGTATTTTTTGAAATTTTTAATTATTTTTAATTAATTAAACTAAATAAATATTAATTTTTAATTAAAATTAAATTAAGCTTAAATCTGATGTCAAATCAAAGAGGTCTTAATTTTCATGAGTTAAGGTTTGAATTCTAGTCAATTTGAGGTATTATATATAATTTTTTGAATTAAATTTGATTTATTAAAATTTCTAGAAATTTTAAAGCTTAATTAAGGGTTTAATATTAAGTTAATTAATTAAGGGGCTTAATAAATTTTAAAATCAGTGATAAATTTCCATAGGACAGAGAATGTCACTAAGATTAAATTATTCAAGTTTCATGTTAATAGGAAGTGTTTTCTAATTATTAAAATTAATCAAAATTTTTTAGACTAGAGTCCTTAATTATTGTTCTTAAAGTGTTTTTAAGATGTATAGGTTCAAAATGATGTTTTAACTAACCCTTGACATACATATTGCAATCGCACCAAAGTAAGCATGACAACAAAATAGTGTCTGTAGTCTCTATGGAATATTTGTAGTGAGCAATTAAAACTCATAAAGCATAGAAAGATCCATGAATTTTGGCAATTTCAACTACAAGGATATGATTGCATTAAACCAGATTTGGATTCTCTTTGGAATATAAAAGGCATTCTCAAATAAATTCCTATCCAATTTAAAACTATAATTATATTTATTTTGAGAGAAATATATCAAAAATCCTTATATTAATAAAGACTATATGCTCTCAAATCAAACAAAATCATACATTGAAGTTATTTTCAAGTGAAAGGAGCTCTTTCACTCATTCCATAGAACCCTAATATGTATTGATTGGACTTGAATTGGATTAATCAAGAATTTTCAACAATCCAAATCAAAATATGATCAAGATTTTTGTAATTTCATGAACTAACTAGGATTGCATCAAATGGCTATAGTAAAATTATTGGGGATTAATGTTAAACCCTAGATTACCTCTCCCAAGTTTTATGTTAAAAAAATTTATATTTTTTTAATTAAAAATAAAATATGATTTTTTTGAATTTTTTAAATAATTAATAAAATACTAATCAAAATAATCTAATTTTATTTTTTAAATAATTTAGATAATAAACTAAAGAAAACAAGCCCAAGAACTCCAAAAATGCTTGAGAAATGGAATTTCTACAATTTTGTGAAGTTCTGCTAATTTTTTGAATTAAGTTAGGGTTCATTTATGCAGTCATCTAGCAACGCTGACTGTATAGGTGCTTTTCCATATGGCGGGGTACAGTTGGACCACACGGAAGGTGATGGTTAGCTGACCGTATCCACTTAAATAGCACAGCATATATCATCAACCATTCAATCAAATGCAGGATCAGATGAACAACTATGATCGAGTTCCACAATTTTAACAACTGAAAAATGAATCACAGGCCACGTGGTGCTAATGAGGCAAAGCATTCCACATGGCAATGAGATAGTGGCCCATGCGGATGACAGCGGTCATCCGATTCAACCACTTAGCCAATGATAAGAACCGTTGGATCTTTTGCGGCTTTGATCTAACAGCTAAGATCAAATCCACGGTTGATCCTGATTCAGAAGAATCAGGTGATCAAACCTAATCCCATGATCTAAATGACTGGCTATGATTTCGCCTGATAGAGATCTAGTTAACCCGCAGTTTTGAGCGGTCAAATGAGACCGCGGAGAGACTCCATCATAGCCGTTGATCCAAAATAAATAGATCCAATGGCTATGGGATCATCTTCTTGCTCCAGTCATCCAAAAACTCTAGGATCATTTCAGGTTTCAAATACTCAATATAATAGATTGGATGGCTTGAAAGTTTAAACAGAGATAGCCTAAGATCACAGAAAGAGTGTGGAAATGTTTTTAAGACCATTGATGCAATCCTTAGAAAGTTATTTAAAAGCCTAAGTAAAGGCCTAGGGTTAGCTCATTACCTCAATATAATTAATGGATTTATGTGGTTTAGTTTTTCTCTAAACTTGTGGATTGTCCACGCTTAATTCTTCTAAAGGTTTCAAACTATGAGTATAGATGGATGGTAAGCTAACGTACTTGGGACGAACATGTCTATGGCCCTTCATTCTCCTCGCCACCAACAAGCTCCAAACATCAGGAAATCACTTGGAAAGAGTGAGGGAGGCTCTAAGAGTATAAAATGAAAACTTAGAGCCCCTGGATAGTGAATTGTTTGAGAGTTAACTCCTCCTTTAGAGAACCCATTATTTTGCTCTATTCAACTACTAGGGCCTGCTTGGATGGTCCAGATGACTCGAATGAAGTCCTGGGATGTTTTACAAGTGGTATGTTGTTAAAATATAGAGAGGTATGTTGTGCAAGGTGGAAGGGGCCATGGTCATTTTCATATGGGAGGGGACCACAGGTCATTAGGGGCCATTCCAGGAGCTAGACTGGGTCAGGCTGGAGTCCAGGGAACTTTTGGAACTTACTCTATCGGCTGGATGGGTCTGGATCTAGTTGGGTATAGCTTAGTGGGTTGAATTGACCATTGGAGGATTTTTGGGTTCTTATTGACTCTTTGACCGATCAAAGAATCATTGATTGCTTAGGTGGTGTTCAGGGAATGGATGGAAATGTCAAGAAATGTTTAAGCAAGCTAAATGGGTCTAGATTCAATCAAGGAAAATGAACCAAGTGATTTGACCATGTAAATGGATTTTAAACCATGAGTCGATTGGTTTGACCAATCAATTTAATCAATGTTGCTAAGGTGGTCCTTAGAAAGCATATTAGAACTATTTGAGTAATTTATAAGGGGTCCAAGTGGTTAGATATATTACATAAGTGAAAATATCTTTTCATGGTGAGGTTTGACTACCCATGATGGTTTGACTAAGTCAAAACCCCCATGATGTGACTCATGGTTGGTTTAAGGATGTTTAAAGTATGTATTGCTGAATTTTGGAGATTTAAAAGGCTTAATTGAATTGGATTTGAAAGTGGACCCTAAATTAATCAAAAGGGGCCAGGTTTGATTGGATCTAGGCTTAGTTAACCAAGTCAACTGGCGACTGGGTCTGGATGACCAGTCAAGTCCAAGTCAACAAGGGTATGTTCAAGGAGGTTTGAATGAGATTTAAATGGATTTGGGATTTGACTGAATATAAAGGAGCTTAAGGGTTAAATTGGTCAACATAAGTTGACTTGGTCAACTAGGTTGACCCAAGGTAATGGGTTAGGCTCAATAGATTTGAAATGATGTTTTGAGTCTGTTGGAATTGGTTCCAAGGCGTGGGGAGTTTAATTTGGTCAAAATGACTATTTGGGCCCTAAAGGGCCTATTTGGTCAACCTAGGTTGACCTGATCAACCAAGTTAACCCAGAACCTCAGTTAGGGTCCAACAAGTTTGGTTTAATGTTTGAAGTTGAATGGGATTTGTTTTAGGGGTGAAGAAAGTCATTTGGGTTGAAATGACTATTCAAACCCCTAAGGGGCATTTTAGTCATTTTGACCCCTTATCAACTGAGGGTCCAAGTGGATCCACCAAAATGCAATTTAATGCTCAATATGACATAATCAAGGGTCTGGAAGTGATCAGAGTATTTGGGAAAATCTCTAAGGTCTGGTTCTACTAAGAGATAGGTCTGGCATGGGCCATAAATATTTGAAGGTTTTACAGCCTTTGGATTTTAATCCATTTTTTGGGGTTAGAGATCTCAAATTGAGTTCAAATTTGGAGAGTTACCTCTAGAGATATGTCTTATCAATATAAAATTGATAGAATCTGAATCAGAGGTCATTTGAATGGGATTTAAATTATTTAAAAAATTACTTAAAAAGGCTTTTAGGACCTAAGTCTTTAGCCTTGGATTTTGGTCTGGAAATCTGGATTTGATCTGGATTTTGAATTTGAGTGTTTAAATTTGAATTGTCCAAATCATTGACAATCATTTGAATGATTATAAATGTTGGATAGGATGATAGTTTGATAGAAGGTTGGATCAAGTGTTGAAATCTAGATTAAGCTGGAGATTGATTGATGGTCAGGATTATCATGAAGTCTAAACTAGTTTAAGATCTGGATTGATTAGATATTCTGATTGACTTGAGGTATGGATTAATCTAGAGTCTTGGTTTAATTTAAATTTGGATTTAATTGATTTGAATTATGGTTTGATTTAAAGTTTGAATAGATTGAGGTTTGAATTGATATTCTAGATTAAGGTCATGATTAAAGTTTGGATTAAAGCCTGGGGTCTGGATTTATTTTAATCTAAATTGATCTAAGATCTAGATTGATCCTAGGGCCTAAGAAGATTATAAGATTTAGAATTTTCTATAATTAGTTTTGAATTTTTGAAGTTTTGACTTAAATTTTGATTTAAGGTTGATTAGATTATTAACTTTTTATATTTGAATTATTTCTGGTGGTTTGATAATATTAGACCACCAAAAAAATCTAATATCTTTAAATTTAATCAATTTGGAATTTTCTAGAATTAGTTATGATTTTTAGAAGTTTGAGTATTTATTAAATTTTCAAAACTTTGTTAATTAAGGGTGTTTTAATGATCTGAATCCAAATGAATTCCCAACTCCTTGAAATCAACTCCAAAGGTCAACAATAACTTAAGGAGAGATTTCCAGGTGTTTGGGAATTTTTTGAAATTTTTAATTATTTTTAATTAATTAAACTAAATAAATAATAATTTTTAATTAAAATTAAATTAAACTTAAATCTGATGTCAAATCAAAGAGGTTTTAATTTTCATGAGTTAAGGTTAGAATTCTAGTCAATTTGAGGTATTATATATAATTTTTGGAATTAAATTTTATTTATTAAAATTTTTGGAAGTTTTAAAGCTTAATTAAGGGTTTAATATTAAGTTAATTAATTAAGTGGCTTAATAAATTTTTAAATCAGTGATAAATTTCCTTAGGACAGAGAATGTCACTAAGATTAAATGATTCAAGCTTCATGTTAATAGGAAGTGTCTCCTAATTATTAAAATTAATCTAAATTTTTTACACACGGGTCCTTAATTATTGTTCATAAAATGTTTTTAAGATGTATAGGTTCAAAATGATGTTTTAACTAACCCTTGACATATATATTGCAATCTCACCAAAGTAAGCATGACAACAAAATAATGTCTATAGTCTCTATTGAATATTTAGCAATTTCAACTACAAGGATATGATTGCATTAAACCAAATTTGGATTCTCTTTGGAATATAAATGGCATTCTCAAATAAATTCCTATCCAATTCAAAACTATAATTATATTTATTTTGAGAGAAATATATCAAAAATCCTTATATTAATAAAGACTATATGTTCTCAAATCAAACATAATCATACATTGAAGTTATTTTCAAGTGAAAGGAGCTCTTTCACTCATTCCAGAGAACCCTAATATGTATTGACTGGACTTGAATTGGATTAATCACGAATTTTCAACAATCCAAATCAAAATATGATCAAGATTTTTGTAATTTCATGAACTAACTAGGATTGCATCAAATGGCTATAGTAAAATTATTGGGGATTAATGTTAAACCCTAGATTACCTCTGCCAAGTTTTAAGTTAAAAAAATTTATATATTTTTAATTAAAAATAAAATAGGATTTTTTTGAATTTTTGAAATAAATAATAAAATACTAATCAAAATAATCTAATTTTATTTTTTAAATAAAAAAGATAATAAACTTAAGAAAACAAGCCCAAGAACTCCAAAAATGCTTGAGAAATGGAATTTCTACAATTTTTTGAAGTTCTGCTAATTTTTTGAATTAACTTAGGGTTCATTTATATAGTCATCCAGTAGCGCTGACTGTATAGGTGCTTTTCCATATGGCGGGATACAGTTGGACCACACGGAAGGTGACGGTCAGCTGACCGTATTTACTTAAACAGCGCAACATATATCATCAACCATTCGATCAAATGTGGGATCAGATGAATAGCTAGGATCGAGTTCCATAATTTTAACAACTGAAAAATGAATCACAGGCCGCGTGGCACTAATGAAGCAAAGCATTCCACACGGCAATGAGATAGTGGCCCATGCGGATGACGGCGGTTATCCGACTCAGCCACTTAACCAATGATAAGAACTGTTGGATCCATTGTGGCTTTGATCTAACAGCTAAGATCAAATCCATGATTGATCCTGATTAAGAAGAATCAAGAGATCAAACCTAATCCCATGATCTAAATGACTGGCTATGATTTAGCCTGATAGAGATCTAGTTAACCCGCAGTTTTGAGCCGTCAAATGAGACCGCGAAGAGACTCCATCATAGTCGTTGATCTAAAATAAATAGATCCAATGGCTATGGGATCATCTTCTTGCTCCAGTCATCCAAAACCCCTAGGATCTTTTCAGGTTTCAAATACTCAATATAATAGATTGGATGGCTTGAATGTTTAAACAGAGATAGCCTAAGATCACAGAAAGAGTGTGGAAATGTTTTTTAGACCATTGATGCAATCCTTAGAAAGTTATTTAAAAGCCTAGGTAAAGGCCTAGGGTTAGCTCATTACCTCAATATAATTAATGGATTTATGTGGTTTAGTTTTTCTCTAAACTTGTGGATTGTCCACGCTTAATTCTTCTAAAGGTTTTAAACTATGAGTATGGATGGATGGTAAGCTAACGTACTTGGGACGAACATGTTTATGGTCCTTCATTCTCCTCACCACCAATAAGCTCCAAACATCACGAAATCACTTGGAAAGAGTGAGGGACTCTGAGAGTATAAAATGAAAACTTAGAGCCACTGGATAGTGAATTGTTTAAGAGTTAACTCCTCCTTTAGAGAACCCATTATTTTGCTCTGTTCAGCTACTAGGGCCTGCTTGGATGGTCCAGATGACTCGAATGAAGTCCTGGGATGTTTTACAAGTGGTATGTTGTTAAAATATAGAGAGGTATGTTGTGCAAGGTGGAAGGGCCATGGTCATTTTCATATGGGAGGGGACCACACGTCATTAGGGGCCATTCCAGGAGCTAGACTAGGTCAGGCTGGAGTCCAAGGAACTTTTGGAACTTACTCTAACAGCTGGATGGGTCTGGATCTAGTTGGGTATAGCTTAGTGGGTTGAATTAACCATTAGAGCTTGTTTGGGTTCTTATTAACTCTTTAACCGATCAAAGAATCAATGATTGCTTAGGTAGTGTTCAGGGAATGGATGGAAAGGTCCAGAAATGTTCAAGCAAGCTAAATGGGTCTAGATTCAATCAAGGAAAATGAACCAAGTGATTTGACCATGTAAATGGATTTTAAACCATGAGTCGATTGGTTTGACCAGTCAATTCAATCAATGTTGCTAAGGTGGTCCTTAGAAAGCATATTAGAACTATTTGAGTAATTTATAAGGGGTCCAAGTGGTTAGATATATTACATAAGTGAAAATGTCTTTTCATGGTGAGGTTTGACTACCGATGATGGTATGACAAAGTCAAAACCCCCATGATGTGACTCATGGTTGGTTTAAGGATGTTTAATGTATGTATTGCTGAATTTTGGAGATTTAAAAGGCTTAATTGAATTGGGTTTGAAAGTGGACCCTAAATTAATCAAAAGGGGCCAGGTTTGATTGGATCTAGGCTTAGTTAACCAAGTCAACTGGTGACTGGGTCTGGATGACCAGTCAAGTCCAAGTCAGCAAGGGTATGTTCAAGGAGGTTTGAATAAGATTTAAATGGATTTGGGATTTGACTGAATATAAAGGGGCTTAAGGGTTAAATTGGTCAACCTAAGTTGACTTGGTCAACTAGGTTGACCCAAGGTAATGGGTTAGGCTCAATAGATTTGAAATGATGTTTTGAGTCTGTTGGAATTGGTTCCAAGGTTTGGGGAGTTTAATTTGGTCAAAATGACTATTTGGGCCCTAAAGGGCATATTTAGTCAACCTAGGTTGACCTGATCAACCAAGTTGACCCAGAGCCTGGGTTAGGGTCCAACAAGTTTGGTTTGATGTTTGAAGTTGAATGGGATTTGTTTTAGGGGTGAAGAAAGTCATTTGGGTTGAAATGACTATTCAAACCCCTAAGGGGCATTTTAGTCATTTTGACCCCTTATCAACTGAGGGTCCAAGTGGATCCACCAAAATGCAATTTAATGCTCAAGATGATTTAATCAAGGGTCTGGAAGTGATCAGAGTATTTGGGAAAATCTCTAAGGTCTGGTTCTACTAAGAGATAGGTCTGGCATGGGCCACAAATATTTGAAGGTTTTACAGCCTTTAGATTTTAATCCAATTTTTGGGATTAGAGATCTCAAATTGAGTTCAAATTTGGAGAGTTATCTCTAGAGATATGTCTTAACAATATAAAATTGATAGACTCTGAATCAGAGTTCATTTAAATGGGATTTAAAGTATTTGAAAAATTACTTTAAAAGGCTTTTAGGACCTAAGTCTTTACCCTTGGATTTTGGTCTAGAAATCTGGATTTGATCTGAATTTTGAATTTGAGTGTTTAAATTTGAATTGTCCAAATCATTGACAAACATTTGAATGATTATAAATGTTGGATAGGATGATAGTTTGATAGAAGGTTGGATCAAGTGTTGAAATCTAGATTAAGCTGGAGATTGATTTTTTTTTTTTTTTGAGAGAATGCTAAATGCAATTTTATTGAACAAAAATAAAGAAATTAAAATAAAACACTATTATCACATTCCTCCTTTAACAGAGTAACAAAAGAAGGAGGAATTTTATGGCAATCTAAACTATCCCAAACAAAATCAAAAGATCTAGCAAGGTTAGCACAACAATCAGCTAACTTATTGTATTCCCTATTCACAACATGAATGATAACTTGGTTGAAATTCCTCAAAAATTCAAACTCCTCTTGAAAAGAGACCTCTTCTTTGAACATCTCTTTATTCAGCCCTTTCTATACAAATTTCATGACATTGTAATTATCCCATTCAATAATAATACCTTTCGCCTCATACATCCACTCTTGGACAAGCTTCCTCAAAGCAAGAACAGCTTCCAGTTCCAAGGCCGAACTATCCCAATGCAACCTTTTAAAACCAAACCCAAAGAGAAATCTACCTTTGCTATCTCTTATCACACCACCTACACCTGCTTTATAAGAATATTCCAAGGCTGCATCAACATTAAGCTTAATCCAATTGGTTGGAGGGGGATTCCAAGAGGAAGAGAATAGCCTAGACTGATTAAAATCCCAGTTGACCGAAATTAGATTATCTGGAAATGAAGCTGAAGTAAAACTGAGAGCATTAGCTACTATCACATGATCACTATCTTCGTTACTTTCGTGCACCAATTTGTTCCTACTCTTCCACAACAAGAATACCAACGAACAAAATAAATTGCCCATAAAAGGATTAGATGTAGACAAGAAGGCCAACCTCTTATAACATTCTTCCAAACTAGAAAAAATAGGTAGCTGAAATCCCCAAGAATTAAAAACTGTAATCACCTTATGAATACCGAGACAATGAATAGCTATATGAAGAGAATTTTCCACTGCAGCACATCCTCTCGGGTAGCCATTGTAATTTATAAACCTTCTATACATCAAGAGATCATTAGAAGGAATTGAATTGTGATCCATTCTCCACCAAAATAATTCCACTCTAGGTCTTAGTTTTAAATCTCTTAACCATTTCCAGTTGTTGTCTTTCGCTTCAAATCTGCTACAGTTAGCTGAAATCAAAGCCATCAATGTCTTCCCTGTATGACAATACAAAATCTCCCTTTCATCACAAGGAAGATCTCTATAGATTGGTACAGATTTTATTAACTCTACCAGCTCCTTACAAAAAACCTGTTGTAGCCTCAACTCATCCCACCTTCCCTCCTGAATAAAGCAGTTAACATAATTATGCTCACCTTGTAAATCAGCCACATATGTTGGCCATCTATCTATACTTTTATCAAGTATCCAGATGTCTTCAGAGGTATTCACATCCTTGCCATCAACTACTTTCCACCTTAAAATTTCCTGCAGGAAGCTAGCACCATGAGCAATGACTTTCCAATTAGCAGATTTTCCAATAGAAGCTCCAGCATTCTAAAAAGAACCCCCATATTTAGTAATTAAAATCCTATTGAACAAAGAAGAAGGATTTGCCAACAAACCCCAAGCGAATTTGGCCCTCCAAGGCCCTAATTTTTCAGCAGCTGACATAACACCTTGACCTCCAAACCTTTTCTGTTTGCACAAGGAGTCCCAATCCACATAGTGAAGACCTCTGCCCTTGTCATGTTTCATCCACAGAAAATCCCTACTCAACTTATCAAGTTCTTTCAACACACTCATTGGAACCAACGAATGAGTAGATAAAAAAATGGGGAGAGTCAAGAGGGAAGATTTAATAAGTAACAGCTTACCTGAAAGTGAAAGAAATCTATTCCCCCAAATATTTAACTTCTCGTTAGCCTTCTCAACCAAAGTTTGAAAATCAGCCACCTTCAATCTCCTTAAAACCATTTTCACCCCCAAATAAACCATCTCCTTTACTGCTTTAATTCCCATTACTTTGGAAAGAACTTTAGCCTTGTGGCGTCTAACTGATTTCCCAAAGAGCATTGAAGATTTCTGCACATTCACTCTCTCTGCCCCGTCCAACTACAATAAACTTTCAAGATTTTCATGATTTTCCTAGCACACCTTTGATTAGCTTCAGAAAAAAAGATAATTTCATCAGCATATTGTAAATGAGATATTTTTTGAACTGAAGGAGCTACTTTGATACTGATCCTTGCACCCTTCTGATTGAAAGCTTAAGTCAGCAGTCGCGAACACATAATAAACAAAAGAGGAGATAAGGGGCACCCCTGCCAAAAACCACATTTAGCTTGAATCCATCAAGAATAATTACCATTTATCAAAATGGAAAACTTAGAATCCATTACACACTATAACAAAAGATTTGAGAACTTCCAAGGAAACCCAAGCATCTCCAATACTTGTCTCAAAGTACTCCAACCCATGCAGTCATAAGCCTGTTCCATATCAACTTTAATAGCCATCAATCCTTTTTTAGCTTTAGAATATCGAAACTTATTAAAATTTCTTGTGTAAGCAAGATATGATCCGACATAGTCCTACCCTTCACAAAAGTTACTTGATTCTCAGAGATCAACTTAGGAATAAGGCCAACAAGTCTATGCAATAACATTTTAGCTACAATCTTATAAATTGATTTGCAAAGACTAATGGGTCTAAAATTGGAACAAACCAAAGGATTCTTTAACTTAGGAATAAGCACAACATAAGTTTCTTTCCACTCTTCACACATAACACCATCTTTAAAAAATAAACTAATAGCACTCCAAACTTCCTCTTTTATGATATTCCAATAACACTTGATGAAGGAATAGGAAATTCCATTTAACCCAGGAGAGATATTACCTTCCAAATGAATAATAACTGCTTCCATCTCTTATTTGGTGAAATCAGCCAATAGAAAATTCTTATCCTCTTCACCCAGCATCCTTTCAAAGCTCAACCACCCATTCATCTCATATTTTTTATGACTCCATTTTTACCCAAAGAACTCGAAAAAAATTTCTTCAATCTTCTCTTGTTCCTCGACCAGCTCACCTTGACAATCCTTAATTTGAGAAATTAAGTTGTTCTTCCGCCTAGCTGAAGCCACAAAATGAAAATACTTTGTGTTAGAGTCACTTTCCTTCAACCATTTGACTTTAGCTCTTTGCCTCCACCAAGAACTTAACCGACCCAACGTTGAGTTAAACTCCAAAACCTTTGATTTCAGAAAAATAATTTTATCTTCAGATAAACCCCCCAGATTGGCCTCTTCATCTTGCAACACCAAAATCTCTTCCAAAATCTTATCTTTTAAACTTTTAAGATTTTCTTGCTTAGCCTTACTCCAGTAGTACAATGCTTTCAATTCTCTCTTGAACTTCAAATTCAGCACTTGCACTTCATTCCCTACCGCTTGTTTCTTCCAAGAAGCCGCCACAATGGAATATGACGCTGGAAAAGAAGACCAAATCTCTTCAAACTGCAGCTGATTCTTCCTCTTAAATCCAGAAGAAAAAACTTTCAGCACAATAGGACAGTGATCAGAGGAAATTCTCCCAAGGTGACGTACCACCATTGGATGGATAGAGTCCAAGGCCACTGAATTGAGAAGACAACGATCCAATCTTTCTAAAATGCGAGCACCTCCTTTCTTATTATTACACCAAGTATATTTGGGACCAATGACACCAATATCTTCAAAGTCACACTTGGTCATTAAAGCCTTCATATCTTGAGGACCTTCAAAAAATAAAAACTTCTTTCCACCTCTCTTTTCTTCTTGAGACAACACACAATTGAAATCTCCACCCATTATGAATGGAAGATTAGTATCAAAAAAAGCTTTTAAAGTTTCCCATAATTTTCGTCTCTTATAAACATCTCTACTTCCATAAATAGTAGCCAAAAGCCACTCACCTCTAGAAGAAGTTTTAAACCGGCCTACTACCAATTGAGAAGAAGCATACATCATAGAAAAAGAGCCACAACAACGATTCCAACAAACCAAAATGCCACCAGAAAGACCTTTGGCTAGGACTTCAAAAAAATCCCAACAATCTCCAATCAACTCATTGATTTCTTTCCTCTCCACATTAGAAATCTTAGTTTCCACTAGACCAAAAAACAAGATACCAAATTCTTTGACAAAATCTTGAAGATACCGAGAGGCCTCTTTCTTCCTAGCCCCCCTACAATTCAAAAATGCAATGGATGTCATTTATGGTTAAAAATGGGATTACTCCCATTTTTATTTTTAATTATCGATTCTCCTTTCCTCCTTTGAGAAATTACATTGTCATTACCCAAAGATTTGAGTTCTTTATGCAACTTCACTCTAACTTTCACAGAATCCTTCTCAGCTTTCTCCAAGCTTGAATTCACTTTCTTAATTTTCTCACAAACCAACTCCCCTTCTTCCACTTCGTCACCCTTTGACTCAATATTTAAACCTTCACCTTCTCCTTCCAAACAAGAACTAAGGAAACTAAACTTAATCTTACATTTGGTTGAATCAAGGGAATCAATAAAACCACCATTATTACCAAGATCAGGCAATACAGGGCCTGATTCGTTTAAACCACCCTTCTCATTATTAACTTCTCCATTCATCTGATTGCCTTCTTTAGCAGCCTGCAGCACACCAGCCTTTTGAACACTCAGTTCTTCTATCAAACCAGCATTCCCCATAATATAAAGTCCTACTTTATGCATAGATTCTGAGAAACTTCTTTTACCAACAACTACTTTCAGTTTCAATGAAGAAGATGCCGAATTTCCACCATTTCCTGCTCTTTTAGCTATTCTCCTCTGCCTAACATTATTAACTAGAGTCCAAGGACCATATACCTGACCATCTTCCTATAGATAAGAACTAGTTTGAGGTCCCACTTCAGCATTCAAAGAGACCCCATTGTTACTAGGAATCCTTTCCTTACATTCTTCCAACAAATGGCCACTTTCCCACAAAAAAAATAGAATGACGAAACCTTCTCATACTCAACTTTCTGAAAGAAACGTCCAAATGAACTTTCCACCCAAACACCTGGAGGGAATTGATGGTCAAGAGTCATTCTAACACAAACTCTAGCATACTCCCTCTTACTCCATTGAATCATGTTGCCATCTATTCATAAAGGATGACCAATCATTGAGGCAATCCTTGCCACGTTATCTTCATCCCAACACAACAGGGGAAGATTGGGTAATCTAACCCATATAGGGGCTGATAAGCCCTTTAATGACAAAGGAGAGAACTGAGGTGTCCATTTTTCAATCCCAACAATGTGTTCATTAATGTACCAAGGGCCTCCCTCCAAAACCTTTTCCACCACTTCCAACTCATTAAATGAACACAAAATCCATCCAAGTCCTAGGGAAGTTAAGTGAACCTTCCCAAGAGCCGACCATTGGCTTTGAAGCTCTTTGGCAATCACACTGAACGGAATACCCTTTCCAAAAACCTTCACCACCACCGAATTTTGTAGCTTATCTGAATTAAGCTTAACATTTGCTTCATTAAGTTTAATTGCCAACCCATCCCCTAACATAAAAGAAGCATCTTTGACAAAATCCAATTTGATATTGGGTTTCCTAACCCAATTATTAACTGGAATTCCCTTCATAGAACCATTTCCTTCAGCATTTAAACAAACATTTGAGATGTTCTCCATGAGTTTCTTAGAGAAAGAAACTCCTTCCTGCACTAAGCCTGAACTTGGGACCGACTCAGCCATACCATCCTCCGAAATAATACCAATAGCCTTACTAGAAGGAATTAGATTTTCATCAACCAAATCCATGGAACTCGCATTTATCTTACTGTCAAGGATAGGTATTGCATTTGAATTGCCAAATAGATTGACGAAAATCCTCATACTCGAAGATGAGGCTCCCAGATCCAAATTATATAGAGAATAGCCAACCGAGGATCCACTGCAAGGCGTAATATTAACTTCCAAAATCAAAACTTTCTTGCCTTTACCATCGACCATGAAAGAATTCTCACGAAGCAAACGAGAAGGTTCAGAAATGATTAGTTCTCCTTTAGCATGTCGCCTGCGAATCTCATCCCCCTCTCGATCTTTAACCGAACCCATACAATTAGAAATAGTTAAATTCCTTATACTTACCTCAGAATCTCTACCAGTTAGTGATGGAGATGACCGGAGGCCATCCTCCGGCATGCCTCTAAACTCCGGCTTCAGGTGGATAGTCGTTCCTCCAAAATAGATTTTTGAATTTCTGTAAATTCTCTCTCTAAAATTTTGCAGCTTATCTCTCTAGAATTTCGCAGCTTCTCTCTCTAAAACTAAATAATCATTTTAAGTTGTAAAGCTGGAGATTGATTGATGGTCAGGATTATCATGAAGTCTAAACTAGTTTAAGATCTGGATTGATTAGATATCTAGATTGACTTGAGGTATAGATTAATCTAGAGTCTGGGTTTGATTTAAATCTAGATTAAATTGATTTGAAATATGGTTTGATTTCAAGTTTGAATAGATTGAGGTTTGAATTAATATTTTGGATTAAGGTCTTGATTAAGGTTTGGATTAAAGCCTGGTGTCTGGATTTATTTTAATCTAAATTGATCGAAGATCTAGATTGTTCCTAAAGTCTGGATTGATTTAGGGTCTAGGTAGATCCTAAGGCCTGAGAAGATTATAAGGTTTAGAGTATAAAAGAATCCTAAAGTCTTGGAAGGTCCTAGGGTCTAAATTCTAGAAGAATGATAGGATATAGATAGATCCTAAGGTCTGGATTGGTTTGGAAAAATCCTAGGGTTTGGATTGGCCTGGAGGGTAGATTGATCTAGATCTGGGTGAAAGTTGGTAGGGGTGTTAAACCCTAAATAACTAGTCCTGAGGCTATCCAAGAGGGGTTTGAATTGATAGTTTTAAAATTTTGTGAGAAAAAAATGATTTTGAAAACCTTTTTGAATGTTTTAAAATAATTATAACTTTGCAATAATGTGAGTTTATTTAATGATACACCACAATAACTTTAATTACACGATCATCAATAGAAAAGTAAAGTATAAAAAATAATCAAAAAGAACACACCAAATTTTATAGTGGTTCAGTCAACTTGACCTACGTCCACTCCCTGTAGCCTCCTCTCCAGGTATTGTACTAACACAAAGTGACTCTCCTTCTGCTCCCGCAGCACAGCAGAGAAGCCTTTATAAAACTCCTTTTCACCAACCCGGTGAGGCAGAGAACCCGGACTCCTTTTGCTTCCTCCAAAAGCAGGCAGAGAACCTTACGTAGTTTTGCTTCCTCCTGAAGAAGGCAGACAACCTTGATCTTCTTGCAGACAATCCCTCCTTCCGAGCACCAAGGGACAAGGGATGATGACTGGAGACGAAGACTCAGATCCTTGCTTGGAGTAACCTTTGTTAACACCTCACAAACTCTCCCTCACAAGATCCTCTCTCTCTCTCTCAAGCTCTCCCTCTCCATCTCAAAGGTGTCTCTCAGGTGAGGACAGTGACAAAAGATCTCAATGATAGAAGATAAGAGATCTTAAATACAAAGGCTCAAAAATTATCCTAAATTTCAACTTACCGTCAAACATCATCTTGGACAATCAGTAGATCATCCTGAATGATCAGTACAAAATCACACATATCAGCCTGGATGATCTGGTTCCTCTAGACGATTAGAAGACAAAGTTTATTCAGATCATCCAGGACAATTATGCGATCGTCCGGGATGATTATTGTAAATCAAGAATATCATCTAGAGGACAATTTGGGACATCCAAAAGAACTTATGCTGGATAATCTCCAAATGACTTGACCGTCTAAGATGATATCTCTATCGCCCTGTATGATTAGTTCAAAAATGCTAATATTGTCTAACATACAGTTCAGGTCGTCCAGGGCAACTTATGCTGGACGGTCTCAAAATGACTTGATCATCCAGGATGATGTATATATCATCCTGTAAGATTAGCTCAAAATAGTAATATTATCTGGCACACTATTCAGGTTGTCCAGGTGAAAAGCATTGGATGGTCAGGATTTCTAATTGATCGTTCAGGATGATCTTGCGATTGTCTAGGATGATATGATCAAATCAATCAATCCTTAATTACTTTCCTTAATCACCTGACTAATTTAGGCATGATTATAATGAATCATCCAGGATGATACACATATCATCCAGGATAATGCACGTATCATCCAGGACGATCAGATTAAAAAGTTTAAAAAAAAAACTTGCCTAAATTAGTCTGGCAATTGGGAATTTTTTATTTGAGTATATCGTCCTATACGATGGGTGTATCTTCCAGGATGATCTGCTTAATCAGACCGACTTAACATGGTCGCCCTAATTAGAGTTCTATTTTTAATGGATCATCAAGGATGATATGAGTATCATCCAGGATGATATGAATATCATCCAGGATGATTTGAACAAAAAAATGAATTAAAATTCTAACTCACTAAAACTCTCTCCCTGAGTGTGTGTGTGTATAAGGTTACTTAGCTTGGGGATCCATTACATTACATTTGACTCAAGAAAGGGAAAAAATTACGTTTAAACACACACAGACCCGATCTTGAGCTGACTTGATTTGCACTTGATCTTGCGGACCTGAAAGGTTAGGCAATCAAATAAAAATAAAAATGTTTGTTATCATCAAAAACATAATCCTTGAATCCATATTTGTAACAATCTACCCCTTTTTTATGATGGCAAATATTTGTTAGTAATTCTAAATTTAGTAAATAAACATTGAACATTGATAATTCAAAACACTGAAGATTTGAACATTGATAATTCATGAGCATATAATGACCTAGAATATAAACTACTCCCCCTTTTGACATCACAAAAAGGGGAAAACATCACATAGACACCTAAAAAATTAGTACAAAATCAACACAAGAAAATAGCAAAAGCAAATAAATTAGTACAAAGGGGGATTCTGATCAGATGGCGGTGGAGGTGGCTGAAACAGACTGTGGATGGAGGAAAACTGTTCTCCAAACTAGGTCATGTCCTGGTGGTATTGCTACTGCTACTAGGCTATATATGCATTGAATCGGTTGACATCCTCAGCAAAGCGTGCCTCCCACTGGTCAAACATGTGCACCTGGTGATCTATCGGTGATTCTATATGGAGAGGAGCAGGTGCAGCAAGTTCAGGAGCAGCTTCTTCCTCTTCTCCCTCAACATCCGTGCTGGGCTCCAGATGAAGTCCAGTACTATGAAGAACATTGAAGGAGTTGTTGGAGTAGAAGAAAGGTTGGACATTGGTAGGAACTGGATATTACATATTATATTTAGTTTCAAGAGCATAGGCGATGAGCTGTCCTATGGCTAGATTTGGGCATGTCCTGTGGCACAGATCTCTAATGCTAGTGAGGTGTTTGATGTAGCAAAAAAGGAGATCAGTAGCATTGAAATCATGATGGGCCATGATGTAGAAGATTATCATGGAGAGCAAAGGGGTAATGTGGATGCAATCCCCAGCCTTTGGAATAATAGAGGAGCGAAGGACATACTGGATTGTCCGAGCATCCTTGAGTAAGGAAGAGCAGGCATTATCGTGGTATGGGGTGTTGGTGTTCCTAAGGAAGTGATTGGTGAAACTCCAATCAAAGTCATTATCAGAGGATAAATTATTGAGCTTATCGTCAGTAATGGAAAGTTGGAGAATATCATGAAAGTCTTGGGTGGTTAGTTCGATAGGGCAGCGATTAACATAACAGCGGAGGGCAGAGTAAGAGGAATCGATGCAAAGATTAGCAAAAAAAATATGGAGAAGCTCAGTACTAAATGGAAAAGCTAGTGTCAGGATGAATATAAGGGAAGTGTGAGTGAAAAGGTTAAGTACCGAATATGTGAGAATATGAGGGTTGACAATTTTGGATTGAGTGATCCGCACATCAAGGTAGCGCTGGATGGCAGCCTGATCGACTGCATCAGGAAAGCGGGGATCTACATTTCTTCGGGAGGAACTAGCACCCTGTTACCTAGATTATTTGCCACCAGCCATGAGAAGATGATTTAATTAAGGAGGGAAGGAAGGATGGTGAAAAAATGGTGGAAATTAGCTGTTTAAATAAAATTCAGCCATATCATCCAGGATGATCGCAGGAACATCCAGGATGTTAGGAGCAATAATAGCATCTAGGATGATTGGTCAAAAAGGTAGTCGGATCATCTAGGACCATCAGATATCATCCAGAATGATTAGATACATGCGATCGTCCCGAGGAGTCAAGTTGGACGACCATTGATGAAAAGTATTGTCCTGGAAGATTAGGTGGACCGTCCAGGATGATATGAAAAAAAAAATCAGACAGGCCGAATTTGAATCGTTCAACTGCTTCCACGTGGATCATCCAAGACGATGAGGTGTATTGTCTAGGACGATCACCAATAATTGGTTCAGATCAATCATAGGATCAAAATGGGGATGAGTTGATCAGATCATCCAAGACAATGTGAGGATCGTCCAGGATGATGTGAACAAAAAGTGAAAAATTAAAGGATGAAGAGGAATGATCAGGGAACCCCAAAAAAAAAATTAAAAAAAATCATAATTAAAGCATGAAAGAAAAAAAATAAATAAACATGAGAAAAATAATAACAAAAAAATAAAGAGGTTTTTTTTAATCGTTTTGCTCCACTAAATCAGAATTTTTTCTTAATTTTCAATTAAAAAACTAATAGGAAGAAAGTTGACGATGCTGAAATCCAAAAAAAGTTAGAAAATTAATTTTTATAACTCCTACCTTGGACACCTTACAGGTTCAAATTCCTTCAAATAAAAGTCTAATTCAGAAGAAAAGAAATTAGATTCGAAAAGAGATTCTTTCAAGCCTCATTCCAGAAAAATATCTGATAAAATAGTGTTACAAAGTAAGGAATCAAAAATCATGATTTTCAATCTCAAGTTTTTAAAAATATTAAGTGGTGTATGGATTTTTCTAAGACATTTGAAGATCTGAAAGGGAAAAAAGCTTAATTATTTTTTTGGGGCTCATTTTGTGCCTCTTTTTCAATTTATTTGGTGCACTTTGCGCATCTTTCCAATTTTTGATACACTTTGTGTATCTTTCCAATTTTTGGCATCATTGCGCATCTTTTCATTTTTGACATATTCGTGACTCTTTTTATTTCTTTTATAAGCTTGCTTCCTTTCATAATCGTTAAAGAATCTCAATTATGAAATTACCTTCCCGACATAAAAGAAGACAAAACTCACTCTCTACAGTAAGGAGGAGTAATTCACAGAACAAAAACCATAATTTATATGATAAGTGTAATCACCTTATTAAGAAAAATATAACAATGATTCAAAGCTTTGAAAATACTATTCATATGAGGTAGATTACTTTAGAAAGATAAAATAGATCTCTATTTCAAAAGCCAACTTTTTAATTTTGAAGAAGATTTTTATCCAAAAGAAATAAAACACCATTAAAGGTGTTAGAGGAAAAGAAAAAATCATCAATGTTTCTTCCTTTAATAAATTCAGATGTGTCAATCACTGCTTACAAGCTTCTAAACAAAAATAAGGTAAAACTCTCAGTCAGAAATCTAGTTTATCAGTAGTAGTGAGCAGTGGTCTGATTCTGAAGAGAATAAATAATAAATAAAAAGAAGAAAGCCCATAAAGGAAATAACCAAATCCGATAAGCAAATCAAACAACCAAAAATCAACAGGAAAATAAAAAAATCTAAAAAGAAACAGACAATCAAATCAAACTAAAAGCCAAAAGAAAAATAAAAAATAGAAACTTCAGAAATTAGTATTCATCAAATTCATGCATTTATATCAATCATACCCAATCTGGTCCTCAAAATGCTGAATGAGTCAAAGGCCAGTAGTTTAGTAAAGATGTCAGCCAGTTAGTTTTCAGTTGCTACATGGTGTAGCTCAATCTACCCTTTTGTAACATGGTCCCTAATGAAGTGATGCCTTATGTCAATGTGTTTGGTTCTTGAATGTTGGATAGAATTCTTAGAGATGCAGATGGCACTAGTGTTATCATATAGAACTGTAATTGTGCCAACAAGTAATCCTAAATCTAGAATTTATTGCTTCAACAAAAAGACTTGGGCCACACGACTTCCTAAGGCAATGTACTCAGCTTCAGCAGTGGAAAGTGCAACAGAGTTTTGTTTTCTACTTGACCAGGAGACTAAGGACAGTCCTATGAATTGGCAAGTTCCATAGTGCTCTTTCTATCCACCCTACACCCTACAAAATCAGAATGAGAATATTCGATAATCTCAAAAGTGAAAGTTTGATAGGGATGTTAAGCCCTTGTGAAGTAGTCCTGAGGCTAACCAAGAGGGGGGGTGAATTGGTAGTTTTAAAAATTCCAGAGCAAAATAATAATTTAAAAAATCTTTTTGAATGTTTTAAAACTTTTATAGTTATGCAATGTTGTGCAGATGTTTAACAATAACAGAATAATACTCACAATCACACAATCATCAACAGGAAAATAAATGCATAAAATAATCGGAAAGAACACACCAGATTTTATAGTGGTTCGGTCAACTTGACCTATGTCCACTCCCCGGGGCCTCCCCTCTGGGTATTGCACTAACACTAAGTGACTCTCCTTCTGCTCCCACAGCAAGGCGGAGAAGCCTGTACAAAAAATCCTTTCCACCAACCCGATGAGGCAGAGAACCTAAACTCCTTTCGCTTCCTCCTGAAGCAAGCAGAGAACCTAGACTCCTTTCGCTTCCTCCTGAAGTAGGCAGAGAACCTGGACTCCTTTTGCTTCCTCCTGAAGCAGGCAGAGAACCCAGATCTTCTTGTGAATGATCCTCCCATAGAGACACCAACAAGACAAGAGACGACGAACGGAGAAGACGTCTCAGATCCATGCTTGGAGCAACCTTTGTGAATCCCTAACAAACTCCCCCTCATAAGATTCTCTCTCTCTCTCCCAAGCTCTCTCTCTCTCTCTCTCTCTCTCTCTCTCTCTCTCTCTCTCTCTCTCTCTCTCTCTTTCTCAAGGTTTTCTCTAGAAAGGGAAGTGGCAAAAGATTTTTCTTGCTGAAAGGAAAAGATCTTAAATAGGAGGGCTCAAAATTTACCCTAAATCTCAACTGGTCGTCAAAGATTATCTAGGATGATCGGTCGATCATCCTATACGATCGGTTCCAAATCACATGTATTAGCTGGATGATCTGGTTCCTCTGGATGATTAGTAGATAAAATTTATTCATTTCGACCCGTATAATTCTACGATCATCCGGGATGATTATTGTAAATCAGGAATTTCATCCAGAAGACAGCTCTGGTCATCCAGAGAAAGTTGTTCTGGACGATCTCAAAATGACTTAATCATTCAGAATGATATGGGTATCGTCTCATACGATTAGTTTAAAATAGCCTAAAATCGTCCGGTACATAGCTCTAGGCGTACTGGTCATAACATGCTGGATGATTTCAAAATGGCTTGATGGTCCGGGACGATATTGGTATCATCTGGGATGATATTGGTATCATCCCATACGATTAGTTCAAAATTGCCCAAAAGCATCCTGTGCATAGAGCTGGACGTACTGGTGAAAGGCACTGGATGATCAGGATTTTTAACATATCGTCCCGTACAATCTTGCGATCGTCCCGAATAATTTGATCGAATCAATCAAACCTTAATTACTTTCCTTAATCACCATACTAATTTAGGCATGATTGTCATGGATCGTCCAGGACGATACACGTATCGTTCGGGACTATCAGACTAAATCTCTAAAAATAAAAACTTGCCTAACTTAATCTGGTGGCTAAGAATTTTTTATTTTAGCCTATCATCATGTACGATCAGAAGATCATCCAGGATGATCTGCTTAATCAAACTGACTTAACACGACTGCCCTAATTAGGATTTCTATTTTCACTGGATCATCCAGGATGATATCAATGTCATCCAGGATGTTATGAACAAAAATGTCAAACAGAAACTCTAATTCACTAAAACTCTCCCCCTGAGTGTGTGTGTGCAAGGTTACTTAGCTAAGGGATCCTTTATATTATATTTGATTCAATAAAGATGAAAAAGAGTACATTGGACCTGAATTACAAAAAAGACTAACTCGATCTTGGGTTAGCTTGAATTTGGACATAGATGTTACCCTAAAACACAAGAACTACTACTCCCCCCTCCCCCCCCCCCCCCTCCTTTTTTTTGAATCAATCAGCTCCAGTAAATCAGAATTTTCCCTTGAGTTTCAATTTAAAAAACCAATAAGAAGAAAATCAACGACACTAAAATTCAGAAAAGTTAGAAAATCAACTTTCAAAACTCCTACCTCGGACACCTTACCGGTTCAAATTCCTTTCAAACAAAATTCTAATTCAAAAGAAATCCTTCCAAGCCTCGTTCTAGAAAAATATCTGATAAAACATTATTACGAAGTAAGGAATCAAAAATCATGATTTTAAATCTCAGGCTTTTGAAAATATTAAGTGGCGCATGGATTTTTCTAAAACATTTAAACATCTGAAAGGGAAGAAGGCTTGTTTCTTTGTGGGCACATTTTGTGCCTTTTTTTCTAATTTTTTGGCGCACTACGCATCTTTTGATTTTTGATACACTTTGTGTATTTTTTTTATTTGGCGACATTACCATCTTTTTAGCTTTGGGCTCATTTTGTGCATCTTTTTCAATTTGTTTGGCACATTACGCATCTTTTGTAAGCTTGCTTCCTTTCAAAAATTGTTAAAGAATCTCAGTTGTGAAATTACCTTCCAGATATAAGAGAAGATAAAAACTCACTCTCTACAGTAAGGAGGATTAATTCATAAAATAAAAACCATAAATCATATGATAAGTTCAATCCCCTAATTAAGAAAATATAACACTGATCCAAAAGTTTGAAATCACTATTCATATGAGGTAGATTACTGTAGGAAGATAAAATAGATCTCTATTTCAAAAATCAACTTTTTAATTATGAAAAATATTTTTATCCAACAGAAATACTGCACCATTAAAGGAGTTAGAGGAAGAGAAACAATCATCAACGTTTCTTTCCATTAACAGATCCAAACGAGTCAATCTCTGCTGACAAGCTTTTAGAAAAAAAACAAGGCAAAACTCTCAGTCAAAAATCTAGTTTATTAGCAGTAATGAGTAGTGATCTGATTTAAAAGTGAGTAAGTAGTAAATAAAAAATAAAAAGGAAGAAAAATAGACACGTAAAAATCATTAAATGAAAATTAGCAAGAAATAATTAAATCTGATAAGCAAATCACACAATAAAAATCAATAGGAAAGAAAAAATTCTACAGTAAAACGGACAAATAAATCAAACAAAAACTAAAGCAGAATGAAGAAAATAGAAAATATTAGAAATCAGTAATCATCAGATTTATGCATTTATGTCAATCACACCCAATCTGGTCCTCAAAATGCTGAATGAGTCAAAGGCCAGTGGTTTAGTAAAGATGTTAGCCAATTGATTTTCAGTTGCTACATGATGTAGCTCAATGTCCCCTTTTGGAACATGATCCCTAATGAAGTGATGCCTTATATCAATGTGTTTGGTTTTAGAATATTGGATTGGATTCTTAGAGATGCAGATGGCACTGGTGTTATTATATAGAACTAAAATTATGCCAACAGGCAATCCTAATCTAAAACTTGTTGTTTCAACCAAAGGACTTGGGCCACACAACTTCCTAAGGCAATGTACTCTGCTTCAGCAGTGAAAAGTGCAACTGACTTCTATTTTCTACTAGACCAAGAGACTAAAGATTGTCCTATGAATTGGCAAGTTCCAGAAGTGCTCTTTCTATCCACCATACACCCTATAAAATCAAAATCTGAATATCCAATAATCTCAGAAGAGGTGTTGTGCCTAGGATACCAGATTCCTAGGTTCGAGGTCCCTAACATATATCTAAGAATTCTCTTAACAGCATTTAGTTGGGACTCTTTAGGATCAGCTTGAAACCTAGCATAAAGACAAACACTAAACATAATATCAGGTCGACTAGAAGTCAGGTAATTTAGTGATCCAATTATTCCCCTAAACTTCTTCTGATCAATAGATTTTTCATTTGAATCCTTATCTAACAAGACAGTGGAATTCATGGGAGTGTTCATTGGCTTGGCTTTGTCCATTTCATATTTCTTCAGAATATCCTTAGTGTATTTTGATTGATTTAGAAAAGTTCTATCATCCATTTACTTTATGCTAAACCCCAAAAAGTTGGATAATTCTCCCATCATACTCATCTCAAACTCCTTACTCATTATCTTAGAAAAATCATCACATAGAATTTTATCAGAAGATTCGAAAAGTATATCATCAACATAGATCTGGACAATGAGTAGATAATCTCCTACTTTCCTAAGGAAAAGGGTGGTGTCTACGCTCCCCTTAAAAAACTCTCTTTCTAGTAGGAATGTGCTAAGCCTCTCATTCCAAGCTCTGGGTGCCTTTTTCAATCCATATAAGGCCTTTTTTAATTTATAAACATGATTTGGATATTGGGAACTCTCAAAACCTGGGGGTTTCTCTACAACGACATCCTCTTTTATTATCCCATTTAAAAAGGCACTCTTAACATCCATTTGAAACAGCTTAAATCCCTTATAACAAAAAAAGGCTAGTAGCACCTTAATGGCTTCCAATCTAGCTATAGGGGCAAAGGTCTCCTCAAAATCAATCACTTCAATTTGATTATACCTTTTAGCCACCAATCTTGCCTTATTCATAACCACCACACCAGAATCATTCATCTAATTCTTAAAGACCCACTTGGTTCCCACTACAATATGATTCCTAGGTCTTTCTACTAACTCCCAAACATCGTTCCTTACAAATTGATTCAATTCTTCTTGTATAGCTAAGATCCAAAACTCATCAGAAAGGGCTTGATTGATGTTGGTGGGTTCAATCATTGAGATAAAGGCAGAATGGTTTACTTCCTTCCTAAGTCCATGCCTAGTTCTAACACCTTCAGAAGGGTCTCCTAAGATCAGTTCTTTTGGATGACTCAAAGAATATCTCCAATCTCTAGGCAAAGTGTTTTGAGGTTCTACCTTTTCCTCCAGATTAACATTTTATTCTCCTTGCGTAATCTCTCCTACATCTTCTTCTTCCTCAACTTTAGTCTCCTTAGGATCAGATTCTTCAAACACTACATGAGTTGTCTCCTCCACCACCAAAGTCCTCTTATTAAACACCCTAAAGGATTTTCCCACACTATAATAGCCTAAGAACACTCCTTCATCAGATTTAGAGTTAAATTTTCCTAAGGATGATTTTCCATTATTTAGAATAAAAACCTTACAGCCAAAGACATGGAGGTGGGACAGGTTTGGAGTTCTACCCTTAATGATCTCATAAGGTGTCTTATTCAGATTAAATCTAACATTTACCCTATTCAGCACATAACAGGCAGTGTTCACCACTTTAGCCCAAAAGTATTTTGGAAGTGAATACTCAGCAAGCATGGCTCTAGCAGCTTCCACTAAGGTCATGTTCTTCCTTTTAGCTACCCTGTTCTGCTGAGGGGTCCTAGGAGCTAAAAAGTTATGGCTAATCCCTTGATCCTCATATAAGGTTCTAAATCTCTCATTTTCAAACTCACCACCATGATCACTATGAATGGTAACAATCTCACATCCTTACTTCTTCTGAATCCAAGTGGAGAAAGATTTAATTTCATCAAATGACTCAAATTTATGTGACAAAAATCTAATCCAAGTGAACCTCGAGTAATCATTAAAAATCACAAATCCATAAACTCTCCCCCCTAAGCTGGCAATGCTAATGGGTCCAAACAAATCCATGTGAAGGACTTCTAAAGGTTAAGAGGTGTTGATGTCCTTAATTGAGTGGAAAGAGGAGTGGACTTGCTTCCCTAATTGACAGGCATCACACAGGTGGTCTTTAGTGAACTTAAGCTTGGGGACACCTCTAAGTCCTTTTGGGTGACTCTCGTAAGGGTTTTCATACTGGCATGACATAATCTCCTGTGCCACAACCAAGATTCATCAGCTATAGTTTTAAAGCAAATTGAAACATCAGTTTTAAAGTAGCTTACATCCAGCATATTGACATTATTGATTCTCTATCCCTGCAAAACAATTTTGTCATTTAAGCTTATAATGTAGCAAGTGGGAAGAAACTTGATGTTGTATCCTTTATCACAGAGTTGACTGATGCTCAGCAAGTTGTGTTTCAATCTATCTACAAGCAAAATATTATCAATAATGAAATTTTTTGAATCACCAATTATACCTGCTCCTACCACCCTCCTGGTGGTGCTGTCTCCAAGTGTAACCTTGCCTCCAGCTCTGGTCTCTAGCAAAATAAACTAATTTGCATCTCCTGTCACATGTCTTAAACATCTGTTGTCTAGGTACCACATGCTCTCATGAGGCCTTTTGTGAGAGAACACCTCTTCTTAATCAGACTGACCAGGATGACCATCAGCCATCATGCACAAGTTAGTAGTCTCCTCTTCAGCTTCAGTCTCAAAGGAGTCGGATGTAGAATCTGCCCAGAATGCCTTCTAAATCTATTTCTTATCCTTCTGAAACTTGGGTTTCTCCTTACCCTTCTCCTTTCTTGGGTGAGCCTTAAGTGTAGGACAATCAGTCTTTATATGTCCAGACTTCTTGCATTCAAAGCAAAGAGTATCAGATGAACCTTTAAAATTTTTGCTACTCTTACCTTTATTCCATTTCTAAAAGTTCTTATATTTTTTCTTTAGAAAGCTTTTGAATTACCTAGTGATTAAGGCAACATCATCGCTATCAGATCCGAAAGAGTCAATGTCAGTATCGTTGGCCTTCAGCGCCACAGTTTTCTCCCTCTTTTTCTCACTTGCATCAATTTGTTGTCGGTTCACTCCTTTCTTGTAAGCAATGAGTGACCCAAGTAAGTTATCAATAGAATAAGTGTTCAAATCTTTGGATTCAGTAATTACAGTTATCTTGGCATCAAAAGAAGAAGGCAAACATCTCAAAATTTTGTTCACTTTTTCATAGTTTGTAAGTTCTCTTCCTAAAGCATGTAAAGAAGTGATAATTTGAGTGAACCTAGTACACATTTCAGAAATCGATTCACTAGGTTTCATGAGAAAGAGTTCATAGTCGTGAAGTAAGATGTTTAATCTAGATTGCTTAACCTCAGATGTACCTTCATAAGTAATACACAATCTATCCCAGATTTCTTTACCAGTCGTACAAGTGGAAACACACATGTAATCTTCAGATTTTAAAGCACATAAAAAATAGTTCAAACATTTTATATTCAACTGTGCTAAATTACGATCATCAAATGTCCAATCTGTGAAAGGCAGTTTAGTTTTAACATTATTAACCATTCTAAAAGGTGCTTCATAGCCATCCTTAACAAGCATCCACATGTGATAATCAATTGATTGTAAAAAGGTAGACATGTGAGTTTTCCAAAAATTATAAGGTATGTTATCAAATAATGATGGTCGTGTAATTGAATAACCTTTAGCAGTATTATGATTACCAAAGTTAGCCATAGATCAAAATTCAAAAGTTTTTAAACTTAATATTTGAATCTCGCTCTGATACCACTTAAAAGTTCGATAGGGATGTTAAGCCCTTGTGAACTAGTCCCGAGGCTAACCAAGAGGGGGGTGAATTGATAGTTTTAAAAATTTAAGAGTAAAATAATGATTTAGAAAATCTTTTTAAATATTTTAAAACTTTTACAATTATGCGATGTTGTGTAGATGTTTAATAATAATAGAATAATACTTACAATCACACAATCATCAACAGGAAAATAAATGCAAAAAATAATTGGAAAGAACACACCAGATTTTATAGTGGTTCAGTCAACTTGACCTATGTCCACTCCCCGGAGCCTCCCCTCTGGGTATTGCACTAACACTAAGTGACTCTCCTTCTGCTCCCACAGCAAGGTGGAGAAGCCTGTACAAAAACTCCTTTCCGCCAACCCGGTGAGGCAGAGAACCTAAACTTCTTTCGCTTCCTCCTAAAGTAGGCAAAGAACCTAGACTCCTTTTGCTTCCTCCTGAAGCAGGCAGAGAACCTAGACTCCTTTCGCTTCCTCCTGAAGCAGGCAGAGAACCCGAATCTTCTTACGAATGATCCTCCCACAGAGACACTGACAAGATAAGAGATGACCAATGGAGAAGATGACTCAGATCCTTACTTGGAGCAACCTTTCTGAATCCCTCATAAACTCCCCCTCACAAGATCCTCTCTCTCTCTCCCAAGCACTCTCTCCCTCTCTATCAAGGTTTTATCTGAAAAGAAAAGTGGGAAAAGATTTTTCTTGCTGAAAGAAAAAGATCTAAAATAGGAGGGCTCAAAAATTGTCCTAAATCTCAACTGGTCGTCAAAGATCATCCAGGACAATCGGTCGATCATCCTGTACGATCGGTTCAAAATCACATGTATCAGCCTGGACGATCTAGTTCCTCTGGATGATTAGTAGATAAATTTTGTTCATATCATCCCGTACGATTCTGCAATCATCCGGGACGATTAGTGTAAATCAAGAATTTCATCCAGAAGATAGTTCTGGTTGTCCAGGGGAACTTATGCTAGACGATCTCAAAATGACTTGATCGTCTGGGATGATATGGGTATCATCCCGTACGATTAGTTCAAAATTTCCCAAAATCATCCGGTATATATCTCTGGGCGTACTGGTCATAACATGCTGGACGATTTCAAAATGCCTTGATCATCCGGGATGATATTGGTATCGTCTCGTATGATTAGTTCAAAATTTCCCAAAATCATCCTGTGCATAGCTCTGGATGTACTAGTGAAAGGCACTAGATGGTCAGAATTTTTAATATATCGTCCCGTATGATCTTATGATCATCCCAAACGATATGATTGAATCAATCAAACCATAATTACTTTCCTTAATCACCAGACTAATTTAGGCATGATTGTCATGGATCGTCCAGGATGATACACGTAACATCCGAGATGATCAAACCAAATCTCTAAAAATAAAAACTTGCCTAACTTAATCTGGCAGCTGAGAATTTTTGATTTGAGCCTATCATCCTGTACAATCAGAGGATCGTCCAGGATGATCTGCTTAATCAAGCTAACTTAACATGGCTGCCCTAATTAAGGTTTCTATTTTTAGTGGATCGTCCAGGATGATATGAATTTCGTCTAGGATGATATGAACAAAAATTTCAAACAGAAACTCTAATTCAGTAAAACTCTCCCCCTGAGTGTGTGTGTGCAAGGTTACTTAGCTTAAGGATCCTTTACATTATATTTGACTCAATAAAGATGAAAAAGAGTACATTGGACCTGAATTACAAAACAGACTGACTCGATCTTGGGCTGGCTTGAATTTGTAATTGATCCTGCGGACCTGAAAGATTAGACAATCAACCAGACACAGAAATGTTTGCTATTATCAAAATCATAGTCCTTGAAACCAGATTTGCAACAAAAAGAAGTGTTGTGTCTAGGATACCAGATTTCTAAGTTTGGAGTCCCTAAGAGATATCTAAGAATTCTCTTAACAACAGTCAGGTGGGATTCTTTAGGATTATCTTGAAATCTAACATAGAGACAAACACTAAACATTATATCAGGTCGGCTAGTAGTCAAGTAAAGCAGTAAACTAATTATTCCTCTATACTTCTTTTGATCAATAGATTTTCCATTTGAATCCTTATTTAACTAAACAGTGGAGCTTATGGAAGTGTTTATTGGCTTGGCTTAATCCATTTCATATTTTCTTAAAATGTCCTTAATGTACTTTGATTGATTGATAAAGGTTCTATCATTCAATTGCCTTATGCTAAACCCCAAAAAGTAGGACAATTCTCCCATCATACTCATCTCAAACTCCTTACTCATTATTTTAGAAAAATCATCCCATAACTTTTGATTAGAAGATCCAAACAGTATATCATCAACATAGATCTGTATAATGAGTAAATCATCTCCTACTTTCCTAAAAAAATGGGTGGTGTTTACGCTCCCCTTAACAAACTCTATTTCTAGTAGGAATGTGATAAGCCTCTCATACCAAGCTCTAGGTGCTTGTTTCAATCCATATAAGGCCTTTTTTAATTTAAAAATATGATTTGGATACTGGGAACTCTCAAAACCTGGGGGTTGCTCTATAAAGATATCTTTCTTTATTACCCCATTTAAAAAGGCACTCTTAACATCCATTTGAAAAAGCTTAAATCTCTTATAACATGCAAAGGCTAGTAACACTCTGATGTCTTCCAATCTAGCTACAGGGGCAAAGGTCTCCTTAAAATCAATCCCTTCTATTTGGTTGTACCCCTTAGCCACCAATCTTGCTTTATTCCTAACCACCACACCAGAATCATTTATTTTATTCTTAAAAACCCATTTGGTTCCCACTACACTTTGATTCTTAGGTCTTTCTACTAACTCCCAAACATCATTCCTCACAAATTGGTTAAGTTCTTCTTGCATAGCTAAGATCTAAAATATATCAGAAAGGGCTAGATTGATGTTGGTGGGTTCAGTCATTGAGATAAGGGCATAATGGTTTACTTCTTTCCTAAGTCCATGCCTAGTTCTAACACCTTTAGAAGGGTCTCATAAGATCAGTTCTTTAGGATGACTCAAAGAATATTTCCAATCTCTAGGCAATATATCTTGAGGTTATACCCTTTTCTCCATATTTGCATTTTCTACTCCTTGGGTAATCTCTCCTACTTCCTCTTCTTCCTTAGCTCTAAACTCCTTATTATAAGATTCAACAAACACTACATGAGTAGTCTTCTCCACCACCAAAGTCCTCTTATTAAACACCCTAAAGGATTTTCGCACACTTGAATATCCTAAGAATACTCCTTCATCAGATTTGAGGTCAATTTTTCCTAATGATGATTTCTCATTATTAAGAATGAAGACCTTACAGCTAAAGATATGGAGGTGGGACAGGTTTGGAGTTCTACCCTATGATCTCATAGGGTGTCTTATTCAGATTAGATCTAACATTCACCCTATTCAACACATAACAGGCTGTGTTCACCACTTCTGCCCAAAAGTATTTTGGAAGTGAATACTCAGTAAGCATGGCTCTAGTGGCTTCCACTAAGGTCATGTTCTTTCTTTCAACTACCCCATTCTACTGAGGGGTCCTAGGAGCTAAAAAGTTGTGGCTAATCTCTTACTCCTCACAAAAACTTCCAAATCTTACATTTTCAAACTCTTCACCATGATCACTATGAATGGTTAAGATCTTACAACCTAACTTCTTCTAAATTCAAGTGGAAAAAGTTTTAAACTCATCAAATGACTCAGATTTATGTGATAGAAATATAATCTAAATGAACCTCGAGTAGTCATCTGTAATCACAAATCCATAGACTTTTTCCCCTAAGCTAGCAATGTTAATGGGTCCAAACAAATCCACGTGAAGGACTTCTAAAGGTGTAGAGGTGATGATGTCCTTAATTGAGTGGAATGAGGAATGGACTTATTTCTCTAGTTGACAGGCATCACACAGGTGATCCTTAGTGAACTTAAGCTTGGGGACTCCTCTAACTAGGTCCTTTTGGGTGACTCTTCTAACATTTTCATACTGGCATGAAATAACATCTTGTGCCACAGCCAAGACTCATCAGCAACAGTTTTTAAGCAAAATGAAGCAGCGCATTCAATATTATTTAAATCAAGCATGTAGACATTGTTGATTCTTTTGCCCTCTGAATAGTGTTATTATTTAAGCTAATAAAGTAAGTGTTTGCCAGGAACTATATGCTGAACACTTTATCACAGAGTTGACTGATGCTGAGCAGGTTATATTTCAGTCCATCTATAAGAAAAATATCTTCAATCAAAAGGTTCTTGGAGTTTTTGATTACCTATGCCCACCACTTTCTTGGTGGTGTTGTCTCCAAGTGTGACCTTGCCTCCAGCCAAGGCCTCCAATGAAATGAATTGATTTGTGTCCCTAGTCATATGTCTTGAGCATCCGTTGTCCAGGTACCACATGCCCTCATGAGGTCTTGTATGTGAGCACACCTTCAAAATCATCAAATGTCAGATTTAGGAACACAAATAAGTTTAGGTTCCTTCTTATGAAAAGAAGAATAAAATGCATGTGTGTTATGCCATGAATCATGTATTTTGGGCCTCCACACCCAATGTGCACTACAGTGAACAGTGCAGGTGTAGGAGATGTGTCCTGACATGCCACAAGAGAAACATCTAATGCCAGGAAAAGGATTAACTAATCTACGTGGGTGATAGTGCCTCTTCCTAGGTTTGAATGATGCATGTTTTGATGATTTTGAATAAACTTTCAAGTGATGGAGTTTATAAAATTATGCAAATGTAGGAGGTGTTTCATTATTCTCAAATGCACTAATTTTTACACTTAGAAATTCATTTTCCTTTTTGAGACTTGCAATTTTAAATTTCAAATATTGCTCACTACTATCTAAATTAGATGCATGAGTTTCTTATTCTTTAAATGCTTCTTCTAATTCAACATGCGATACTTTTATTGAATTATGCTCAATAATCACATCAGAATGCTTTTTATTCAACTCTTCGAATTCATCAAGTAATGGCATGTGATTGCAATCAAGTGTAGAATGATCCTTAAGCAATACTTCATACTCTTTTTGCAGATTCAAGAGTTCCAATTTCAAACTAACATGAGTTCTCTTAAGTTTTCTAAATGATGAATGAATTTTCTTTGAAACATCAAGTAATTGATTATAGCTCAGTTCACATACCTCTTCTTGGTCAAACTGGCCACGATGTTCATATGCAACAAACACAAGTTTGTAGTCTCCTCTTCAGCTTCAGTCTCAGAGGAGTCAGATGCAGAATCTGCCCAGAAAATCTTTTGAATTCTTTTCTTATCCTTCCTGAACTTGGGTTTCTCCTCACCCTTCTCCTTGCTTAGGTGATCTTTAAGTGTAAGATAATCAACTTTTATATGTCCCAACTTTCTACATTCAAAACAAACTGTATCAGAAGAAACTTTAGAATTTTATTTAGACTTACCTTGGTTCCATTTTTGATAGTTCTTATTTTTCTTCCTTAGAAAGCTCTTGAATTGCCTAGTAATTAAGGCAACATCATCACTTTCAGACCAGGAATAATAATTCTTTGTATTGTTGGCCTTCAGTGCCACAATTTTCTCTTTCTTCTTCTCTCCTGCATCAAGCTGAGCAATTAGTTATCTAAGTAAGTTATCAATAGAATAATTATTCAAATCCTTTGATTCAGTGATAGCAGTTATCTTGGCATCATAGGAAGAGGGCAAACATCTCAAGATTTTGTTAACTTTTTCAGAATTGGTGAGTTCTCTTCCTAAGGCATACAGGGAGGTGACAATCTGTGTAAACCTAGTATACATTTCAAAAATTGATTCACTAGATTTCATGCGAAAGAGTTCATAATCATGAAGTAAAATATTTAATCTAGACTGTTTAACTTCAGATGTACCTTCATAAATAATGCATAATCTATCCCAAATTTTTTTGCCAGTAGTGCAAGTAAAGACACGTATGTAGTCTTCAGATTTTAAAGCACAAAAAAATAGTTCAAGCATTTTGCATTCAGTTGTGTTAAGTCACGAACATTAAATGTCAATTCAGAAAAAGGAAGTTTAGTTTTAATGCCATCAACTAATCTAAATGGAGCAAAATATCCATCTTTAACAAGCATCCACATGCGATAATCTATAGATTGTCAAAACATGGACATGCAAGTTTTCTAAAAATTAAAAGGTATGTTATCAAACAAGGGTGGTCTAGTAATGGAATACCCTTCGGTGGTGTTTCTATTACCAAAGTTAGCCATGGATAAAATTCAAAAGTTTTTCAAAACTTGATTTTATGAATCCCGCTCTGATACCACTTAAAAGTTCGTGAGGGGTGTTAAACCCTAAAGAACTAGTCCCGAGGCTAACCAAGAGGGGGGTGAATTAGTAGTTTTAAAAATTCATGAGCAAAAAATAATTTTGAAAACCTTTTTGAATATTTTAAAATAATTATAACTTTGCAATGATGTGATTATATTTAATGATACACCATAATAACTTCAATCACATGATCATCAATAGAAAAGTAAAGTGCAGAAAATAATCAGAAAGAACACATAAGATTTTATAGTGGTTCGGTCAACTTGACCTACATCTACTCCCCATAGCCTCCCCTCTAGGTATTGCACAAATAAAAGTGACTCTCCTTCAGCTCTCATACCAAGGCGGAGAAGCCTTTACAAAACTCTTTTTCACCAACTCGGTGAGGCAGAGAACCCGGACTCCTTTTGCTTCCTCCTGAAGTAGGCAGAGCCTTACCTCATTTTGCTTCCTCCTGAAGCAGGCAGTGAACCATCATCTTCTTGCAGACAATGCTTCCTTCTGAGCACCAAGGAACAAGGGATGATGACTAATGATGACTACTCAGATCCTTGCTTGGAGCAACCTTTGTGAACACCTCATAAACTCCCCCTCATAAGATCCTCTCTCTCTCTCTCTCAAGCTCTCCCCCTCCCTCTCAAAGCTCTCTCTCAAGTGAGGATAATGACAAAAGATCTCAATGATAGAAGATAAGAGATCTTAAATACAAAGGCTCAAAAATTGCCCTAAATTTCAACTTACCGTCAAAGATCATCTAGGACGATCGATAGATCATCCTGTACGATCAGTATAAAATCACATATCAGCCTGGATGATCTGGTTCCTCTAGACGATTAGAAGATAAAGTTTATTCAGATCATCCAGGATGATTTTGTGATCTTTTAGGATGATTAGTGTAAATCAGGAATATCATCCAGAGGACAGTTCGGGACTTCCAGAAGAACTTATGCTGGACGATCTCTAAATGACTTGATCGTCCAGGACAATATCTCTATCATCCTATATGATTAGTTCAAAAATGCCAATATCATCTGGCATACTATTCGGGTCATCCAGGGCAACTTATGCTGGATGGTCTCAAAATGACTTGATCGTCTAGGATGATATAGCTATCATCATGTATGATTAGTTCAAAATAGTAATATCGTCGAGCACACTGTTCGGGTCATCTAGATGAAAAGCATTGGATGGTCAAGATTTCTAATTAATCATCCAGGATCATCTTGTGATTATCCAGGATGATATAATCAAATCAATTAAACATTAATTATTTTTCTTAATCACCTAATTAATTTAGGCATGATTATAATGAATCATCCAGGATGATACACGTATCATCTAGGATGATCAGATCAAAAAGCTAAAAATAAAAACTTGTCTAACTTAGTCTGGCGGTTGAGAATTTTTTATTTGAGCATATCATTATGTATGATGGGTGTATCGTCCAAGATGATCTGCTTAATCAGACTGACTTAACATGGTCACCCTAATTAGAGTTCTATTTTTAATGGATTGTCCAGGATAATTTGAACAAAAAAAATGAACAGAAACTCTAACTCACTAAAACTCTCCCCCTGAGTGTATGTGTGCAAGGTTACTTAGCTTGAGGATCCATTACATTATATTTGACTAAAGAAAGGGAAAAAATTATATTTGAACACACACAGACCCAATCTTGAGCTGACTTTATTTGTACTTGATCTTGTGGACCTGAAAGAATAGGTAATCAAATAGAAATAGAAATGTTTGTTATCATCAAAAATATAATCCTTAAATCAAGATTTACAACACTGGGTAATTCTAGGAACTGAATAAATCCTAGTGATTGGATAAATCTTAGGATCTGGAATAGCCCTAATAAGCTCATATAAAAATGAGGTCAACAAGCATGTAAACATCTCATTCATCAATACATAAAATCGAACCAAAATTCACTTGGATTCCTAAATCTAATGTCGGTACTCTCACAAAAGACCTTATGAGAGAATGTGGTATGTGAAAAGTGGATGCTCGAGGCACATAACGAGTGATTTAAAGCAGTTCATCACACTGGAGGCCATGGAAAGAGATAAGGTAACACTAAGAGACAACACCGTAAAGAAAGTAGTTGGCTCAGGTATAATTGGCAATTCTAATAAGTTTATCATTGAAAATAGTTTATTAGTTGATGGCCTTAAGCAAAATCTACTTAGCATTAGCCAATTATATGACAAGGGTTTGATATAAAGTTTTTTCTACAAAAACTATAATTAGCTTAAATAGAAAACTAATTTTAGAAGGAAAAAGAATAAATAATGTTTACATGCTTGATTTGAACTGCATTGAATATTCTAATTCCCAATGTTTGAAAACTATTATTGATGATTCATGGCTATGGCATAGGATACTATGCCAAGCAAACATGAAAACTCTTAGGAAGATTACCCAAAAAGATCTAGTTAGAGGGATACCTAAGTTAGACTTCACTAAGGACCTCCTATATGATACCTACCAACTAGGAAAATAAGTTAAGTCTTCATTTCATTCAATTAAAGACATCAACACCTCTAGGTACTAGAAATTCTTCATATGAACCTATTTGGACCAATTAGTACAACTAGCCTAGGAGGGAAGAGATGTGAATTTGTAATCATAGATGACTATTCTAGATTTACTTGGGTTAGATTCCAAAAAAAAAGAGTAAATCATTTGAGGAATTTAAAATATTCTTCACATAGATATAAAGAAAATTTGGGTGTGAAATTTCAACCATTCATAGTGTCCATAGTGAAGAGTTTGAGAATGATAGATTTGAATCTTTCTATATAGAGATAGGGATAGAACATAACTTCTCTGCCCCTAGGACCCCTCAGCATAATGGAATAGCTTAAAGGAAAAATAGAACTCAGCTGAATATTCTCTCCCTAGATATTTTTGGGTAGAAGCAGTAAATACTACTTGATATATTTTAAATAGGGTGAATGTTATATCCAAAATAAATAAAACACCCAGCTCTTTAAGGTTAGAACACCCAACCTTTCTCATCTGCACATTTTTTGGTGTAAATGCTTTATTCTAATCAATGGAAAATCACCCTTAGGAAAATTTGATCCCAAGTCTGATGAAGGTGTCTTCTTAGGTTATTTATCTGTAGGTAAGGCCTATAAACTCTTCAATAAGAGGACCTTAGTGTAGAAGAGTTTCCCCATGTTTTATTTGATGAATCAAATAGGACCACTAAATCTAAACTAAAAGAAGAAGTATAGGTCATTTAAGCGGTATAGGTCATTTAAGCTGGGAGTGGCTTTAAGGTGTTTGATTTTGGTTTTGTGTTTGGGACAGCTGCTGGCTCCTTTTTCTTCCGGGTGTTGTCGAGGGGTTTGATGGAGTTTTGGTCTTCCAGGTTGATTGTGTGTTGGCCGCTTAGTGGCTCTATACTCTTTTGGGTGGTTTTTTTTATTGCTGGTTTTCCCTTAGTTATTATGGTCTGATAGTTTGTATTGTTGATAATCACCATTATTGCAATTCTACTGGGCGTCTCTTATTCTACTAGTGGATGATGGTGGTTCCTTGGGTGATTGGGTTTTTGATGATTGTGGGTTTATGGGCTGTCCTCTTGGTGGCCGTTATGCTGGGTATTTTTTTCCTTCATATTATGATATTAAGTTCTGTTGAAATGGATTTCGGTCCTTTACTTGCACTTCTATGATGTATTTGGTGGCCCTTTTCTCCTTTTGCAGATCTTACTTTTTATAGGTTCAGAGCTCATACAGAAGAGTGGTTCAGCGTTGGATACTGATTTTTTGGGTGCCCATTCTTGTGCACCGTAGAATGTACCTAGGTTCTTTTGTACTTTTGCTTAGTAGAGACCTCGAGCTCTTAGGTTTTTTGTTTTATTTTAATTTTGTAGCTCCTTTGAGCCTTAGTGAGCTTGGGGCCTTTTTAAGGACATTGTACTTTTTTTTACTAATTAACACGTAGGCCCCCACCGAGGGGTTTCCCCCCCCCCCCCCCCCAAAAAAAAGCGGTAGAAGCCATTGACCCAGGAGATAGAGTTGAACCTCAGGAGCCCTTGCCTATAGAATGGAAATACTCATCTAGTCATCCTAAAGAACTGATCTTTGGAGACCTATCTGAAGGTGTTAGAACTAGTCATGGACTTAACTGAAAGTACGAGATGCGCCAAGAGGGGGGTGAATTGGTATTTCAAAAAATTTAACCCTACACAAGAGTTCTAATTTTTATTTTTTTTTAAATAACTCAACGAACAACGTGCGGAAGCAAGTACAACGTTCACAACGATGATATTGATAATTCAATTGTAAATTTCACAACACAAGATTTAAATCATGATTTTTCACCAAGCAATTTAATGTACTAATTAAGAGCATGAAAAGCAAAGTACGGTAAACAGGAAAAAGCACACCAGAGATTTTTATAGTGGTTCGATCACTTGACCTACATCCACTCCCCAGAGTCCTCTACTCCGGGATTTGCACTAGTAAAATTTAACTCTCCTTTTGCCCCCACAATAAGGCGGAGAAGCCTTTACAATACTCACTTTCACCTCCCTCGGTGCGGCGGAATACCAAACGCTATGTCACCCTCCTGGTGACGGCAGTGGACCTTCTCCTTTTTTTCCCTCCTGGAGATGGCAGAGTACCTTAATGATGTTGATCTTGAAGTGACTCTTCCCTCAAGAACTTTCTCGAAGCTTCCCAAAGCCACAAGAGGAGCAAAGCATACAGCTAGCTTGGAGCCACCGTGTGATCCCCTCACACTACTTCTCCCTCACGCTCAAGCTCACCTTCACCTTCCTCTCTCAAGCCCTGGATCTCTCCAAAAAAACTTCTCTCTAACGAAACCCCTTCTTTCCTCAAAGCCTCTCACAGCCAGAGGATAGATCAACAACTCTCTAGAAAAATTTTTAAGTTGTTTTTATATCAGGCTTCAGAAAACTCTAAAAGTTTCAACTTTTTCGTTTCTGTTCGTACAGTACGATCTATAATCGTACAGTACGATCAGTTCAATTACAGTTCCATCCAGTACGAGTACAGACGAACAGTTATCGAAGTTTATGTATATCATACTGTATGATATGTATATTATACAGGATAATACTATTGATTCGTGCTGTTCATACAGGACGATCTGTGGAACGAACCCTGGGATGAAAGAATTTGTCTCTGTCATTCGTTCAGCACTCCTTTGGTCGTACAGTATGATTAGTGTGTTTTAGGATATCTTCCTGTACGATATGAATATCATCCCGGACGAATAGACCAAAAAACCTTGGTTTCATCTAGTACGATCGATGGGACGAATGAAATCATCTCTGTCAGTCGTACGGTACGATATACGATCGTCCAGTACAATCGACTTTTAAATTAGAAACTAACGTTTATTTCTTGATTAGGGAGATAATTTTGGTAAGTATTAATTAATCGTACAGTACGATAAGAATCGTACAGTACGATCAATTAAGGAAAACAAAATTAAGAACTTACCAAACTTATTCTAGCGGCTAGGGTTTCTCAATTGTATATTATCGTACAGTACGATAGGTATCGTACAGTACGATAGGTATCGTACAGTACGATCAGATTATAAATTTAATAATCTGAAAATTAGCTGTTAGCCTGAGTATTAATAATTAATCGTACATTACGATATTAAATCATACAGTACGATATTCTTAAAAAAAAATTTAAACATTTAAAACAATTCTCCCCCTGTGTGTGTGCATGGTTGCTCCTTTCACATGCATGCTTCTGTGGCAGACTCAAGAAAGAAAAAAAATAAAGAAATAAAAATTACAGACTTTTCAACATCCTATTCTACCCAGTTTGAGTCTCCAGTAACCTTGAGCAGTGTGCATCTGACCTGAAATGTTAGTGCTCATATACAAGGATTAAGCATTTGTAATCTAAAGGAAGTCTATATAGATTCAGTAAGTATTAGTTGTCACCATCAAAATTAAGTGCTCGGGATCCTAGATTTCAACAATCTCCCCCTTTTTGATGGGGTCAAATAATATTTTCTGATGGCCACAGTTGTTCTGACTTCCTTAGCTCCCCCTCAGAAGAATAGTTTATTAATTCTTAAATAGGATGAGAAGAAACAAATATTTTTTTTTTTATTACAACATATAAAAAAAACATAACAAGAGAGAAAAACATGTAGTGAAAATAGAAGAGCAAACATAAACAACCAATATCATTAATAGTAAGCAAAAAATAGAACAACACAGAACACAGAAATGTCTCCCCCTTTTGACAGCACCAAAAAGGGAAGAATAAGGAAACAACTACAATGACAAGAAACAAAAAACATAAATAACTACAATAACTCAAAAATTTGGATCCTGATCCGGAGGTGGTGGTGGAGGTTGTGGAAATAGTTGGTGGTACTAATGGAGGGACGTAAACTGGTGATTGATGGAGGTGAAGCGCTCCCTAAACCATTTCATATCAGTTTCATGTTCCTGATGTTGCTGAGCAATGTGGGCATCCAACCTAGTCTCTAGGCGATCAAGGCATTGAATGATGTCATCGTGAGGGTAGTCGGGAGGAGCAATACCAGGTGGGTGGATTGGTGGTGGTGGAGGGGCGTCAGCAGGAGCAGCAGCCTCTTCGTCATCAAACTCGAGATCGACGTGAGCGGGCCCCCGATGGAACAAGATACAAAAAGAGGCATCCGAGTAGAAGATAGGAAGATGATCTGGAGGTAGCGGATAATGAAGTTGGTACTTGGCATCTAAGATGTATCCTATGACATGCCCTAAAGCAAGGTTCAGTTTGCGGCGGGCACCGGGATATCAGTAGGCAAATAGGGTATGGATATAGTCAAAAACCATTTGGGCTTCATTAAATTTTGTGCCAGACATGATTAGATATGTGACGATAGAAAGTAGTGGAGTAATATGGATGCAGTCTCCAGCTTTGGGTATAATGGACGTGCGAAGGACATGCTGGATAACACGGGCATTCTGATTCAGGGTTTGGACTAGGGGTAGGTGTTGATTGGAGGGGACACCCCTAAGGGTCATATTTACTGATGTCCAATCATAGTCATAGGAGATCATAGATTGGGGATGAGGGCCGTCAGTGGACAGCTCGATGTGTGCAGCAATGTCGTTGACGGTGATAACGACATTCTGTTTGTAGACATAGTAAGTGAAAGTGGTGTTTTCTAGGTCGATTCTGATATTGGCAAGAAACTCAAAAAGACGTTCGGTGTGAAAAGGAAAGGCAAGAGTCAAAGGGAATTAAAGGGTGGTGGATGCGAAAAGGTTCATCACCTCGAAATTGAGAGCGGCTTGATTCAGCATGCGAGATAGAGTGATTTTGGCTTCCTTAATTTTAATGTATGATTTCTCGTCTGCAGCTGAGAGAAAGCGATCGTCGAAACACCGAGAGGAGGAGGAGCTCCCGACGACCATTCGGCCACGCTTACTGGCACCAGACATGGTTGAAGAAGGGACTTGAAAGAGAGGAAACTTGGAGTGAGTGAGGGTGAGTGAGTGTAGTCAAAGAATCCCTCCTTTTTATAAAATTTGTGAACTATCGTATAGTACGATTGAGTATCGTACAGTACGATAGGCGCAATAATGTCGTCTGGATGACCGTTCAGAAAAGTGAGTCAAATCATACAGTACGATCAAAATCGTATTGTACGAATGTGAGTGTGAGGCGTCCGTCCCGAGGAGTCGTCTGAATGACCTTTGACAAAAATAATCGTACAGAACGAACAGGTGTTCGTACAGTACGATAGATAATAATGTTCGTACCGGCCATGTTTAAATTCATCCTAATCCATTTGACACGTGGATCGTACAGTACGATAGGTATTTCATACAGTACGATGACCAATAATGTGTATCGTACGGTACGAGTGGTGAATCGTACAGTACGATAGATATAAGACATGAAAGATCTGGACCGTGAATGGGAATGGACAGCTGAGATTTGAGTGATTTGAACCTTATCGTACAGTACGATATTGGATCGTACAGTACGATTGTCTGAAAAATTCAAGGTTTGTGAGCAGCATGGTAAGAGGATCAGGAAACCATTTTTTTTATTATATTATTTTTTTTTTGAACAAACTAATCATAACAAACACAAAATTTTTTTTTATTTTTTTTTGTTATGGTTTTTTTTTTGTTTTAGGCTTGAATGTCTATGACACCTAATTTTATTCTTAAAGTGCTAAATGTGTCATAATCTAATGGTTTTGTGAAAATGTCAGCCAATTGATCTTCAGTAGCAATGTGGTGCAGTTCAATATCTCCTTTGGCTACGTGATCTCTAATGAAATGATGTCTAATGTCTATATATTTTGTTCGTGAATGTTGAATTAGATTTTTAGATATGCAAATAGCATTAGTGTTGTCACACATGATTGGAATGGTTCCTACAGGTAGTCCTAGATCTAACAGTTATTGTTTTAATCACAAGACTTGTGCAACACAGCTACCTACCGCTATATATTCTGCTTCGGTTATTGATAGGGCTACCGAATTCTATTTTCTACTGGACCATGAAACTAATGAATGTCCAATGAATTGACAAGTACTAGAAGTGCTTTTTTATCTACCCTATATCCTGTAAAGTCTGAATATGAGTACCTTAAGATTTCAAAAGTAGTGTTATGTCTAGGATACCAAATTCCTAAGTTCGGGGTACCTAGTAGATATCTAAGAATTCTTTTGACAGCAGTCATGTGAGATTCTTTCGGGTCAGCTTAAAAGCGGGCATAGAGACACACACTAAACATTATGTCTGGTCTACTGGCAGTCAGGTAGAGAAGCGATCCAATTATTCCCCTATACCTCTTTTGATCTACAAACTTCCCATTGGGATCTTTATCCAATTGAATGTTAGAGCTCATGGGTGTATTCATAGCGTTAGCATTATCCATTTCATATTTTTTCAAAATATCATTAATGTACTTAAATTGGCTAAGGAACGTTCCACCTTCCGTTTATTTTACACTAAATCCAAGGAAGTAACTAAGCTCTCCCATCATACTCATTTCAAACTCATCACTCATTATTTTTGAAAATTCATTACATAAGCTTTTCTCTGTCGATCTAAATAAGATGTCATCTACATAAATCTGAACAATGAGTACCTCAACTCCTACCTTCTTCAAGAATAAGGTGGTGTCCACACTACCCTTAACAAAGCCTCTATCTAGTAGGAACGTACTAAGTCTTTCATACTAGGCTCTAGGTGCTTGTTTTAACCTGTATAGTTCCTTTTTCAGTTTGAACACGTGGATTGGAAATTGTGAGTTTTCAAACCCCGGAGGTTGCTCCACATAAACATCTTCCTTGATTACCCCATTCAGAAAAGCACTCTTGACATCCATTTGATACAGCTTAAAATCCCTAAAACAAGTAAAGGCTAACAGTACCCTTATGGCTTCTAGTCTAGCTACCGGAGCAAAGGTTTCTTCAAAATCTATTCCTTTAATTTGGTTATACCCCTTTGCTACTAACCTAGCCTTGTTTCTCAGTACTATTCCAGAGTCATTCATCTTATTTTTAAAGACCCATTTAGTTCCAACCACACTTTGTTCTTTAGGTCTTTTGACTAATTCCCATACATCATTCCTAACGAATTGGTTCAACTCTTCTTGCATTGCTAGGATCCAAAATTCATCTCCTAAAGCTTGATCTATACTTGTGGGTTAAATCATAGATATGAATGCAGAATGACTAACCTCTTTCCTAAGTCCATGCCTAGTTTTTACCCCTTCTGATGGGTCTCCTAAGATCAGCTCTCTAAGATGACTAGAAGAAAATTTCCAATTTCTAGGCAAATGTTCCTGAGGTTCTGCTCTAGTCTCTATGGTAATGGTCTATACTCCCCTTATAACCTCAACTTCTTCTTCTTTATGATTAGATTCAGAGGCCTTATTGGATTCATCAAATACCATATGGGTGGACTCTTCTACTACTAGGGTTCTCTTATTGAATATTCTATAGGCTTTACCTACAGATGAGTAGCCTAAGAAAACCCCTTCATCAGATTTAGGATCAAACTTTCCTAAGGGTGACTTGCCATTGATTAGGATGAAGCATTTGCAACCAAAAACGTGTAAGTGTGAAAGATTGGGTGTCCTACCCTTAAGCAACTCATAGGGTGTCTTGATAAGTTTGGATCTAACATTTACCCTATTTAACACATAGCACGCAGTATTCACTGCTTCTGCCCAAAAATATCTAGGAAGAGTGTATTCAGCTAACATAGCCCTAGCAGCTTCAACTAAAGTTCTATTCTTTCTTTCTGCTATTCCATTTTGCTGAGGAGTTCTGGGAGCAGAAAAATTATGTTCTATTCCAACATCTTTAAAAAATGATTCAAATTTATCATTCTCAAACTCCCCACCATGATCACTATGAATTGTTGAAATTACACATCCTAATTTCCTTTGAATCCAAGTGGAGAAAATTCTAAACTCTTCAAATGACTCACTGTTATGATCTAGGAATTTCACCCAAGTAAACCTAGAGTACTCATCTACTATTACAAACCCATACAACTTCCCTCCTAGGCTGGCTGTACTAACAGGTCCGAACAGGTCCATGTGGAGAGTTTCTAGTGGCCTAGTGGTGTTGATATCTTTGATTGCATGAAATGAAGATTTAACTTATTTTCCTAATTGGCAAGCATCACAGAGATGATCCTTAGTAAAGTCTAACTTTGGTATGCTTCTAACTAAGTCTTTCTGAGTGATGTTCCTAAGCGTTTTCATACTAGCATGGCATAGTCTCCTATGCCATAACCAAGAGTCATCCGGTATTATTTTTAGACACAACGAGTTTGAGGTTTCAATACAGTTTAAATCTAACATGTAAACATTGTTTATGTATTTTCCTTCTAACACAAGTGTATCATTTAAGCTAATCATGCATTTATTAGAAAGAAATTTTATGTCAAAGCCCTTGTCACATAGTTGACTTATACTTAAGAGATTATGCTTTAAACTGTCAACTAAAAGTACGTTCTCAATAATCAAATTCTTAGTGTTTCCAATGATACATGAGCCCACCACTTTCCTGGTGGTGTTGTCTCCCAAAGTTACCTTGCCTCCTGACCTGACCTCCAATGTCACGAACTGCTTCATGTCTCCAGTCATGTGTCTCGAGCAGCCACTGTCCAGGTACCACATGCTCTCACTGGGTCTTTTGTGAGAGCATCCCTACAATGTCAATCACAGATTAGCTTTGGGAACCCAAGCGAGTTTGGGTTCCACCCCATGCTTATATGAATGAAATGTATGCATGTTATGCTGTGATGAATGTGATTTAGGTCTCCACACTAGATGTGTCCTATAGTGAATTATACACATGCGGGCTATGTGACCTAGTATGCCACAAGAATAACATCTAACACCTAGAAATGGGTTCACTAATCTACGAGGGTGGTAATGCCTATTTCTGGGTTTGGATGATGCATGCCGTGCTGGTTTTGAATGAGATGATTCACATGGTAGAGGCTGAAAAAACTCAGCAAACGTGGGAGGTTTTTTCTTATTTTCAAATGCATGAAGTTTTTCATTTAAAAATTTGTTCTCTTAGTTAAGACTTGCATATTCGAATCTCAATGTATGCTCACTACTACTAAGTTCCCCTCCTAGTTCTTGTAGTTCCTTAAATGCATTCTCTAATTCAACATGTGATGATTTTAAGGTATCGTGTGCAGTGGTTAACTCAATATGCTTCTTGTTTAATGCATCGTATTCATCAAGCAAAGACATATGATCTTTATCCAAGTCAGAAAAATTCTTTACTACACTAGCATGCTCCTTTTGTAAAGTACTAAACTCAGTATTAAGACTAACATGCTTTTTCTTCAACTTTCTATACGAGTCATGGATTTTTTCAAAAATAACAAGCAGTTCATCGTAAGACAGTTGACATACCTCATCTTGATCTGATTGATCAAGATTATCATTAGTCATAAGACACAGATTCGTTACCTCCTCCTCTGCTTCTTCTTCCGATGATTCTGAGGCAGAGTCGGCCCAAAATGCTTTTTGTGTCTTAAATTTTCCCTTCTTGAACTTTGATCTTTCCTCACCCTTTTCCTTGGTTTGATGAGTCTTGATGTTGGGGCAATCAGCTCGGAGATGACCGAGCTTCCTGCACTCAAAGCAAATTGTCTCAGATGCAACTTTAGTATGCTTTGAGCTTTTACCTTTGTTCCAATTACTTTGATGAGGGCGCTGCTTTCTTTTCAGAAAATTTTTGAACTGACGAGTCATCAAGGCGATGTCGTCATCTTCCTTCGCTGCTGAGCTGTCACTTTCAGAATTGTTTGCTTTTAAAGCCACCGCTCGGTCCTTCTTCTTTTCACCTGCATCACTTTGTCGTTGACTCACTCCTTGCTCGTAGGCAATGAGTGACCCAAGCAAATTTTCAATAGAATAAACATTCAGGTCTTTTGACTCAGTTATTGCAGTGATTTTAGCATCATATGAGCTAGGCAAACATCGCAGTATTTTGTTTACTTTTTCTGAGTTAGACAACTCTCTTCCTAAAGCATGCAGGATGTTACAATCTGGGTGAATCAAGTGTACATGTCAGATATAGTTTCACTAGGTTTCATGCAGAATAGTTCGTAATCATGTAGCAGTATGTTCAACCTAGATTGTTTGACCTCACTAGTTCCTTCGTACGTGATACACAGTTTGTCCCAAATTTGCTTACCAGTAGTACAAGTTGATACTCGCATATAGTCTTCTGATTTCAATGCACAAAAGAAACAATTTAGACATTTAGCATTTAGCTGTGCAAGTTCTCTATCCTCAATGCTCCATTCATTAAATGATAGTTCAGTTTTAATTCCATTCAACATACGAAATGGTGCAGAATAACCTTCTTGGAATAACATCCACATGGGATAGTCTAGAGACTGTAAAAATGTAGACCTGTGTATTTTCCAGAAATCAAACGGTATATTGTCAAATAAAGGTGGACGAGTTATAGAATAACCCTCCGCAGTGTTACGGTTACCAAATTGAGCCATGGATCTTACATTTTTAGGTTTTCTAAAACACTATTTTGAAACCCCTCTCTGATACCACTTGAAAGTACGAGATGCGCCAAGAGGGGGGGTGAATTGGTATTTTAAAATTTTCAACCCTACATAAGAGTTCTAATTTTTTTTTTTTAAAGATAACTCAACGAACAAGTGCGGAAGCAAGTACAACATTCACAACGATGATATTGATAATTCAATTGTAAATTTCATAACACAAGATTTAAATCATGATTTTTCACCAAGCAATTTAATGTACTAAGTAAGAGCATGAAAAGTAAAGTATGGTAAACAGGAAAAAATACACCAGAGATTTTTATAGTGGTTCGGTCACTTGACCTACGTCCACTCCCCGGAGTCCTCTACTCCGGGATTTGCACTAGTAAAAGTTGACTCTCCTTTTTCCCCCACAGCAAGGCAGAGAAGCCTTTACAATACTCACTTTCACCTCCCTCAGTGCGGTGGAATACCAAACGCTATGTCACCCTCCTGGTGACGGCAGCGGACCTTCTCCTTTTTCACTCTCCTGGAGATGGCAGAGTACCTTAACGATGTTGATCTTGAAGTGACTCTTCCCTCGAGAACTTTCTCGAAGCTTCCTAAAGACACAAGAGGAGCAAAGCATGCAGCTAGCTTGGAGCCACCGTGTGATCCCCTCACACTACTTCTCCCTCACGCTCAAGCTCACCTTCACCTTCCTCTCTCAAGCCCTGGATCTCTCCAAAAAAACTTCTCTCTAAAAAATCCCCTTCTTTCCTCAAAGCCTCTCACAGCCAGAGGATAGATCAACAACTCTCTAGAAAAATTTTTAAGTTATTTTTATATCAGGCTTCAGAAAACCCTAAAAGTTTCAACTTTTGTGTTTCTATTCGTACAGTACGATCTATAATCGTACAGTACAATCAGCTCAATTACAGCTCCATCCAGTACGAGTACAGACGAACAGTTATCGAAGTTTATGCATATCGTACTGTACGATATGTATATCATACAGGACGATACTGTTGATTCATGCTGTTCGTACAGGATGATCTGTGGGACGATCCCTGGGATGAAAGAATTCATCTCTGCCAGTCATCCAGCACTCTTTTAGTCATACAGTACGATTAGTGTGTTTCAGGATATCGTCCTGTATGATACGAATATCATCCCGGACGAATAGAACAAAAAACTTTAGTTTCGTCTGGTACGATCGATGGGATGAATGAAATCATCTCTATTAGTCATACGGTACGATATATGATCGTACAGTACGATCGACTTTTAAATTAGAAATCAACGTTTATTTCTTAATTAGGGAGATAATTTTGGTAAGTATTAATTAATCATACAGTACGATAAGAATCATACAGTATGATCAGTTCAGGAAGACAAAATTAAGAACTTACCAAACTTATTCTGGCGGCTAGGGTTTCTCAATTGTATCTTATCGTACAGTACGATAGGTATCATACAGTACGATCATTTTATCAATCTAATCATCTGAAAATTAGCCGTTAGCCTGAGTATTAATAATTAATCATACAGTACGATATTAAATCGTACAGTATGATATCCTTAAAAAAAAATTTTAAACATTTAAAACAATTCTCCCCCTGTGTGTGTGCATGGTTGCTCCTTTCACATGCATGCTTCTGTGGCAGACTCAAGAAAGAAAAAAAATAAAGAAATAAAATTACAGACTTTTCAACATCCTATTCTACCCGGTTTGAGTCTCCAGTAACCTTGAGCAGTGTGAATCTGACCTGAAATGTTAGTGCTCATATACAAGGATTAAAAATTTATAATCTAAAGGAAGTCTATATGGATTCAGTAAGTATTAGTTGTCACCATCAAAATTAAGTGCTCGGGATCCTGGATTTCAACATTAACAAGGAGGTTAGTCATTCTGCATTTATCTTTATGATAGAACCCACCAAAATAGATCAAGCATTAGCCAATGAATTCTGGATCCTAGCAATGTAAGAAAAATTGAGTCAATTTGTTGGAAATAATGTATAAGAACTAGTTAAAAGACCCAAGGACCAGAGTGTAGTTGGAGCAAAGTGGGTTTTCAAAAATAAAATGAATGTATCTAGAATAGTAGTGAGAAATAAAGCCAGATTTGTAGCTAAGGGATACAATCAGATTAAAGGAATAAATTTTAAGAAAACCATTATCCTTGTAGCTAAATTGGAATCCATAAGGGTGCTGCTAGCTTTTCCCTGCTTTAGGGGATTTAAAATGTCTTAAATGGACATTAAGAGTGCCTTCCTAAATAGGGTGATTAAAAAAGATGTGTATGTTGAGCAACCCCCAAGTTTTGAAAATTCATATTTTCCTAATCATGTGTTCAAGTTAAATAAGGCATTATATGGATTAAAACAAGCACCTAGAGCATGGTATAAAAGGCTAAGAACATTTCTCCTAGATAGAGCCATTATTAAGGGCAATGTAGACACCACCCTATTTATCAAGAAAATAGAAGAAGACCTACTCATTATTCAAATTTATATTAATGATATATTATTTGGATCTTCAGATAAAAACCTATGTGATGAATTTTTAAAAATAATGTGTAAAGAGTTTAAAATGAGCATGATGGGGATTTAAATTTTTTTCTTGGATTTAGAGTGAAGCAGAGGGATGATGTAACCTTCCTTAGCCATTCTAAATACATCAAGGACATCTTTAAGAAATATAAAATGGATAATGCTTAGGTAATAAACACTCCCATGAGCTCTATAATTAAGTTAGATAAGGACCCAAATGGGAAGTCAGTAGATCAAAAAAAATATAGAGGGATAATTGGATCACTTTAATATTTGACTACCAGTAGACCTGATAATTAGAACACTCCCAAAAGAATCTTATCTAGCTGCTATTAAGAGAATCTTTAGATACTAATTAGGCACCTAAAACTAAGGTATCTAGTACCATAGACATAGCTCATCCTTTGAGATCATAGGATATTCAGATTCTAACTTTATAGGATATATGGCAGATAAAAAAAGTACAGTAGGAACCAGTTAGTTTATTAGCCAATCATTAGTTTCCTGGTCCAGTAGAAAGGTAAATTCAGTAGACCTATCCACCACTTAGGCAGATTAAATTGTGGTTGTAAGCTGTATTGCTCAAGTATTATGGCTAAAGCAACAAATCTTAGATCTTGGACTACTTATAGGCACCATTCATATAATGTATGACAATATTAGTGCCATTTGCATATCTAATAACCTAATTCAATACTCCTGTATAAAATATATTGACATTAGCATCACTTTATAAGAGATCATATAGCCAAGGGAGATATAAATTTGCATTACATAGATACTGGAGACCATTTTTCATACATCTTTATTAAACCTCTAGCCTATGACACTTATAACATCTTGAGGATTATACTAGGTATTATAGACATTTATGCTTGATTTAGGATGAATCCACTTTTTTTTTCATTTGAAATTAACCAATTCTTTTTATGCTTCAAGTTTATGTAATTTATTTAAAAATTATATATGTTTGTTTGGGTATATTATTTGTTTAATTTTATATTTTTGTTATTTTTATTTAGTAGATATTCCCTGATCATCACACACTCTTCACTAGACCAAATAATTTTTTTTCAAAATAAAAAATAAAATAAATAAAAATAAAATTTATTCACATCATACTGTATGATTTGTTTTTGTACTGTATAATACACGTGTCAACTCAAAGTTTAACGAACATTTTAGATCACCTCAATTATTGGCAATCGTAATGTACAATTCACTTTCGAACTGTATGATACACGTGTCAATAGGAGTTGCAAAAATTCAATTCGATCAGTATGATCATAATTTCACTTTATACTGTACAAAAACCTATTCGTATTATATGATACATTTAGTCAAAAGTCATTTTGATGACTCCTCAAGATGAATGCAATTCCTTAATATCATCCAGTATGATACTGATCGTACTATACAATTTCAACACCTTTTCTGACAAGTCATCCAGACAATTTAACTCCTCTGATCGTATAGTATGATTTTACATCATACTGTATGATTTGCTAAAAATCTTTAAATGGAGGAATTTTCCTTTGCTCAAACCACTCAACTTCCTATTTCTTTCTGTTCTTAAACTCATTCCCTCACAACCTTGAATTCTCCAATGGTCGGTGGAAGCAAACATGGTCATATGACCCAAAGAAGCTCTTCTTCTCATCACCCAAGAGACAATCGATTCCAATCTACTGCAGATGAAGTAGCATACTATAGATATAAGGAGGCTTGCATCATATCGTCCAGGATGCTCAATTAACATGCACTTAATTTCCAGGTGATGAGCCTTTTTAACACCACCTCTCTCCAATTCCTTCTCACCCTTGTACTTCCCTTCCACTCTAAACTACTATATGAATTTCTAGCCAACCTTAGGATAAATGTTGATGCCTCCATTATAACCTCCTAAGTATGCTGTCGCCAAGTAGGAATCACAAAAGGGGATTTAGGAGAATACATCCAACTTTCCATTGAGGTACCTAGACCCCAATCCCTAGCCTCTAGAAGTGACTATGATTAGAGTGCTATAAATCTAATGATTCAAAATATCACCCTTAATCAGCACCAACCTTTAGTCCACTCTCTTAATCAAAATGTATGAATTATCTAGTATGCCCTTCATACTTTAATTATACCCAAAGCTGGAGATTGTGTTAATATCACTCCATTACTTTCCTTAGTCACATATTTCATAATGTCGGATACCCAATTCGATGAAGCTCAAATGCTCATCAATTATATTCAAAACCTGACTCCTATTTGACTCACCTCAACTAGATGGAAACAAAATATCACCATAGGTCATATTGTAGCAAATATTTTAGAAAAATATACAAACTCACTTACCATGCACCTCCCTATAATACTCCTATCTTCTACTTGGATGCTTCCTTCCATATTCTTTTTTATCGGGGGCAATAGTACGATAAGCCTAATTTTGATAAAGAAGGGGGAGGTGCAGCTACAGCATCACCAGCACCAGCACCAGTGGCACCAGAACTAGCACTAGCACCTCACTTCTATCCATGGTACAAAGATTCAATCACCTAGAGTCTTGCTTAGACTTACACATTCAGCAATAGCAATAATAACACAGGATAGATATGGCGTGGTTTGGGGAACAATTCTCCTCAATTCATAATTACTTCTAACCACCACCACCACCTGATTAGGGATCTTATTTCTGTTAGTTTTTTCTTTGGTGTGATGTATTTCCTATTTTTAGGTTTTGTAGTTTTCTTTCCTATTTTTTGTGTTCCACTCTTTTTGGTAATGTCAAAAGAGGGAGTATATGTTTGGTTATATGTCTGTATTTTTTAAATAACATCTTATTTATATTTTTTATTTTTCTATTATTTTATTTTATATTGAATTAAAAAAGAATATCTTTCAAAGTAAAAAAAAAAAAGTCAAAAAAGGGCTAACCATTATTTTTAAAAAAATATATATATCACCTAGTGAGGGGGAGTTTAGGAGAAAAGAACTTCAATTTACCTTTCAACCAAAAATGTTTGCCATCATAAAAAATGGGGAGATTATTATAATCCAGGATCCCTATCTTGTGATTAAGTTTTTTATTTCTTTTAGCATGAATACTGGATATTATTTTTTCTTATTTGTGTGCACTAATGTCTCAAGAAAATCATACACCACTCAAGACTACTGAAGATTCAAGCTTGAGTAAAATAGGATGTCAAGTTAAATAGTCTATAATTATAACTTTCTTATAATTTTCTATTTCTTTAGTCTAGTTATACAAAGGTGCATGGTATTGGTGATCATGCATACACACACAAGAGGAGTGAGAAAATTTTAAGATAAATATTTTTAACTAATCGTACTATATGACTTACAATCATATTATATGATCAGTTATTTGGAAAATGATCTTTAACAACTAATTGGATCATTAATCTTAGTGAATTAATCATACTGTACAATACACATTACACTATATGATTTGTTTCGATATGTAAACCCTAGCCGCCAGATAAATTAAGTAAGAAATTCCAAAATTGATTTTTGAACTAAATGTACTATACGATCCTAATCATATTTTACAATATTTTGAAATCTTGCTTAAATTATCCCTCATAATTAGTCAAATCATAATTTAATTAATTATAATATATCATATTGTACGATTGACAGAGATGAAATTTGGTCGTACCAAAGATCGTACCAAATGAAATCATAATTTTTGAACCAATCATACTATACAATGTTTACATCATACTAAACAATTTATTGGAAGTCAACTAACCATACTGTATGATGAGAATAGTATGGGATGATTGATAGAGATGATTTTTAATCATCCTAGAAATCATCCTGTACGAATTATGAGAAATTAAACAGATCATACTAGACGCCTCGTGATCATACTGTATGATATGTTTACAAAATTTGAACATTTCATCTGAATGCCTATTTGCATCATACTGGATGGGTCTAGTCCTTGGACTGATTGTACTATACGAATAAAAATCATATTGTATAAATAGAGACGGTCAACTTGAATTTTTATGGTTTTTTTATTACCAATACTTAAGCAATCTTTTAATATTCTCTTCAAAATTGGCTATTGAAGGTACTCTAAGAGAGAATATTTCTTAAGAGCTCTTGGGTGAGAGAGGAAGAAGATGGTGAGGTTGAGCATGAGAGAGAAGTAGTGTGAGGGGTTCACACGGTTGCTCCATGCTAGTATGCACCTTGGTTGCTCCTATGGCCTGATGAGTCCTTGAAGTTTCTCTTGGGAGAGAGGCTTCAAAGGCAAGTCCTCTAGGTTCTCTACCTTCTCCAGGAAGGAGAAAAAGGAGCTAAGGTTCTCTACATTCTCCAGGAAGAAGAAAAAGGTGTTGCGGTTCTCTGCCTTCTCCAAGTGGGAGAAAAATGAGCTTAGGTTCTCTACCTTCTTCAAGAGGGAGAAAAAGATTGAAGGTTTACTGTCATCACCAGGGTTTGGTGGAAGAGATTTTGTATGGGTTTCTCTGCCTTGCTGTGGGGGAAAAAGGAGAGTCACTTTGTACTAGTGCAATACCTAGAGTGGAGGACTCCGGGGAGTGGACGCAGGTCAAGGTTGAACAAATCACTATAAAAATTTTTGTTCTGCTTTCTCTTTTTCATATTTACTTTTCTTTGATTCAATTTTTTATTATATGCAAGTTAAATTTACTACATGAATTTTAATATATTCAATCAACTGCAATTAGAATAGGTTGTTGCTTGTGAAAAGAATAATTTGTATGTATTGAAAAATTATTTTAAGCTCTCAATTACTTCCACATGATTTTAAGTATTTGTTTTGGAATGGTTTTAAAATCATTTTCTAAAAAAAATTATTATTACATCAGTATTTATGTTGAGTAATTTTTAAATTACCAATTCACCCCCTCTTGGTGCACCCCCCTCTTGGTGCGCCTCGGGCTAGTTCATTGAGGTCTCACAACCTCCTTAGACTTTCATTTTGTCAGTAGTTTAATTACAATGGCATTTAAGTGTCATGCTGATCTTCCTAATGATTTAGTAAATACATTTACAGAGATCGAGTAGCTATTCATTCATAAATTTACTAGTGCTAAGTACTGAGTTATAGTTATCGAGTTGGTAGTGACTAGGTCGTGCCCTCATAAGTTCTTTCCTAACTATATTGTTAGGTGGAGAAATCTTAGTCGTCATGTGAGCCTCAACTATTGGAGCAATATGTAGTTGAGATCTTGTTGAAGAATATTAATGGTCTTATCACTCCATATCTGAAGGGTTTTAATATTTGAACTTGCTAGAAGTTATTGATCAAGGTTACCAGTTTTTAAGACACCGTGCCCATCATAGGCCCTCCTAAAATTGAAAGTCAACCTTCATGTAGACCTCAAAGATATGAGTTTTTAGCAGTACCACCTTTAAGGAAGGTGGAGGTTCATAATACTTTTGAGTCTCAATAGAGGGATAAGAGGCCTATAGTTAGTTCAGTACCACATCGACCACCATAGCAATCATAGGCACCACTACCAACATAGTCACAGTCACATGACTAATAACAGTGTAGACTATTATAATCCAGGATCCCAAGCTTGTGATTTTGATGATAAAAAATATTATAGATTATCTCTTTATTTCTTCAAGTATTTACAGTGCATATTTTCTTTTGTGTGTACTAATATTTTAGGTGCATTATACATTATATAATGAAAGATTTAAGGCTCTAGTCTGGGTAGAATAGAATAATATTTTGCAAGAGTCTGTATTTTTCTTTTCTTTATTTTTATATTTCTTGATTCAAAGTCACATAAAGTTGTATACTAACTTGGTGATCATACACACACACATGGGGGAGTGTGAAAATAAATTTCAATTTTGAACTAATCAATATTATACAATTAGTTATTTAGAAAAATCAATTCAAATAGCTAACTGAGTAATTAAGGTTTTTGAACTAATTGTACTGTATGACCTTGATTGTATAGGACAATTAGTTTAACTCAAAAACCCTAGCCACCAATCTGATTTAAGTATTTTAATATTTAAATTTTGAATAGATCATACTTTATGAACCATTTCATATTGTATGATATTTAAAATCTTATGTAAATTAATCCCTATGATTAGTTAATTAAATCAAGGTTAATAATTAGGGTAGATCATACAGTATGATGTAGATTATATGGTATGATATAGATTATATTGGATGATTGGGAGAGGCAAAATTCATTCATCCTAGGGATCATCATGGATGAATCCTTGAATTTTCAACTAATTGTATCATATGATGTAGATCATCTAGATGATTGGAAGAGATTATTTTCGATCATCTCAGACTTCATCCTGTATGATCTTAAGATGAATGAACTAATCATACTGTGCGATTAGAACAGATCATACTATGACTATTTTAGCCGTATTAAATGAAATAGGTTTTTAACCTAATCATACTGTAAGAATCCAAATTCTAATGTAAATATAAAAATGATAGAATTAAAAATTTTAAGTTTTTTTTTAAGCCTCGTATTAAAGCTCTCTCATTGGATTGTGGTTAATTCTTTGGCTATTGAAAGATTTTTTATGAGAGTGCTTGAGAGGTCTTGGAGTTTGGAGAGGTAGGAGTAGTAGTGTGAGAGGATTTATGAGGTTACTCCAAGAAAGCTTCTACCTTGGTTCCTCCAAGTGTCTTCATTGATCTTTTGGGTTGCTCCAGGGAGAACATCTTCAAGGTCAAATTTTTCTGCACGTACTCAGAAGGTGAATTTTAGAGGATTCAGTTTCATGATGTACTTCTTGAGAGTAAGAAAAATTTCTTGCTTGAGAGGTCTTGGAGTTTGAATTTTTCTTCACCTACTCAGAAGGTGAATTTTAGAGGATTCAGTCTTATGATGTACTTCTTAAAAGTAAGAAAATTTTCTTTTAGGTCATTAACATGATGGTTTGGGAGATCGGCTCATGACTAAAAGATTATCCACATAGTCTTAAATTTTTCTTCCCTTTTATTCTTTGAAGAAGACTTTGTCCATCATCCTTTGATAAGTTTATCTAGTGTTTTTTAATCCAAAACACATGACCTTATAGTAGTACAGATCTTCTCTTATGATGATTTTTTTTTCCACAGTCTTTGGGGTACATCTTGATCTAATGATAAGTTAAGAAGGCATCTAAGATTTCATGTCTATATAACCACCACGAAATCAATTAGGGCATCCATCCTTAAAAGTGGGTAGTTATACTTGAGGCATGCCAAGTTTATATTAGTGAAATCCATACACATTCTCCATTTTCTTTTTGATTTTTGAACTATTATCACATTGGAAATCCAATACATATATTAGACTTCTCTGATGAAGTGGTGGCAAGTAGCATTTCTACTTCTTGTCAAATAGGCTCAATGTATAAGGAAGTAGCCTTTTTGATCATCTATTTGATGGGGTAAGAGTCTCTTCATATGTTTAGCTAGTGCCATATGATTTCCTTTCTAATATCCAACATGTCTTCAGGTGCCCATGTGAACACTTTGAGAACAATGTGAAGAGTTTATACCAACTCATTCTGATGTTCCCAATTATAAGAGGTGCTAGTTTTGAGAATCTAGCTAATTCGAATTCTGTTACACGTTCTTCTTTGACGTCTTTGGTCATTTTTAGGCTTATGTGTAATTTTCTGCCTAGTTGAATGAATTCTTCAGAGGTGTCAGTAAGACCTACTGCTCGTAGATAGCAGATGCACGACTAGGCTAGGTCACCACATTTTATAACTTCTCTTCCTTCATCTAGACATTTGATAACAATGTGGTATGTGGATACCATAACTCTGAAAGTATTTAGCAGTGGCCTACTAAATATGGCATTGTAGGTAACTAGACCATCGATGATGATGAAGTTGGCCATGTTTATGTACTGATGATTTCCTTTGCCCCAAGTGATGGGTAAGGCAATTATTCCTTCAGTCTCTTTGTGCCTGCTAGATAATTCATAAAGAGGTCATATAGTAGGAGTGAGCTAGGAGTCAAGCATATTCTTTTTATCGAAGACTATCTTGAATATTATATTCACTAAACTTCTTATATCTATCAGAATACTATTAATCTAATAGATGGCTATCAAGGCTATGAAAATAGTAACCTTATTATGTGGGTTGCCACGAATTGGATCATCTCTACTAGTGAAAGTGATATGTGTGTAATTGGTGAATAATGTGTATGATGCTGCATTGACTTCTCTAATGTGCAACTTCATTGCACATCTAGGGTTGTCCCTTCAATCACTGCCCATGATGGTGGTCACTACTCTAGAGATGTGGACTACTCAAGCCATCCTTGGCTCCTTGGCACTTTCTTCCATTGGAGCTTTCACTAGTCAAAGCTCTGGATTAGTGAGAATGATTCATTAAGTTTTTGGTATTGATGAGTTCTTCAACTAGGTACCACACATGATGGCATTTTTTAGTGTCTTGCCCATGCTTTTTGTGGAATTTGTTGTACCATAAGGTATCTCAGGAATGGTCGATCTTCATAAGTGGTGGACACCAGATGAATTTTTTATTCTAGATGGTCTTTATAAGATCATCCATGGATCTGTAAAGTATAGGTCTAATATGTTTGGGATCATTAAATGATCTCTCTGCATACTTCTTTGATCGTTGGTGCTAGCAGTACATCTGTTAATAGAGGTCATAGCTTAGTAGGCATCCTATATGGATTGGGGAGCTGTAGATTATGATGGAAGCTTAGTGTTTGGTTCCTTCTTTCTAGGGAACAGGTTCTTTTTCATCCCCTCGCAGGGGGGAGGTTTCTCCTTGTGGAAATCTTAAAACATAGAGAGATTATGGAGAACTCAATCACTCAATTGTACTCTTTGATGTTGACAAGACTATTGGCAAGTTTCAAAAATTTTCTAAGAATCTCTGCTGCTACAGGCTAAGTGCATACTAGAAAAGACTTTCCCTCAGTCCTTCGGTTAAAGCTACTTGGATGACTGGCCATTCTACAACTTTCACAACAAGCAATTCTTTTTGGAACCTCAGTATGAAGCTCCTCAGTGATTTCAAAGGTTCTTATCTCAATTTTAACAAAGCAAGTTAACTTTTGGGGTCTCTGGGCACTAGTGAACTGTACAATAAATATTCACTTTAATTTGGAAAAGGGAGTGATCACCCCACTGGGTAGGCAAGTGAACCACGTCAGTGCTAAGTCTTTGAAAGTGGTGAAGAAAAAGAATCATCGGAGTTCATCATCAATGTCGAGAAGGAAATTCATGGTCCAGAAAGTCTCCATATGATCCATGGGATCAGTCTTTCCTTGGTAAACTTCAATGTGAAGTACTTAAACTTGGGAGGTGCTCATAATTTGGAAATTGATTTAAAAAGGCATTGGTCAGGCCTATTTTAGTTTCTTTGATTTGTTTGCAAATCATATTATAATTCTTATCTCTTGCATGTAGTGAGCAAGTTTAGTGGCTGAATCCAAAGTAAGTGCTTCTTTCGATTACTCACAATGAGTGCAAGAGTCAACTGGTCCTTCAAGCATGTTGATGGTTCATGGTTGATTACTAAAGATGGTGAGAGCGTCCAAAATAGTCTTTTGTGTATTACTTCCATTTCTTAAAATTCACATTGAGTAATGTATCTTGGTTCATTTTATTCACCAAGGTCTTAGGTCACATGGTAGGTAGTAGTTTTCTTTTCATTAGCATCAAATCTAAACTCACAGTACATGGGAGGATGTTAAATCCTATTTTTTAGTAGATGATGTCATGTCGTACTTCAGGCTACTTAAAGATTGAGAGCCTGGAGGTGAACATGATAAAGTTAGAATATGGGTGAAAGAAAGAGAGGAAGAGAGAGAAAAAGAGGATGGATCTAGAGAAATCTTTATTATCCAAGCCAGATGAACATGAAAGGAATTGAGGGCTCTATGCTACACAACTTAAGCTAAAATACGGGGAAAATGACACAATATCTCTCTCTTTATGTGGACTTTTTTCTATATTTTTCCTCTTCTCTCCATAAGATCTCTTGTTTCCTTATTTTCTTGTTCCACTCTTATTTATAGGGCTTAAAGAGTTACACTAAATATGTATGAGATACAGCAACTGTACCAACAATCATTGATGTAGCTTGACTATCTATGCCGAGTGAAGTGGTGATCATTATGTGAGAGGGTGTGAGTCGGACGAACTACGAGGTGAAGGGGGAAAATAGCATATTAATTTAATTGGAAGATCAGATTGGCATAGAGTAGGGTGTTGGTCTATGGTCGCCTTATTAAACTGAGAGGGGGTGAGAAGCATCTAAATGAGGACCTGAAGTTGATCCATTTGAAAGAGATGTCTTCTAGGGTGATATGTGCCATTAGCTTGACTATTAATGTTTATAATGGGAGGCTTGACTCTAGTCAAGATGAATACAAATTTATCTAACTATGAGAGAAACTTTTGAAATTTCTCTCACTAGAGAGGGCAACTGCTTGAAAGATGTGACCAAAGCTGGTCTATCATGCTCCAGTGTTAATCTCCTTCCAAGCTCCTATGTGAGTCTCTCGAATGAATTATTCCAAGAGAGGAGAAGGTTCTCCTTTCGCTCGACATGAATGTTAAGGTCAAGTGCGAGTCCATGTGCTTCCTCTCTTAGATCTAGAGGCCAATCAAATTCAAAATTTGTATCTTAAGTATAAGTCCCCTGAGGCATCCGGCTTGAGGTTAGGTGCTGCCCCTCCTTGGAATTCAAAAACTCAAATCTGATCTCCAATAAAATTCATCCAATCAGTCAACGCCAATATATGCAGTGTAACATCGTTCTACTACATATTTCAACATCATTCTATTACATATATTGGAGGTCCATTTGTTGAACTCATTATTTCATGAGGTTCATCTATAAAATTTAAATTCAAAACCAAACTCAAAATTCCAAACCCAATTAAGGCCAAAGTCCCTTGTCCTATAACCCTTTTTGGGTGATTTTTCAATCACCTCAAAACCAAACCAAATGACCTTAAATTCATAATTTTTCACTTGCATATTTATTATCAATGTGTTTAGGGTCAACCCTCCAAATTGGAGGTCAATCCACGACCTCTAACCCCAAAAACTCAATTGAAATCCAAATGCTGCAAAACCATCAAATATTTATAACATATGCCATTAGACCTCGCATCTTGTGCAATTTGACCTTGGGATCATCCCCAAAACCTTTGAACATGTTCATAATCATATTTATTATTTTTTAAACCCAAAATTGAACTTTTAGTGGACCTTGGTTGACCAAAGTTTACCAGGGACCCACTTCATCAAAATGCTCCTTAAGGGCAAAATTGAAGTTTTCTCTAAACTTCAATATGGTTCAATCAGACCAAGCCATGGAGTCTCTTGCAATGTATCCCATGCATCATTAGGGGTGCATTGAACTCAAAGCCAAACTTTGGTCATGCCTACTTAACCAAGTCAACCCATGTTGACCAAATGACTCCTTAAGGGTTTAAATGGGCCTTTCAAACCAGATGTACTCTCTATGGCATAAGACCACCTCCATTGGTCTTAAATCACCAATTCAAACTTGTTAGAGTAAAATCCAACCCTTGGGTTGACTTGTTGGGCATGATTTAAAAGTTTGTGAGGGTGGTTAAACCTTATAGAACTAGTCCCGAGGCTAACCAAGAGGGGGGTGAATTGGATATTTAAAAACTTCTTTAATGAAAAGAAAAATCTTTTTATAACTTATAACAAAAATGAATTAAATTAAGAATAAAAAGATAAATCAAATATTTCACCCACGCAGTTAATCACAGTAAAAATAAAGTGTGGAAAACAATCAAAAAGAACACACCAAAATTTATAGTGGTTGGTCCAACCTGACCTACGTCCACTCCCTGGAACCCCCCGTTCCAGGTATTGCACTAAATCTTTAGTGACTCTCCTTTATCCCCCACAGCTAAGAAGAAAATCCCTTTAAAAATCTCTTCCATCTCCCCCGGTGTGGTAAAGAACATGAAATTCTTTTCACCCTTCTAGTGAGGCAGAGAACCTAGAATCATTTTTCACCCTCCTAGTGAAGGCAGAGAACCTGGTCCTTTGACACCAAAGAGATCTTCTTCTTCCCAAAACATCCCTCAAGACAAACCTTGAATCTGATGGTACTAAGGTGCAAGCTTGTCGGAGCAAATGTGTGAAACCCCCTCCACACTCCCTTGAAACACCCTCCAAGGATCTTCTCCCTCTCTTAAACTCCACCCTTTCCTCTCTCCCTTTCAAGGCTCTCTCTTCAAGTTTCTCCAGAAAAATGAAGCCTCAATGGCTACCAAAGACACTTACCAAGTCCTTTGAGAAAGCTTAAATAGAGGGCTCCAAAAACCCTAGAAACTCAATTCTGGTGGCTAAGATCATCCACGATGATTGCAGGATTGTCTAGTATGATGTGCTTAAGTAGGGGCTTCAAAAAACCCTAAAAACTTAATCTAACCATCAATAATCATCATATATAATCTCAGGATCGTCTATGATGATGTGCAGAATTTGACTTGATAGTCGTGGATAATCTTTAATTAGTCTAGGACGATCAGTTCAAATTTTAACAGATCATCTATTACGATATTGGGGATCATCCTGGATCATTAGAAGAAAATTTATGGTATTTCATCTAGGACGATCAAGTATCATCCCATGAACCTCTTGGGTCATCCAGTACAATCTTCACAGATCATTCTGGATGATCGGATTGAACAAATTAACCATAATTAATCTCCTAATTATAGGATTGATTTAAGCATGATTGTCATTGATTGTCTAATACGATGGATATCTTCATGGATGATTAGAACAAAAACTGAATCTTAAAACCTTGCCTAAATTATCATTGGCTATTATTTTTCATGATCATAAAGGATCATCCTGGACGATCTAAATCATCCAATACGATTAGTTCAATTAGATGATCATCCTAGATGATCGAAATCTTCCAGTATGATTAGTTCAAAAACTGAACTACTGGTTTTGATTAGATCTCACTCCCTTGAGTGTGTGTGTGCACGATCACCAAGCTAGCAAACACCTTTATAGGACTCAACTCAAGAAATCAAAAATTACAATAATGAATATTACAAACTCTTTGCAGCATAATCTATTCTACCCAATCTTGAGCTCTGATTCTTTGTTGGATGGTGCATGGTCTTCCTGAAATGTTAGTATACACACAAACAAGTATAGAATGAAAATATTAGGAGACATAAAGATATGAGTCATGATGTTTGTTATCATTAAAAACATAAACTCGTGAACTCGAGTCACAATAATCACCCCCTTTTTAATGATGGCAAACATTACTAGTTGAAATCGCAAACTAAAATTATTTTCTCCTAATCTCCCCATCACTAGAAAAAAAACTTTAAAAAAAAATAGGTGAAAACATAATTTTTTTTAATTTTTTTTAAACAAAACAAATAACTAGATAAAAAGATAAACTAAACAAATACAACACAAAAATAACAGTGCATTTAAATACAACACAAATACAATAGTGTGTTCTCCCCCTTTGATATTATTAAAAAGAAGAGGAGCATAGAAAAACAAAATAAATAAGAAAAAGACTAAAAGATCAACAATCCCTGATTAGGTGAAGGTGATGTTTTAAAAGAATCGGTTTGAAATTTCAAAAAATTTCTTGGAATGAGAAAGTGACCTCTTGATTTTATTCTTTTTTTTTTTTGAGGAAAATGCATATAGCAAATTTAATTAAAGATGACTACTTAGAACCACATTCCTCCTTTAACAGGTTAAGAAAGGTAGGAGCAATATTATTTAAACTAATGTTATCCCAAAAAAAATCTGAAAAAAGAGCTATGTTAGCACATAAATGCACTAACTTCTTACAATCTCTATTTGAGAAAAGAAATAAAACATTCCTAAAATCACTAAGAAAGTCCAAATCCTTGAGATCTCGGAAGTCCTCCTTCACATCAACCTTATTCAATACATCTTGAAAGAGTTTGATAACATTAAAGTTATCACCTTCAATAATGATTCCTTCTGCATCAACCATCCAATCTTGAATAAATCTCTTTAAAGACAGAATTGATAACATCTGTGCTTGCGAGCAATCCCAATATAGACAATTGAATCCAAAAACACATAAGAATCTAACTTTATAATCTCTGAAGACTCCACCAATACATGCTTTACTTGTACTTGTCAATGAAGCATCTACATTAGCTTTGATCCATTTAGGAGGAGGAGGAAGCCAAAAAGATGGAGACAGCTTATACTGTTGGTTAGCATCCCAACTCTCCCAAATGAGATTAGAACAAAACAAGGCAATTGAATGACTAACAGAATTTTCTGCGATATAAGATGAACAGTCATCCAATCCATCATGTACTATCTTATTTCTGCTCTTCCAATAGAAAAACACCACAAAATAATAGAGATTTCCTTAGAACATATTGGAATTTGTAAGAAGCTTCAAGTGATCATAGTAGTTCGCCAGAGAATAGAAAGCAAGAACAACAAAGCCCCATTTAGCAATAAAACTGAATACGTAATGCAACTTAAAGCAGTTAACCGCAACATGTTCAGAATTCTCCACTACTTCACATCCTCTTGGGCAGCCATCAAAATTCGCCAGCCTTCTATATTTTAGAAAATGATTACAAGGAAATATATTCTTCTTCAATTGCCACCAGAACAAAGAAATGCTCAACCTTAATTTGAGTTTCTTCATACAGGTCCAGTCTTTGTCCTCCAACTCATCCGCATTAGATACCTCCATTACTAAAGTCAAAATGGTTTTTCCAGAACATTTGAACTACAGCTTTATTTGATCTTTCAACAAACCAGTTTGAATGGGGACGGATAAGATGATCTCCACCAGGTGCTGCCCAAAGAATTTCTTCAATTTACATTCATCCACTGCCATCACTTATAAATCCTGAAAGGAAATAAGTTTCTTCACTCATATTAGCAACAAAGGTAGGCCACTTATTATGCTTTTATCCAAAATCCAAGTGTCCTTGATAGTGTTGATTTCCATACTAGTCGACACCTTCCATCTAACAATTGGATGAAGAAACTTAGCACCATTTAAAATAATCTTCCATGAGGAAGAAGAATAATTTCTGCATTCTGAATTCCACACATCCGAACCATATTTTGATGCCAGCATTCTATTGAGTAAGGAGTTAGGCTTCGAGATAAAATTCCAAGCAAACTTAGCCCTCAAAGGGCCAACTTTCTTCACAATCGTTTGCAATCCACACCCTCCATCTCTTTTTGGCTTACAAAGAATGTTCCACTCTACATAATGAAGTCACTTCGTACCGTCCCTCTTATGCCACACACAATTCTGGCACATCTTCTCAAAATCATTCAAGACTCCCATTGGGATTAAAGAATGTGTAGCCAAAATCATTCAAGACTCCCATTGGGATTAATGAATGTGTAGCCAAAAATATAGGAAGTGAAAGAAATGCTGAATTGATAAGAATCAACTTTCCAGTAAGTGACATAAATTTATTTCCCCCTGTGGTCAATCTATTTGTAGCTTTAATCAATATATTTTGAAAATCTGAAAATACCATTCTTCTTAAGGTAATTTTAATCCCCAAATACTCCATTTCATAGACAACTTTGAAGTCCAACAACTTTGAGAGAGTTCTCCTTATCCGCTTCTTAACTGACTTCCCAAAGAGAATAGAAGATTTAAGCACATTGATCTTCTGTCTAGTCCATCTACAATAGTCTCCAATAATGTTCTTCACTTTCTTCAAGCCTTTAAGTTTGGCCTCATAGAAAATAATTATATCATCAGCATACATTAAGTGAGATATTAAAGGATCATTGGGAGCTAGCTTTATACCCACCTTTTCCCACTTCGAGCAAAAGCATCAGACAATAACTGGGAGCACATAATGAAGAGGTAAGGAGATAAAGGACAACCTTGTCTAAACCCACTTCTTGCTTTAATCCATTCAAAGTGACCACCATTCACCATAATAGAAAACTTTGGCTTCTTCACAGATTCCATAATAAGATTTGAAAATTTCTTTGGAAACCCAAGACCTTCAAGCACTTGATAAAGAGTGGACCAACTCATGTTATCATATGCTTGCTCCATATCTATTTTAAAAGCCATGAACCCCTACTTTGATTTTGAATATCTGAATTTGTGAAATAATTCTTGGGCAAGTAAAATCCGATATGACATAAATCACCCTTTTACATAAGCATACTGAACTTCTGAAATAATTTTAGGAATAAAAGAGACATCCTATTCAATAGCATTTTAGCCACAATCTTGTAAATAGATTTATAGAGACTAATAGGATGATAATTAGAAGGAACCAAAGGGTTTTTCACCTTTGGAATCAATACGACATTCGTCTCATTCTACTTAGAACATAAATTTCCAGAAGTGAAGAATGAATTAATCTCCGTCCAAACATTATTTTTAATAACAGGAAAATAAGCTTTATGAAAGGATTAGGTTATGCCATCATTACTTGGAGACTTGTTTGACTCCAAAAACTTGATCACATGTTTCAGCTCATCAATGGAGAAATCCTTATCAAGTAACATCTTATCACCATCTTCTAATTTGACCGAAGAGGAAGTCCACCCATTTAAAACACTTCTACATTCTCTCCATTTGTCTTTGAAGTAGTTAAAGAAAATTCTTTCAATTTCCAATTGGTCTTCAATTAGCTCCCCATCTTAATTTTTAACTTGATTAATCCATTTGGCATTCTTTCTCGATGAAGCATAAGCATGAAAGAATTTTGAGTTTGAATCACCTTCCTTCATCCATTGAACTTTTGCTCTTTGTCTCCACCAAGTACAAAGTAGGCCTAGTGTGGAACTGAGCTCATTAACCTTGGACTTTAAAACCAGTAACCTCTGATCCGAGAGACCCCCATAGCTTGATTCTTCAACTTATAATTCCAAAACTTTCTTTTTTGAGAACCTTTTTCATGTCATATAAACTCTTATGCTTTGCTTTACTCCAAAATAATAAAGCTTTCATAGCTCTTTTGAATTTAATATTTAAAGTTTCCACATTTCTTCCCTTCATAGGTTTCTTACAAGAATGAAATATAATATAGCATAGGATGCAGGAAATGTAGCCCAAACGTCTTCAAACATTGTTGTTTGACTTCTACAAAAGCCCTTAGAAAAAATTTTCAGCATTATGGGACAATGGTCAGAGGCCAATCTAGCCAAGTGCCTAACAACCGCCATCTTGATAACCTTCAAAGCAGCTGAGTTATGTATGCAAAAATCCAATCTTTCAAAGATTCAAGCTCCACCAACTTTATTATTACACCAAGTGTACTTAGGACCTACTATTCTACTTCATGAAATCACAATTGCTCATAAAGGAATGCATATCTTACAACCCTTGAGACATAACAAACTTCTTACCTCCTTCCTTATCATCATGAGATAATAGGCAATTGAAGTCACCCCCTACAACAGCTAGAATATTTTTCCTAAAAGCACTTCAAGGCTATCCACAAACTTCTTCTCTTAAAATAATCCCTACTACCATACATAGTGGCTATCAACCAAATACCTTTATTAGCAATATAAAGTTCCCCCATCACTACTTAAGAATTTGCTTCTTTGATAAAAAGGAGGCAATATCTGACCTCCAGCAAGTTAAGAAACCACCTGATAACCCATCTGTAGGAAAAAGAGAACAATCCCAATTCTCAACAATAAACTTCTTGAATTCAAATGAATTAATTGAAGAGATTTTTGTTTCAACCAGGCCAACAAACAAAGCATCATGATCTTTCACAATTTCCTTCAAGTAACTAGAGGCCTCAACTTTTCTAGCCCCTCTATAATTCCAAAAAAGAATGGATGTCATTTAAGAATGATAGTGGGATCTTTCCCACTAGCATTTCTCTTCAATACTTCAGCTCTTCTATTTCAAGAATGAACATTATTATTTCCAAGCGATCTAAGCTCTTTTTGGAGTTTAAACTTTACAGCATCAGATGAAATCTTCAAATCAGAATGATTAGAGCATTCTACTCCACTCAATTCTCCATCCTCCTTGTATTTTATAGTGAATTCAGCAACAGCCTTTTCAGTATTTGGCTTTTCATCCACAATATCTGCTTCTAAAACATTGAACCTATTAGGATGATTTAGTAAAGGCTCCTTACCTCTAACCAAGGGGTCGTTAATCTTCAACTATTGCTTATCTAAGGAACCACAAACCAACTCACCATCTTCCACATTATTTTCTATAATACCTCTTGTACAGCATTTACTAGCTCATCCTCGTTGGTTCTAGGCACAATAGATCTGTACTCTTGAGAATTCTTCATTTCTGGTTCAATTTTAATAGCCTTCATTTGCTAAGTCTTCTTGACTTAAATAGGGGCAGGCCTAGCTTGATTGACTTTTTCATGCACACCTCTAAAAGGAGCACCAAACTTCTTCTACTACCATACTTAACATGGATCCATGGACTATAAGACATTCCATTATCCTCATGTAACACCTCAGATTTTCCCTAATGGCAATATCTGAATTTGAGATTTTCAAACTCTTAGGAGCAGTAGAGTTTTTCTCCAGTCCACAATCATTAGTTAGATGTCCTATTTTCCCACATTTGAAACAAAAAGTAGAAATATTCTTATATTCTATTTTCCCACATTTGTAACACCTCTTGATTTTATTCAAAAACTTAGTAAAGCATGTATTAACCATGCATAATCTCATAAAGGTTAGAGATTCAAAAATTGTTAATCCAAGCTCAGGTTCCTTAAAGGAAATAAAACTATTTAAAGTAAACATCTAAATCAAGGAACAAATTAGAGAAGGAAATAATAATCTTTTTAAAAACTTCTTGCATGAAATATATCTGATAGAAGATTAATGCAAAAAGGTGAATCAAAAGTCATGATTTTCAAACTCAAGTATCAAAAATATCAATAGATATAAGGGTTTTCTTAAGATTTAAGAAATACAAAAAAGGTAAGAGAACACATTGTGGGCTCATTTTGTGCCACTTTATTATTTTTTAGTGCACTTTACACATCTTTTGATTTTTAATACACTTTGTGTACTTTTTTATTTTGGCAATATTGCACGTCTTTTTAGCTTTGGGCTCATTTTGTGCCTCTTTTTTTTACAAATATGCTTCCTTTCTATAATTTAAAAAGTAAAGCAAATCAAATCTAGTGACAAAAACAAACAGCTTGATTAAGAAAATAATGAAGTGGATTCAACAACTTGCAAAAGATCCCTATTAGATAGAGAAAATGTAGGGAGATGAAAAAGTTTAATTTTAAAATCCAATTTATAATTTGATGAAGATTTTGAATCAAAAGTGAAATAGCCTCATTCAAGAAATGTGATAGAGAGACAAAATTATGAGTTTCCTTCCTTTGACTGATTTTAGAGAGGTCAACCACAACTTACATAAAATTTCAAGAAAACAGGAGGTAGATTTTTCATTTTTAGAAAAAATGATCTTTAAAAAATGATTTGATTTCTAAAGTTTATATGAAATAAAAGGTGATATGTGTGTGTTGATCAGAGAAACTACATAAACAACATGGAGACTAAGTTAAAATTTAAAAGAAAAAAACATAAAATAATAAGAAAAATAAAACACAAAGAAAACATAACAAATAAACATAAACGCAATGAATAAAAAAACATACACAAACACAAAACCAAAAAAACATACAAAAAAGGCTTTAAACATCAACTTGCTCCTGATCTGATGATTCAGAAGCTAGGTTTGCCCAGGAGATTTTTTGCTTTTCATTATTTGTCCTTTTTATAGTTTGCTTATTTTTACCCTTTTCCTTTGCAAGAATAGTTTTTAAGTTTGGGCACTCATTTTTACCATTTTTACCTTTATTCCAATTTTTTTTACGCTTATGCTTGTGCTTTAGTAGACTTTCCAATTTACTCGTTATTGATGTTAATTCTTCACTTTCATCATCTACTAAGCCATTTTCATCCATGTCTTCAGTGTTTAGCACTATCATTTTTCCTACATCCACAAGTCTTTGACTCACAGTTTGCTCATAGGTAATGAGTGAGCCAATTAGATTATCAATAGAATATTCATTCAAATTTTTTTGATTCACAAATAGCAATAACTTTGGCATCAAATTTATCAAGTAGACAATGTAGAATTTTATTGACCTTTTCAAATTTTGAAAACTCTTTACCTAAAGCATGTAATGATGTCACAATTTGAGTAAACCTAGTATACATGTCTAAAATCATCTCATAAGATTTCATGCAGAACAGTTCATAATCATGCATTAGAATATTCAACTTAGATTGCTTAACTTCACTAGTACCTTTGTATGTAGTGCATAATTTATTCCAAATTTTTTTGTGAGTTGTGCATGTGGATACTAACATACAATCTTCAAAATTCAAAGTATAGAAAAAATAGTTCAAACATTTAGCCTTCAATTGAGCATTGATTTGTTCTACTCTACTCTATTCATTAAAAGGAATATTAATTTTAATTCCATCTAAAACACGTGATGGTACAGAATAACCAGTTTGAATCATATGCCACAATCGATAATCTAATAATTTCAAGAAAGCAGACATACAAATTTTTAAAAATCAAAAGAAATATTTTTAAATAAAGGTGGTCGGGTGATTGAATATCCTTCCGCAATATTACGATTTCCAAAATTAGCCTTAAATCATCTTTCAAAAGTTTTCTAAAACTTAATTTATGAATCCGGCTCTGATACAACTTGAAAGTTCATGAGGGTTGTTAAACCCTATAGAATTAGTCCCGAGGCTAACCAAGAGGGGGTGGATTGGATATTTAAAAACTTCTTTAATGAAAAAAAAACTTTTTATATATTGCAATGGAAATGAATTAAATTAATAATAAAAAGATAAATCAGAGATTTTACCCACGTAGTTAATTATAGTAAAAGTAAAGTGCAGAAAATAATAAAAAAGAACACACCAAAATTTATAGTGGTTGGTCCAACCTGACCTACGTCCATTCCCCAGAACCCCCCGTTCTAGGTATTGCACTAAATCTTTAGTAACTCTCCTTTAGCCCCCACAGCTAGGCGGAGAAGTCCTTACAAAATCCCTTCCACCTCCCCCGGTGTGGTAGAATACCTGAAATCCTTTTCACCCTCTTGGTGAGGCAGAGAACTTAGAATCCTTTTTCACCCTCCTGGTGAAGGCAGAGAACCTAGTCCTTTGACACCAAAGAGATCTTCATCTTCCCAAAACATCCCTCAAGATAAACCTTGAATCCAATGGAACTAAGGTGTAAGCTTACCAGAGCAACCATGTGAAACCCCTTCCATATTCCCTTAAAACCCCCTCCAAGGATCTTCTCCCTCTCTCAAACTCCACCCTTTCCTCTCTCCCTATCAAGGCTTTCTCATCTTATTTTCTCCAGAAAAATGAAGCCTCAATGGCTACCAAAGACAGTTACTAAGTGCATTGAGAAAGCTTAAATAAGGGGCTCCAATAACCCTAGAAACTCAATTCGGCGGCAAAGATCATCCAGGACGATCGCAGGATTGTGTAGTATAATGTGCTTAAATAGAGGGCTTCAGAAAACCCTAGAAACTCAATCCAGCCACCAAGAATCATCCTGTATGATCTCAGGATCATCCAGGATGATATGCAAAATTTGACCTGATAGTCCTAGACGATCTCTGGATAGTCCAGGATGATCAGTTCAAATTTGAACAGATAGTCCAATATAATATTGGGGATCATCCTAGATGATTAGAAGAAAACTTATGGTATTTCATCTAGGATGATTAAGTATCCTCCCATGAACCTCTCGGGTCATCCAGTATGATCATCACAGATCATCCTGATCGATTGGATTGAACAAATTAACCATAATTAATCCCTAATTATGTAATTAATTTAGGCATGATTGTCAATGATCATCTAGTATGATGGATATCATTCTGGATGATTAGAAGAAAAATTGAATCTTAAAACCTTGCCTAAATTATCATTGGCGATTATTTTTCATGATCACAAAGGATCGTACTGGATGATCTAAATCATCCAGTACGATTAATTCAATGAGCTGATCATCCTAGATGATCAATATCGTCCAGTACGATTAGTTCAAAAATTGAACTACTAGTTTTGACTAGATCTCACTCCCTTGAGTGTGTGAGTGCATGGTCACCAAGCTAGAAAACACCTTTATAGAACTCGACTCAAGAAATAAAAAATTACATGAATGAATATTACAGACTCTTTGCACCATAATCTATTCTTCCTAATCTTGAGCTCTGATTCTTCGTTGGCTGGTGCATGATGTTCCTAAAATGTTAGTATACACACAAACAAGTATAGAATGAAAACATTAAGAGACATAAAGATACAAGCCATAATATTTGTTATCATCAAATACATAAACTTGTGAGCTCGAGTCACAACATGGTTGACCCAATCAACCATAATCCCAAATCCTATTCAAATCCATCAGTATCTTAGGGTAACCAATTAGGTCCCTAAGGAGGTCCCCATAAAGGCCCAACCATTGGGCTCACTTGGGCTAGCCATGTGACTCAACCCAAGTGAGCCAAAGAGGGTTCCTTTGAGCTAAAACCCAATCTAGAGCAATTCAAACCAAACAAGCACCTACATTGGGTCCTTCATAACCGAGTACACCTGCCCTTACAAACCCAGCCTTTGGGTCAACTTAGGCTCACATTTAGGCTATACCAAAATGGTCAAAACCACTTTAAGTTGAGCCAACTCTCAACTAAGACTAAATCAACCCCAATTGGCACCTGTATTGGATAGTCATAGCTCCCATACACCTTCCATGGTCAACCCAGTCCTTAGCTTAACCTAGATTAGGACTCAAATTAACCTAAACCATCCATGTTTGGGTCAACCCAATCCACTTTGCTCATCTAGGCTCAAACATATCAAATTAAGTCATCCATTGGACTTAGGAAGTCCCCATACACCTTTCCACCATAATCATTATCCCCTCCTCACATGAGCTAACTCCAAGTGCTTTTCTAACTCATTTTTCCTCCTTTGGCATTAGAAGCCTCTACCCAGCTACTCCCTCTACCTGGCAAGCATCGGACGCTCAGCCCCATCAATCTTGGTCGTCCAACACCATGGAAGAAGGAAAGAATAGGGCATCTTATTCTAGAGATCCTCATTCAATTTTAGCATTTTAATACTCCTCCCTAAAGTGGCACAAGCATTAACCTAGCTTCCCCAATCATTTAGCCTCTCTAGTGAGCTCGAGCAATCTCTGGTGAACAATTACTTCCTCCCGCTCGAAGTCTTATATCTGGTGCTCCTTCGGCCATAGTGTCTAAAGAGGAAGTGTTCTTGAGAACTAGGCATTGGTATTTGGAGCATTACCTGAGGTAAAACCCCTATCCCAAGCTCCCTAGCTGGGTAATCAGGTCAAGTCTAAAGTAGACTGTTGATCCATTGGATCTCGACTATTGGAATAATGGTAGGCATGCCTCTGATACTCTCTATGAATTTTGGTGAGAGTATGCTGAGGGGATCTCTTAGATCAAGCCAGAAAAGCCCTACTGCTAGAGAAGCCTATGGGAGCTTGAAGGCAAAATCCTAGCCGTTGATTAAGATGAATGGCACGGATTATATACCACGATTCTGAAGCCCCTTCAATTACAACCATTGTATTACATATTAGACTGTTGCTGTGAAAGAATATGAAATCATTAAAGTCCCAATCATTGGCCAGCCAATCAGACGGTGCTGCACGTAAAGGGAATGCTGAGTGTGTAATTCCTGAATTAAAAATCAAAGAAATTAGTGAAAACTTTAAAAATTAATATCTCCTCATACACTTGACCAATTTAAGAGTTCTTAGGCTCGTTGGAAAGGTCTTGAGGAGACCTAAAAAATCTTCAAGGTCTTAGGTCATGACCATGTATGCAACTAAGGTAATTCTAGTAATAAAACTAGGGGTATTTTGGTAAATTCTCTTAGATATGAACTCATCATGGCTTGAGACATTGGGGAATAAATTTTGGGCATGTCTATAATAAGTCCAAAATTTTCTCCACTATTTGAAATGATTAAGGGCATAATTTGGTTAATTTGAATCTAAGGGTCATTAGTTGACCCTTAATATCAAATTAACCTTTTAACTTATCCATTGGGAATTAGGATGTGTTTTTTAAATATAATAATTAAAATCCCCAAAATAGTTCCAAACACTTAGAAGTACCCCTAAGAGTTATTAGTGACATTTGGGGGAGATTCCAAGATGTTTGGAATTCATTGGGTATTAAAATCATAAAATCCCTCTCATTAAGCAATTAAATAATTTAACTAAATGCCCAAACTTCAAAAATTTATCACTAACTATAAAAAACTCTAAATTGATCAAACTCAAAGGCTTTGGACTCCTCTCAGGGTTTAATATTTATGAAAAGTATTAAATCTCCAAAATTGCCAAAAATTAAAAGTTAATTCTTTTGTCAACTTTAGTTCAAAAATTTACATGAACTTCACAAAATTATAACTAATTATAGAAAATACCAAATCCAACCAACTTAGTATCATTTTAATCAACTTAGGTTCTAATATTTATTAAAAATATAAAAACCACAAAAATTATTTTAAATCAAAAAGTCAAGAAATGGACCCTTTATTTAGTGCATTAAAATAAATCCAAAAATACAAAAATGTAATAAATGAATAAACTTCAGCAAACCACTAATCTAATCAATCAAATCAATAATGAATCATTAAAAATGACTAGTTATTATCTTAAACCAAAAATCTTAATTAAATAATATTTTTACTACTAGGTAACCCGGGCCTACGAGCCTATTAAGTTAGCCTCGAGGATGGTGAAATAAACCTTACAACCCTAATGTAAAAAAAGGTTGTTACCATTTTAAAAAATCATCCTAAAATGAACATTAAAATACTAATATTTTAACTCAAACTAAAATTCCCTTAGCTTGAAATAAACAAAGTAAAACATTATAAAACTTCAAACAAAATTCCAACCCAAGAAAATTCCAAGCCACACAGCCCAATACACATAATGTAGATAGTTTGTTAAGGTAACCAACTCTAGTTTTAGGCTAGATCGATGTTCCTTTATACTTTCTTTCTGTGTGACATGGATTTTTCATGGATTTTAAATGATTTTCCTTGCATACTGGTTGTTATAATTAATGTGTTCAATAATGCCTTGTGCTGTGATAATTCTATTATATTATCTATGAATTGATGTGATGGGCATAAGATTTATTTTTAGGTTAGGAATGATGTGGATGCTAACAGAATCTTCTGTAGGTGGTCATGCCCTCACAGGGCTATAAAAGAGGGCTAGTTTAAATTTAACAAATCAAATTTTCTACAGGTATTAAACATACTAAGCACCCTAAAATAAAAAGAGAATGGCCAAGAAATAGTGATTGGCTAAAAAGTGAGCTATAAATTTTCTATAACTTCTTGGGATTGTATTTGATAATAATTATAAATTACTTGGGATGACGTGCAGGTTATATAGAGTTTTTATAAATTTTGATATGTATTATAAATTCAAATGTTATGAAAGTTATTTAAATTGGGATGTTTAACATCCAATCTGAAACCTAAAGAGGAAGGAAACACCCCTTATGGGAGAGTCCTGGGATTCAAATAGGATGACTTGAAATCCAAGAAAAGAAACACCCCTTTGGTTGTTGATCAAGATCAATGGCACGTATAAGTTCTCACAACTCTAGAGCCCCTTCAATCACAATCATTAGATTACAGATTATATAGCTATAGTGAGAGCATATGAAACCACTAATGGCCCAATCATCAGCAGCCAATCAGACGGCATCACGCATAAAGGGAATGCTAAGTGTGTAATTCTCAAATTAAAAATCATAAAAATTAGGGAAAATTCAAAAATTATTATCTCCTCACACGCTTGACCAATTTAGGAGTTCTTCAGCTCGATAGAAAGGTCTTGAGGAGACATACCAAATCCCTATGGTCTTAGGCCATCACCAAGCATATAACCCAGGTAATTCTAGTAAGAGTCCTAGGGGTATTTTGGCAAATTCTCTTATATGTAAACTCAACATGGCTTGAGACTTTAGGGAATTAATTTTGGTATTGTCTCTGACATGTCCAAAATTTTCCCCCATTATTTGAAATGATTAAGGGCATAATTTGGCTAATTTGAATCTAAGGGTCATTAGTTTACCCTTGAATTCTAATTAACCTATTGGCCTATCCTATGGGAATTAGGATCTAATTTTTGGTGTGTGTTAATTGTGCCTGAGATAAGGGTTAGATAATCCCTAATTTCACCCCAATCCCTTATCTAGATAGCCCATAGAAATTCCCTAGAGTTAACCATGGGGTTACCTTAGGTGGCTTGGTTGACCACCATAGAGGGTCCACCATGGGCCCAAAATTGGTAGGTTTGGACCTTGGGATTAGTTGATCCTATGATCCAAATTTCAATGAATTTGGAATCCATTTGGTACACCATCTTAGCTGCCCAAGTTCCCCCTTTATAAATGACTTAGGACCTTAATTAATTCATAACTAATTCAAGTCAAATTATAAAAATACAAATTAAAATCCTAATCACTCATAATTTAATATATGATCAAAGAAAATGAAAAACCCATTGGTTTGGAATTAAAATGAATTTAAAATAATAATAAAAGAAAATTACTAATTAATTAAGTATAATAATTAAAAATAATTAAAAATCTCCAAAAAAGATCCAAATACTTGGAATCACCCCTAAGAGTCCTTAGTAAATTTTGGGGGAGATTCCAAGAGGTTTAGAATTGATTGGGTATCAAAATTATAAAATCCATGTAATTAAGAAATTAAATAATTTAATTAAATGCCCAAACTTCAAAATTTTATAACTAACTATAGAAAACTCTAAGTTGATCAAACTCAAAGGCATTGGACTCCCCTCTGGTTTTAATATTTATGAAAAATATCAACTCTCCATGAATCACCAAAAATAAAAAAGTTAACTCTTTGGTAAACTTTAGTTCAAAATTTTACCTAACCTTTGGAAAATAATAACCAATTATAAAAATTTTCAAATCCAGTAAAGTTCATATCATTTTACTCATCTTAGGATAGAATATTTATTAAAAACATAAAAACTCCAAAAATTATTATAAATCAAAAATTTGAGAAATGGACCCTTTATTTAGTGTATTAAAATAATTCCAAATATATAAAAATTTAATAAATGACAAAAATTTTAGGAAACCACTAATCTAATCAATCAAATCAGCAATGAACCATTAAAAATGACTAGTTATTAACATAAAATAAAAATTTTAATTAAATAATATTGGTTACATTGGGTAACCCAGGCCTTCCAAGCTATTAAGTTAACCCCGAGGAGGGTGAAATAAAAATTATGGCCCTGGTGTAAATAAAGATAATTACCATTTAATAAATAAAATTCATCCTAAAATGAATATTAAAATACTAATATTTAAACTCAAATTAAAATTCCCTTAGCTTAAAAACAAACAAAGTAAAACATTAAAAAACTTCAAATAAAATTTTAACCCATAAAATATGCAAGCCACACAGCCTAATACACACACTATAGATGGTTTGTTATGGCAACCAACTCTTGTTTTAGGCTAGGTCGATGTTCCCTTACACTTATTTTCAGTGTGACATGGATTTTTTGTGGATTTTACATAATTTTCCTTACATGCTGGTTAATATGATTGATGTGTTCTATAATGCCTTAGGATGTGATGATTCTGTTATATTATATATGAACTAATCTGATGGGCGCTATATTTCTACTAGGTTAGAAATGAGCTGGATGGTAACAGAATCTTCTACAGGTGGTCATACTCATGCAGCATTATAAAAGGGGGCTAGTTAAAATTTAACTAATCAATTTTTTTACAGGTGCTAAATATACTAAGCCCCCTAAAATAAAAAGAGCATGGACAAGTAATAGTGATTGGCTCAAAAGTAAGTTATGAATTTCCTATAACTACTTAAATTGTTTAGGATGATCTGTAGGTCATATAGAGTCTATTTAAATTTTTATATGTATTATAAAATCAAAAGTTATGAAAGTTATTTGAAATGGGATGTTTAACATCCAATATAAAACTCAAAGAGGAAGGAAACATCCCTTAAGGGAGAGTTCTTTTCATTTGGGGATTCAAATTAGGATGACTTAAATCCAAGGAGAAAATAAACACCCCTTTAGGAATGAGCTCTTATAACCTGGATATTCGGACCTAACGGATCCAAGGAGCTCAAAGAAAGAAGTTGAAGAAATGAAGACAAAAATATCCCATTTCAAAATACTTGCATCATTTTGTAAGACTATAATATGGGTTGATGTTAGTGGTACATGGCCACTTTTAATTTCTGTAAACCCTGGGTTATAAATTAAGTGGCACTTGCCACATGGACTTTATATTTATTTGATATAATATGATTGAAGGTGTATTTAAAGTGATTCTACACTAGAAATTACCTATTTTTCTTGGTTTGTTTCTTACATGTATAATTTATTTTAGCTTAGAAAGCGCATTCAGGCTCACAAAAATAACGCTAAAATTTTTCTACTTATAATTAAATAAATTTTTTAGGGTCATATAGAAAGATAAGGGATATCTAAGAAGTAAGCCTAAGAATACCCAAGAGTTCTTTTGCATTCATATTCCCTTCTCTACTTGTTAGGAACCTCCCCGCTTGTGGGTCATGGCAGACCACCTGACCTATTAAGGTGCAGCTCTGTCTAGGGGATGTTGTGCATCTGTAGGGAAAACCCTATTTTTTAAGCCTATATTTTTTAATTTCATCATAGATGATTTTTTCATTCAGAGTCAATCAGCATGCATTGCATTAGAAACTAATTAAAGAATTAAAATTTTAATTACATCGAGCATAATCACCCTACATAAGTAAAGGGGGCCATTAGGACCTTCTCTAGATATTGGCCCCAATTTCTCAAAAACTTAAATAACGAGCATACCCATATTTCGTAAACATTGGATATATGGCATTAAAGTGCCTAAGTGATTTAACTAGCACTCCAATCCATGCCGAGGTAAGCTCCGATTTGCATTTCATTTGTTAGGATTGGGTCACTATCATTTAGTGCCCAATATAAACATAGGATTCGGGGCGGGCCCAAAATCATAACTCCCCAAAATCTGGAATTTAAACCTAAATTTCTAATGTAAAGATAGCTCAAATTAAAAAAAAATTGATCCAAAATTTAGAGCATAACAAATAAGGTAGATTGGGGTGTTTCTGAATTATTTCAGAATCCTAAAATACCTCCAATTTCTTATCCTTTGGCCTCTAAAAATAAGTGATCAAAATTAATCAAATCCCATTTGAAATTCTAACATCTCACCTTTCATATAACTCCTCAAGAATTCAAATTATATTTTTACCATTATTTTAATTGAGAGTATTCGTCGGAAACTCAAAATCCCTACGATGTAATTAACAATGAAGGCTTGCCTTCATAGGAGATTTAAGACTCCATAAACAATTAAATCTCATTCTTTTTAGCTCTTAAATAGAATGGGCGGAAAATAATTCCCTTCGAAAAAATTGAAATCAAGGATGATCATTATCATTATGTTCAACATGTTCAATCATAAATGGTGCCTTCAAGTCTACAAGAAAATACACCATTTCTTATTGGAAGATTCGGAGATGAAATGAATGATAAAGTATCTAGGTTATTATAGTTAGATACTTAATTGAACATCATTTTGACCTTTACGGGTCATTTGTAGTTCACTATGATGATCTGACTTCTATAATTAATAATAAAGCATTTTAAATACCACAGATAAGTATTCGATTAAATGTCATTTTGATTCTCCGGAATCATATGTAATTTTTTCCTAAATTTGATTGTGGGATTCGAGACAAGAACATACAGTTTTGTAATTGAAACCCATTAAAGAATGATATTTTCCTCTTTCAAGATGATATAATGTTCATAATGACATGTTTGACTTCAAAATTGAAATTCTAAAAATCAAATTTTCTCAAATAAAATATAATTAAAATTGCTTTGCACTTTCAACAAAGTTTGTAAATAAGTGTATACAACTTTTAAAATTTTTCTAATAAAATAGTTATAAAATATTAATTAATATTTCATTTAAAATTAGTAATTAGGGATAAGTTCAACTCTTAAGAACCACTTAAAGATTTGACTACTTATATAGGGATAATAGAATTTTAGGATTAATGCAAATTAATTTATTAAATTAGTCATAAACCACCTTAAAGTAAGTAAATAGGGAATTATGAAAACTTTAATAACCCTTAGATTAGAATGTTAAATGGAGGCAATATACAGGCATTTAACATCAAAATAAGGTATTTTAGCAAATTTTTAAAAAAATTAAGAAAATTAAAAAAATTGAAAAGGCTAAACTAGTCAAATATCAAAAATGGTATATCCAAAGTCTAGCTCTGTTTAAAAATAATAAGTAGAGGCAATAGGTATGTATTCAAAATCATTATAAAGTACTTAGCCAAATAAAGAATAAAAGAAAATTAAAAAAATAAATAAAAATTTTAAATACCTAACGATAAAAAATTGGAACTTACAATATATATCCCTACCTCTAATATTTATTATGGAATTATTACAATCATAATACTTAACAAAAGATGATAGATAGTAAAGAACTAATTAAATGTATAATTTCATTAATTCCCAAAAATTCAATTAACCTAAGTAAGCTACTCATCATTATTCACCCAAAGAAGTTTAATTTAAAAGGAAACCTAAATTTAAAATAAATATTTAGGATGCAATAATTATTTTATTGCAAAATCTTCCAACTTATATATTTTATAAAAACTTACATTATTAATTTTAAATTTTTCCAAAACTTATACTCAATGTAAAAGATAATTTTTATCCCAATGTAATATAAATTACTTAATGACAAGTAATATCTTAAAATTTGGGGAATTTGATAAGATAAAAAATTATTCATTCCAAATTATAATTATTTTGATATTTTTTGCTTGTACTCCTTATATTTTATGCAGAAAAATAAATGTAAGTAGAAAAATTGAACCGAAGTAGCTGCATGACAAACCTATAACCATATCACTCAAACTCATTCCAACATTGCAATGCCAAATCAATAACCCCGCCGTGGAGAGCTCTCAAAAAATAGACTAGAAAACTAGCACCGAGGCACTATCCAATCAGCACTGCAGTGCCATAGATTCATTGTTGCAATGGAGAATCACCTAGCATTGTGTCAGGAGATGGTTGAGCTGGTGAAATAAAGTGACTGTTAGTGAAGTGCATGGTGGTTCAGAAGTGTTGCAACATCATCAAGCAAATTCCATGGTTTTATTAGTTTAGTTATTTAAAAAATTATAAATAATAACCTTAAACTTCTTGTAAAGGGGCTGACATATTGTGGAGTCATTTTATGAGAGTTTGTGTGAGTGTTTAGGCTACTCTTGAGAGGGAGTAGCTTAGAATTTGTACTTGGACTATTGTACTTCTATGGATCAAAGTGAAGAAGTGTAAAAACAGGCTTGTATCTCAATTGCAAGTCTCTTCTAAACTTTATTTATCTTGAATTAATTATTGCAACTTGTTTTTATTTCAATGCAATAAAATATTTGTTGTGTGTTACATCACCTCCATGTTGATATGTACACAGAGTGGTAAGAGGTTAATGGTGAGCTAATGTTAAACTCATTAAATTTGAAATATGCTTAGGTTTTTCTTGATATAAAATTAATAATAGTCCACAAATTTACACAATTATATGTGGCAAATCAAGTATTAAAGTGATAGAGTCGAGTTTCAAACCCACAAGAAGTTATATTGCTAAATTATTGTAAAGCTACTACTACTTAATCTAATTGTATGAATTTATCCGACTGAAATGAAAAAGGGATTTTTGAGTCCCTTCCACTGAATGAAAATATAAGTAAAAGAGTTCACACTAATGAGATAAAGTGATTTGGACTGATGCATATAAATTACATAACTTCCATAATGATACTCTTAATTGTAGATGTGGATCAGAGAATGTGTATCCCTACATCTCTATCAAGCTTGTATGGGTAAAAAGAAAGATTGTTAATCTTCCTATAGCTTTACTATCTTCATAGAACCTAGAATACTCAAATGTCATATGTCTAGGCATGCCAATATTTCTAATTATTCTTGCATTCCTTTGTCGAGGTTATACATCACAATAGGTTTTAACTACACACATGATCATTGTATGCATTAAATGAAGAATGGAATATATTAAAAATATATATTTTTCATTAAATCATAAGAGTCTATAATAATATTTAATATACTCTCTACATCATTAACCTAAATAAGAGAACTATCCAGACATGGAAGAAATAATAAGCAAACTCATATTCATTTTATTCATAAAAAAATAAAGTATAATAGAATTAGTAAGAACTTTATCACCAGGAAGGATCAAAATATCTTCTCTACACTCCTTCTTCCACCACTTATAGAGTTATTTATACAAACGCGGGATAAACTCTTCTAGAGATTATATTTTGCACTTCCCTAGCCTTCTTTAGACTTTACTCGAAGGGGGCACTAAAGAAACACATTGAAAAAGTATTAAATTTTCATTCAAGGGGCTAAACTCCCAAAATAATGAAACTAACAATTATTTATAGTAAGTATAGGATCAGACTCAAGCACCGCGATGCTGGACAAGGTAGTATTGTAGCGGTAAAAAATGGACTAGCACCTTCATGATGTAATGTTGGCTCCACTATGGCACTAGATGATGCGGCACAGTTACTACCAAATTAGTGCACCTTTTGCTAAGTTGGTGCGGCTCTTAGAAGTTACATCTACTCCTCCATGGCGACATAAAACATGAGCACGGTGATGCTTTGAATGATGTTCTAATGCTACGATGTTCGAAAGGCTGATGCTCCTACATAAATTTTCTCGAGACACCTAATGTTGTAGTGCTAAATTTGAGCTTAGTAGTGATGTGATGCACTAACATTTGTGATGCTGATGCACTAGTAAACAGAGAAGGTCACCAACACCACGTTAAAATTAGCACATCAGTGTTGATTGATCGAGTGCTACAAAAGTATTCTTAATGGCACTGTGGTGATATCGAACACTTGTATTTTTTTCTTTTTCTTGCATAACTCATGTAAAAATAAAACTAAAATAATACATTTTTACAGAATTTTATATAACTAAAATTGTGCATAATTTATACTTATCAAATTTTCGTTAGCTTAAACTCTTACTTATCCTCAAGCAATACTTACATTCACTCCATGATCACCTTAATAACCAAATTAAAAATTGATAATGTAAAATAACTAAAATAGAGGATAATATAGCATAGCCTAGAAGTAATTTAGAATTAACAAGTTATAATTCAATTTTGAAAAGACATAATATTTATCCTAATCAGTCATCTTTGTTATTATTTATCTTGAATTTATTCACTATCTTTGAAATTATAAAATTAACTTCTAAAAATATAATGAATAATGAAGTTTAGGGATTAGTAACTAATAGTTAAATAAGAAATTTATAAGTGTACTATCGCATGTACTAGATTACTTATTTTATCCTTTTTTAGTTTAAGTAGTAGGATGCAATTGAAATTAAGCTACAACTAATACTAATTTATGAATGTACTCATCTTTTCATTTTGTACCATTTTTATTTTGATTTTTTTCACATTTTTTTTCTCTTTACTATTTTGTTAAGTATATACTTAATGATTTTAAATATCAGTTTTTATTTTTCTTTTCTTACAATCCTATTGAATCAATGAAAGGATTCAATAAAATCTCTAATTATAGTTTTGAGTTTAACTATGATTTCCCTAATTTAAGCTACTCATAATTAATCCTTAAACTTATTTATTAATTTTCAATTTAGTTGTCAATATAAGTTAATGTTTAGTTTCTAAATTCAAAATTAAGTTAATAGCTTAAATAATCTAGATTAGTTAATGGATAAGTTTTTCAAATTATGAATTATTATGCAATGCTCATTTAAACTATAATTTAGGATTTTATTATTATCCTAATTTTACATATTTTTTATTAAAATTTTATTTTTGATAAATAGGCAATAAAGTGCAATAACTGTATAGAACAATATGCAATAGCTTAAACATAATAAAATTTAATTAGATTTAAACAACATAAAATAAATAAAGTGAATAATTAAAAATTGTTATAAGATAAAACATCAAACACAAGTGGATTGCCTCCCATCAGTGTTAAGTTTATAGTCTTCATCCATAACACACCAATTCTTACATTTCAAGATGAACCAACTCAGTTATATTTCTCAAATGTTCAATGTTCCCACCAAAATAGGGCTTCTATCTGTGGCCATTAACTTCAAAAACACGCAAGATTTTTTTATCTTAAATTTCAACAATTTCATAAGGAAATACTCTCATAATAGTGAATGGTCCTCACCACCTTGATTTTAGTTTTCCTAAAAATAATTTAAGTCTGGAATTAAAAAGTTAAATATCTTATCCAGGGTAAATTTTTTTCTTAAGAAGCTTACAATCATGCCATTTTTTAATTTTATCCTTATAAATCCTGGCATTTTCATAAGCCTTATTTTTTATTTCTTCTAATTCATTCAACTGTATTAATCTTTTCTCTTTTATTCCTTCAAGATTGAAATTCAATTCTTTAACAGACCAAAATGTTTTATTTTCTTATTCTACAACAAGGTGGCAAGTTTTTCCAAAAATAATTTATAGGTAGACATATAAATATGAGTAAAGGCATTTCTATAGGCCCATAATGCATCATCTAGTTCAATAGCCAAATCCTTCCAATTAGAACATGCATTTTTTTCTAAATCCCATTTAATCTCCCAATTGCTAATTTCAGCTTGGCTACTTACTTGGGGAATGATAAGCTGTTACAGTCCTATGATGAATACCATATTTTTGTAATGATGCTCCTATTCTATTATTATAGAAATAAATTCCCCCATTACTGATTAAAACTCTAAGCATTCCAAATTTAGAAAAAATATTTTCTATAAAAATTTAATCATAAACTGAGCATCAGTTCTAGGGGTTGTCACTCCTTCAATCCATTTTGATACATAATTCATAGCAATAAGAATATACTGACTTTCATGGGATTGCATAAATGGACCCATAAAATTTAATCCCATACATCAAATATCTCAATCTCCAAAACATAGTTCAAAGGAATTTAATTTCTTTTTGAAATAGTACCTACTCTTTGACATTGATTGTATTTTCTAATATAATCATTATCATCCTTAAATAGAGTAGGCCAAAAAAATCTAGATTAGAGAATTTTATAAGTAGTTCTAAAACCTCCAAAAATATCCTCCATAATGAGAATCATGACATTCCCTAATGATTGGTTTTATTTCCTTGAGGATATATCTTCTAAATAATTTGATCTTTATAAGCCCTAAATAAATATGGTTCATCCCAAAAAAAATATTTGGTATCATGCAAAAAATTTCTCTTTTGAATCAAAGATAAATCACATGGAAATATACCACTAACAATAAAATTGACAATATCAGCATACCATGGCAGTCTGTTAAGATATAAAGCAAACAATTGTTCAATAGAAAAATACTCATTAATTTCAAGCTCATTTAATGCATGATTTTTAATGAATAGTCTATAAAGATGATCAAAAATATTATTTTTAGTTTTTTTTCCTATCAAAAATTTTCACATCAAATTCTTGTAACAGAAGAATCCACCTCACCAATTTAGGTTTGGTATTTTTCCTCATCATAAGATATTTGATTGTAGAATGATCAGTATAAATAACTACTTTTGTACCAATGAAATATGATATTAACTTATCAAAAAATAATAATTGCTAATAATTCTTTTTCAGTAGTTATGTAGTTACATTATACAGAATTTAAGGTTCTACTAGTATAAAAATGACATAAAATTTCTTATCTTGCTTTTGACCAAGAATAACTCCAACAGTAAAGTCAATTGCATCACACATAACTACAAAAGGTAAAGACCAATCAGGAGTAATAATAACTGGAGTAGTAATCAAATGCTTTTTTAAAGTATTAAAAACTTCAAGACATGTAGTATCAAAAATAAAAAGAACATCCTTCTCCAATAATTTATATAAATGTTTAGAAATTTTAGAGAAGTCCTTAATGAATTTCTTATAAATTTCAACATGCCCAAGAAAACTTCTAATTCTTTTAACAGAAGTAGGAGGAGGCAATTTCTCTATAACATTATCTTTATAATGTCTACCTCCAATCCTTCTTCAGAAATTTTATGCCCCAAGACAATTCCTTCAGTCACCATGAATTAAAATTTCTTCAAATTTAACACTAAATTTACCTCTACATATTTTTTTTTCAAAATAGAAGTTAAATGCACAAGACAAGAATCAAATATAATGTCAAATATAGAGAAGTCATCCATGAAGATTTCAATTCCCTACTTAATTATATTTGAAAGACTTGACATTATACATCTTTGAAAAGTAACAAGATCATCACAATGACTAAATGGTATTCTTCTAAAAGCAAATGTCCTAAAAAGACTAGTGAAGGTAGTTTTTCTTGGTCCTTAGGTGTTATAGGAATCTGGTGATACCTTGAATATCCATTTAGAAAGTAATAGAATGAATACCCCACCAACCTATCTAACATCTGATCAGAAAAGGCAAGGGAAAATGATCTTTTCTAGTGGCCTTATTTAAGTTCCTAAATCTATACAATTTCTTCGTCTCCATCCTCTAGTGATAGTTATAGTATAAATAAGTTCATTGTATTCATTAGATATTATAGTTAAGCTACCCTTTTCCGGAACACAATGAATAAGGCTCACCCAAGAACTATCTAAAATGGGATAAATAATCAGAACATCAATCTATTTAGGAATCTCTTTCATAATAACTTATTTCATGGAAGGGTTAAGTCTTCTTAGAGGGTGGCTTTTGGTATTAAATTAGCTTCCATTAAAATTCTATGCATGCATATCAAAGGACTAATTCCTTTGATGTTAGTAATTATCCACACAAAAGTTTTTTTTTAAATCACTTAAAATTTTAAGCAACTTACATTCTTGATGTTTTTCTATGTTTGTAGAAATAATTATAGGTAGAGCTGAATTGTTACCAAGGAAAGCATAGCTAAGATGATTGGGTAAAACCTTAAGCTTTAAGTCAAGAGCTTCTTCTATAGATGGTCTCAAATTTTTACCTAAAGATGTAGTCTCTAAAGTTTCAAATTTCTCTCTAAACATTTATGTATTACTTCCAATTGTTGAAACTGATTCTCCTACATACTCACAATTCTCCTCAACTAATTATTCCAATAAATTCCTATATAAAAGTTTTTCTTTTAAACTCTCCACTATAGTGTCTTCTAAATGAACTCTAAAGCAGTCTCTATTCTTTCCTTGCGGAAATTTTATAGATTTTAGAACATCACTAGTTACCTCCTAATCTGGTACCCTTATAGTCAGTTCCCCTTTATGCACATCAATCACGGCTTTCTAGGTGGCTAAGAAAGAACTTCCTAAGATGAAGGGTATTTTCTTATCTTCTTTTATATCAATCACAATAAAATTAATAGGGAAAATGAACTTATCAATCTTAATCAAAACATCTTTTATTAAGTGAAAGATCTATCATATAATTATGAAGTAATAAAAGTAGGTTGAACCTCTCCTACATCTAATCTTTTGAAGATTAAAAGGGGCATGAGATTGATGTTTGATCCAAGATCACATAAAGCTCTCCCACACAATTTATCACCTATAGTTAAAGGAATGGTGAAATTGCCATGATCTTTAAGTTTCTCAAGAGGTTTCTTTTGAATTATAACACTACACTTTTCAGTTTATGCTACTGTTTTAAATTCCCCCAACTTTCTTTTCTTATTCAAAATATCTTTCATGAACTTTATGTAGGTGGGCATCTATATTAAGGCTTCAAAGAAGAGTATATTGATAGTTAATTTCTTAAACACCTCAAAAAACTTGAAAATTACTTACCAAGATTTTGTTTGATCAACCTCTGAGGAAAAGGTGGTGGTGGTCTCTCTATAACCTTCCTAATTTGTTTTCAAGTTCTTTTATAGGGTCGGGCTATTCAATAGGGGATTCACTTTCTAAATATTCTCTTTCACCATTATTCTTCTAAGGTGGATCTCTGCCCTTGTATGGGTCTTCTAGATCTCTCTCACTCCTAAGTTTGATATTGTTGCATTATTCTTACAATTTTTTATTATTAATTAACCTAGGAAGATGCCCTATATGGTTTTCTATTTTTTTAGGGTAGTAGATTGATATTGCCATTGAATTCCTAATTGCATAAAAATATCCAATGGTATCTCCTCATTTCCAACATGATCATTTTACTCAAAACCTAAAGGGTAATGCTATGGCATTGCATGATACGGCACTACAATGTTTTCATGTCTAATATCACCAATAGAATTGGGTAATTATTATACTTATTTGGTCCAGCTCTAATTTCCATAGTATCTGATTTCTTTAAAATAAAAGCTACCTGAGTAGTAAGAATTAACAATGCATCTGATTTATAGACTATTGATACTCTCTTAGGATTCATTGTATCAATAGGCCACTAAAAATTATTAGTAGACATTTTCTCTATTAATTCATAAGCGTTCTCAAGTGCCTTAGACATTAAAGATACTCCAGGTGCAACATCTATGATTGACCTACGATATCCAACTAATCCATTATAAATGGTCCAAATAACCAACCAATTGGATAATGAGTGGTGATAGCAGTTCCTAAGATTTTCTTAAATCTCTCCCAACTTTCATAAATTTATTCTCATTCAAACTGGGCAAAAGAAGTGATATTATTTCTAAGTTTAGCCATTTTTGAAAGTGGGAAATACTTAGCTAGGAATTTGTATGCCAACTCATTCCAAGTGATTATAGAGCCTAAGAAAATGAATTTAACCACATTTATCCTTATCCCTTAAAGAAAATAAAAATAATCTAATCTAAAGACATCATCACTGATACCATTATATTGAAAAGTTGTATTGATTTTTATGAAATTGGCTAAATATAATTTAGAATCTTCAGTAGGAGTTCCCCCAAACTACGAATTTTGAACCATTTGGATAATGGCCAGATTCATTTCAAAATTATTAGCCTAGATAGTAGGTCTATTGATCCTCTGGTTGATTCATTCTACTACAAGATTACCATACTACCTATGTGGTATAGCATGATCCTGGTCTTGAGCTAGGTCAGACATTATTAAAAACACTTTAGTTTTTTAAATTTTTGTAAGGGTTTTTTCTATTTCTATATCAAATAATAATGGCTCCTGACTAGTTCTACCAAGCATATAATAAAGTTACAACAACTAAAAATAAAAAACTAAATAATCAAACATAATATTTTTTGGATTTTTCAAAAATTTTAGCAAATAAAATAACGATACAGGATACAAATAGGTCTAAATATGCACTTGTTTTAATAATAAAATAAATTATAAAATGCATATTAATTCCTCGATAATAGCACAAAAACTTGATATGTAGAGCGAAAAGAGGTTAATGGTGAGCTAATATAAAACTCGCTAAATTTAAAATATGCTTAAGTTTTCTTTGATATAAAAATTCATAATAGCTCACTGATTTACGCAAGTATATATGTCAAATTAAGTAATAGTGATAGAGTGGAGTGTCAAACCCATGAGAAAGTGTTCTGTTAAATTGCAACAAAACTATTTTTGCTTAGTCTAATTGCATGAATTTGTCCAACTAAAATGAAATTTGAGATTTTTGAGTTCCTGCCACTGAATGACAATATAAGTAAAATGAGTTAATAGTAATGAGATAAAGTGTTTTGGATTGATACATGTAAATTACATAGCATTCCTAATAAGACTCTTATTATAGATGTGGATTAGAGCATGTGCATCCCTATATCTCTATTGAGGTTGTAGGGGTGAAAAGAAAGATTATTGGTCTTCCTATAATTTTATTATCTCTATAGAACCTAGAATATTCAAACATCTTATATCTAGGCATGCCAATATTCTATTTCAATATTTCTAATTATTCTTGCATTCCTCCTTTGAGGGTATACATCACACTAGATTTTAACTACACATATAGTTATTATATGCATTAAATGAAGAAGAGGAGATATTACAAACATCAATATTTTTATTAAAACATAAGGTTTATATTAGTACTTAATATGCTATTTACATCATCAGTCAAAAATAAGAGAACTAGCCAGATATGAAAGAAATAACAAGCAAACTCATACTCATTTTATTCATAGAAGAATAAGGTATAAGAGAAGTAGTAGAAGTTTACCACCATAAAGGATCAAAATATCTTCTCTACACTCCTTCTTCCACCACTTATAGAGTTAATTATATAAATATTAGTTAAACAATCCCAGAGATTGTATCTTGTACTTATCTAGCCTTCCTTAAACTTTATTCTAAGGGGGCCATAAAGAAACACACTAAAAAGTATTAAATTTTCACTCAAGGGGTCAAACTCCAAAAATAATAAAATTGTAAAATATTTATAATAAGTGCATGAACATACTCAAGTTCGACATCGTTGGACAAGATGGCGCTGCGGTGGTAAAAAATGAACTAGCGCCTCGACACTATAATGCTAGCTCCACTACAACATAGAATGATTTGGCACAATTACTATAAAATTGATTCATCTTTTTGCTAAGTTTGCATAGCTCTTAGATGTTGTAACTGCTCTAACGTGGTTTCTTAAGATATGAGGGTTGCCACGTTCAAGAGGCTGGCGCTCCTACATGAATTTTTTCGGGGCACCTAAGGCTGCAATGTTAATTTTTAGCACAATAGAGTTGTGATATACTGCGGCACTGACATTTATGATGTCGTAATGCTGGTAAACATAGAAGGTTGATGCTGCCACATTGAAATTGGCACTTCGGTATTTATTGATAGAGATTATTGGTATTCTTGATGGTGCTGTGGTGTTGTCCAACACTTGTAATTTTAACTTTTTCCTGAACAATTCTTATACAAAAATACCTAAAATTACACATTTTTATAAAATTTTGCATAACTAAAATAGTACATAATTTACACTTATCACATGTGTAGCTAAACCTTTTCTCTAAATATATGATGATTTGAAAGACATGTATTGCATACAGTAGGTTAATCTTTAAATGATCCATGTTGTTTTTGTTGTCTTTGTGCTTCAACATATTTAAGCCTTACATAAATTAAAAATATAATGTGCTCTAGAGTCTCAACAGAAGAATGGATAAACAAATGGAGATTTTAAAATGTTGTTTGACCATAACATAGAGATATGGTGATTAAGAGTATAGGAGCTTAAGAAGATAAAAAACTATAGTTAGGAGGGATTATAGCTAATGCTCCAACAAACTCGACATAGACGAGGAGTACTTATGCTCTAATCCATAACAATAATAGGAAGTAAACCACTCCACAATAATTATATTCTTTGGAATATCATAGATTCAGAATTTCTAAAGTTAGAGAATTTCCTTTTAGCAATTGAAGCTTTTCCAATTTCACTTGCACTACTCTGATTAAATTATTAGACTAGATAAACTTAGTAATTCAGTAGGCAGTACTAAGGTGAACCTAAGAATTTTTAATTTCTTCCTTATGGGATTAACACTTTCTTGTTATTATATTATTTAACATGACATGCACACTTGCACTAAACAAGCCTTATATCGTAGTAAAATTAAACTATATTTAGTGACATTGATAGTGTGTGTAAACTATCGCACGTAGCTCAGCATCATCTACATAGCTAAACCAAACAACCTATCAATACATAAGGGTACTAATATACCAAAATTTTCTTAAAAAATTACTCATCATTCATCTTAATAAAAAAACTCTACTAGAATCATTAAAAAGATCACATGTCATTGCAAAAAAAAACAAAGATAAATTCCAAGCTAACCACTTTGCAAAAGTAGGTTTTAGAAAAAAAAAATACAAAATAATATCTACCAACCAACACAAGCAACTTACGTTCCTCCTAAATTTAGTTAGAAAATTTAATTCTAGTGAGAGAAGCTCCTGATTTCTAGTGAGAGAATTTTTCAAAAAATTTTCACCTCCGCAAATTGGAAGAATTTTCAACAATGATGGCAGATCGTTTGGTCACCACCTTCGGTGGCCATAAATCTGCCATGGTTCCTAACTATGGTTCTCGTATTATTCTAGATTATGAGATTTCATCAAGAAATGTTCTGTTGGTTATTAAGGAACCAACTTACGTTCCTCCTAAATCATCATCCCCTGTGATTGGTTAAGGCAAAAAGATTGAAGAAATTTTGGAGATGAAGACACCTCGATCGACTATTGAGAGCAGGCCGAATGATTTTGAAGCATCTTCATCATCTGGAATGAAGCTTTTTAATAATAGGTTTGTTAATGTTAATGTTAATGTTAAACCTGTTCTTGTATATGAGGGAGTCCCTTAAGTTCAAAATATTTTGGAGGAGCCATCAATCGTTTGTGGAATTGTTCAAGGCAAAGCTTCTGTTCTTGGTGTTCAAGGAGAAATAGTGAATAATGTTGGTGTTTTGGGTGGTAGAGGCTTGGCGAATCTGTGGATGAGATGTCCATATATTAAAGTCAATCTTTCAAAAGACGAATCTTTTTTGTCGGAAGATGGAGTTGTGGTGAAGCTACATGAGCCAAATGTGAAGATCAATTCTGAAAGACTTCAATACTCTATTTTTGTGAAGGTTTTTGGGAAAGACATCCCAGCTCATATGATTGTGGAAGAATTGCGAAGGCAGTGGTTACATTTTGGTAAATTCCATTTTACTTCTCTTGGATTAGGCTAGGTATTATGCTCTTTTTTCTCTAATGAAGCCATGGAGAATGTTCTATCGGGTGGACCTCGGTATCTTAATGGTCACATAGTTGGTCTGGCTAAATGGAATACCAATTTTTCACTTACTTCATTGAAAGGTTTGTCATCCCCAGTTTGGGTTAGGATGCCTAATCTTCCACTTTATTGTTGGGATGAGGTTAATGTGTCTAGAATTACTTCTTTGATTGGAACTCCAGTCTTGATATATGGCAATATGTTTCAATGGGGTAGAAGGGCATTTGCTAGAGTTTGTGTACGAGTGAATTTAGACAAATAACTCCCTTTAGGTGTTTGGGTGGAAGGTTTGAATAACTGTTTCTTTCAAAAAGTGGAGTATGAGAAAATCTCTTCATCCTATTTCAAATGTGGGAAGATTGATCATTTGATTAATATGTGTAAAATGGAGGATATGGGATGCGATGATGATGGTGCAGCGAAGATGGTTATCCATGGAAATAATTCTAGAAAATCTCTGTCAACGGATCTAAATAATGGCTCAACCTATAGACCTTGGGTCCATGTTAATTATAGAGGAAAAAATAAGGCTACTTCAGCACCTCAGAAAAATTTTTACCTCCCTAAATTAGGTCATGCTCAGGCTAAAGATTTGAAGATATCTGAACTGGATAAAGTTCAAAATGTGATTTCTGATGTTGAGGAAGCTAACGTTCATCCGACCAATGTAGAAGGGCAAATTGGTGCCAACCAAATAATTTTGAATGGTGGTGGTGATCTGAAGAAACTTGGAACTGATCGTGGGACTTCTACTGAAAGAGGTATGGATTTATCTGCTGATAAACATCTGTCCTCTTCTATTATGGTGATTTCTTCTGAAAATAATATGTTCAAAGTGTTGGAATCTCATCATGGGGATGAGGAGAATATGGATAAATCTGTGTTGGTTAATTCAGTAATGAATGAAATAGAGGATGGAGAATTGGTGAAACCTCTTATTTTAAACAAAATTGTGGAAGAATCTTCTGATATTCTAGTTAATGAGGAATGAAATGTTGGCAATATGGAAAATGTTGGTGATGGCTTGGTTAATGGTAGTTCAGGGAATTTTAAACCTAAACTTCAAAAGGAACTCAGGTTCCTTGGTCCTTTGAACTCTTCTTCTAGACATAAAAAGTTAGAAGTGTTGAATAAGAGAAGGAGTGGGGGTCCTTCCCCCTTAGTGGGTATATGAGTTCCTTAGCTTTTTGGAACTGTAAAGGGGCTAATAAAAGAGAAGCCTCTCTCTATTTGAAAGAAGTTTTTAAAGATTGGGATGTATTCTTTGTTGGTATTGTTGAAATGAGGATTTCTTCTATTGGTAGATGGTAGTTTTGTAAATTCATGGGAAAAGATTGGGATTTCTTTCTTTATCCGTATGATGGTTTGTCTGGGGAGATTATGGTTTTGTGGATGTCAGATTTGGCCACTTTTTCATTGTTGGAAGCATCTTCTCAATGTGTTGTTGGGGAGTTGAAGGTTGTCAATAAAGGTACTTGGTTAGTTTCTACTATCTATGGTAGTAGAGATTTGTATAATAGGAGAAAATTGTGGGAATGTTTGGAATTGCATTCTAGCTTAAGCCTTCCGTTAGTGGGGGGGGGAGGGGGGGCTGGATTTCAGTTACATCTTGTCCCAAGTTGATAAAAGGGGAAGAAAGAAGTTTAAATCATTTATGAATAATAATGACTTTCATGAACTGGGGTTGGTTGGCCCAAAGTTTACTTGGTGCAACAATCAAAATGGGAGTGCTCACATTTTGGAGAGGCTTGGTAGATTTCTGTTAAACTCAAAGGCTTTAGAGTTGGTTCAGCAAGAAATAACCAGACACTTAGCGAGGGTCACCTCTGACCATTGCCCCATTGTTTTGAAAATTTTTCACAAGGATTTTCATAAATCTAATTTTTTGAGGTTTGAATATGTTTGGGTGTCTTATCTAGCTTCAGTGGTAGTAGTGTGTAAGTCATGGAGCAAAATTGCTGGTGGTGATCCTATGGATATGCTTAATAGGAAATTTCATAGAGTTTTGAGGGCTTTATTTTTTTTTAGTAAAGCTAAACTTCAAAATTTATTGGAATTGAAGGAAAAACTTAAAAAGGAGGTAGCTGATCTTCTATTGGAGGAGACAATTTGTGGTGGTTTATTTGATGATAGTCTTCTGTTACTCAGATCTAAGGTTAATGAATTAAATGTCACACTTGCTCGCTTGAATACTTGGTGGAGGCAAAGGGTGAAGGTGAAGTGGTTGGAAGAAGGTGACATGAACTCTAAGTTCTTTCATGCTTTTGTTAATGGTAGGAGGAATGGCTATTTTATTAACCAAGTGAAGAATGTGGATGGTGAACTTGTGGAGGATCAGGTAGGTATTGATGATATCTTCTTTAATTTTTTTAACAATAAATAGAGGCATAGATTTTGTAATTTGACAGGCTGGCCTTCGCCTCTGCATACTTTAAGTCAGGAGGACTGCAACATGGTGGATGCTGATTTTCTTTTGAAGAAGTAAAAAATCTAGTTAAAGGAATTGGCAAAAATATTTGTCCAAGACCGGATGGTATTTCTTATTCTTTTATAAAAGCTTATTGGAATGTAATTAGCCAAGATGTGTGGCTTGCTATCTTTCAGTTTTATCATCTGAAAAAATGTGTTCTAAGTGGAAGGAGACTCTTGTGGTTCTTATTTCTAAAGTCAATAATCCATTAGCTCCTTCTCATTTCCGACCTATCAATTTGTTCTTACCTATTTATAAAGTTGTTGCCAAGGTTTTATTAAATAGATTGCTGAAAGTTTTCCATAATTTAATTTCTGATGTTCAAGTGGCTTTTATTAAAAGGAAGGACTTTATCAAACCATATTCTTCTTGTTCAAGAACAGTTTAATAAATTTAGATATTCAAAGTCTAAAAAAGGATTGGTGGCGATTAAAATTGATATGGAGAAAGTTTATGGCTTGGCCTACTCTAAAGTAAGTGTTGGAGTATTTTGGATTTCCACTTTCTTTTTCTAACCTTTTGATGGAATGTGTGGTTAATCCTAAATTTTCTATTCTTATTAATGGAGAAAATTCGAAGTGGATTGAAGCAAAAAAGTTGATTTATACAAGGCTGTCTGTTATCTCCATATTTGTTTATTATGTGTTCTCAACTCTTGTCTAATGCTTTTATTCAAAAAGGTAGGAATTTGGGCATCAAAATTGCTGCTGCTGCTCTGAAGGTCTCCCATCTATTGTACGTTGATGATATTCTTATGTTTTCTGAGGCCAAGATCATGTATTTGAAGAAGATTAGAAGAATAATTTCTGACTATTGTAATTGGACTGGGAAAAGAGTTAATATCCATAAATCTTCTATTATATTTGGAAAGTCTATTAGTCGTATCAAGAGAAGAGTTATCTCTAGCTTGTTGAAATATAAGGAGGTAAAGGAGCTGAATTACTTAGGAATCAAAATTGCTTTGAGGAGGATGGTTTCATCTGATTTTCTTCATCTGTTGGAAAAATTTGCTTGCAAAACGAATGGATGGGGCAACAAGTTTATTTCTTTAGCTGGAAGATTGGCCTTGGTTAAATCTGTAATTCTTTCTCTTCTTATTTTCTATGCTACACATTCTTTAGTTCCTTTGAGCATCTTAAAAGAATTTGATAAGATGTGTAAGGATTTTTTATGAAATAAACAAGGAGGTAACTATGGCCTTCATTATGTGGCTTGGGATGATCTTTGCAAACTAATAGAATATCGAGGACGTGGGCTTCATTCAGCCGTCTCAATTGTTGGTCCTTTGAGAGCAAAATTTGCATGGAATTTTATCAATAAACCTTATTCACTCCTTAATAAGATGTTGATTGCCAAATACGGTTCTGATATTTGGCATACAGATTGTAGAAGAAATAGCTCTTCAATTTGGAAAATCATTCTTACTGGAGCAAAATTCCTTCGACCAATGGTGAGATGGATGGTTGCATCAAGTAACTCTATTAATACCTTAAGAGATGTATGGGTATTAGATAGAAGTATTGATAGATGGCCAACTTTTATAGCTATTTTGGATAGTGATTTTCCTTCTCTTGACAAATTCATCATTGATGGCAACTGGAACCAGGTAGAACTTATTAAATATTTTGGAAGCTCCTTAATTGATTCCATCCTACAGATTCAAATTTTCCCAGAGTTATTTAACGATCGTCTGAAGCTTATTAATAAATTTTCTGGTAAAACTATTGCTTAAATGGCATCCAATGAGGCTGCAACTGATTTTGCTAAAGTGGATTATCGGAGGTGGATGAAAAGATTGAAACTTTCTCCTCGTGTGGATTGTTTTTGGTGGCGAATTCTGAAAAATGCAATCCCTACTAATGAATTCTTAATGTATAGAATATTGTTGAATTATAACTACTATCTGAGAGGTTGTATGGCAGTGGAAAATTCAGAGCATGTGGCAGTCTCCTGTTCCAAACTAATTCAAGTTATTGCGTTGCTTAATAAATGGGGATTTTTTGTTCCAATGTTTTTTCTTTTCTGGATTGCGAAAGAAATTTGGAGTTGTTAGCTAATGCTAATCTATTCATTGCAAATCTTTACTGCTCTTTGGTTTTTTTTCTTGGAAAAGCAGAAACAGTATACAACATGGCGGACAAGAGCTTGGATTGGGTTATATTGTTTCAAATACAATTAGCCTTGTGTTAATTTCATTGAGATTTAATCTCTTTTTGGACCACTAGGGTGTTAACCAGCTTCCTCAGCTGATTTCTCAATCTTGGCACCCTCCTCCTCCCAAATGGATTAAAGTCAACATTGATGTTGCGCTATTGTAATCTAATGAGGCTGGTATTGCCGAAGTTTTCAGAGATCATAGATTCTTACTTGCTTTTGGATTCAAATGTATTCTTTGGGATAGTGGTTTTCTGGAACTTTTGGCTTTCCGTTCCTTGAAAATTGTAATCCAAGAGTGGATGATGGAAGCTAAAGGTATTATAATTGAGGGAGACAATTATAATGTCATCAAGTATCTATGAGGATCGGTTGGTAAAGCATCTCGGAACATAGATAATGACATGGTGGAGGACTTGACTTTCTTGAAAGAATTTGGAAATTTTTTATTTCATTTTTCTGATAGAAGTTGTAATAAGTTAGCCGATTATTGTGCTAACTTTGCTTTACTTGTTGATGTTTTTTTTTGGATGATTTAAGTTGTAATAAGATTCCTCCTATTTTTATTTCTTTGTTAAAGGAGGATTGTGATAGTTTTTTTATCACTTAATAGTTTGTATTAGGCCTCTTTTATATTAATGCAAATTGCATTTTTCTCAAAAAAAAAAAAAAAAAAAAAAAAACACAAGCAACAAGAAGCATAAAGAAAATGAACAAGCTAAAATTATCAATGATCTTGAACATTTGTTTCATAAGAGGAATTGCCTTGCCACGACTCAACATGCTCCCGCGAAACATTGCCTAGCCCTTTGACTCATCAAGCTCCAGTAAAACTCTGGCTTCTAATTTTAGCTTTCACGTTGTCTTCTCCTCCCAACCCTTCGTGTCTTCTTTGATTTCGTCTATGTTGGATGGTGCAGGTTTCACTGCTATCGTCTCTTCTTAATACAATAGCTGCTAATTTTCATATGAAGCTAGATATCTTCTCTTAATAAAACATCAAATACTTTCAGAAATTAAGTTATTTCAGCAATCTTTCTATTTTCTTTGGAAATTATTTAGTAGAATCTGAGTCTTTTGGTAGTCTATCATTTGCCTTTCTTGGTTTATTTTCTGAAAATTATTTAATAGAAACCTTTTTTCCTCTTTGTAATCAAATAAACTCCCTTTCATATTAATTACTTCTAATTCTTTTTCTTTTTTGGCCATCTATCATTTATAGATTCTTGGTGATTTCAACTTATCAGTTCGAATTTGAATTATAGTTTACTTTTCATAAATTTTCTTTATATTGATATTATGGTAGATAATTTATATTTCATCTGCAATTTCAACTTTAATCAAAAAGTAAGTTATAATTTATATTATTTTATTTTTCTTTCTAAGTATTGAAATTTGTATTCATGCATTTTAATCTATACCCTATACTACATATAATATTTATATATTTTTGGCAAATAATATATGCTTGTTTTTATTGCTATAGTACATTTTTAATGAAGTTATTCTTAGCGGGCTAGTGTTAAGTATGAATAAGTTTGTTAGTATACTAATTTTTTAGTTTAGTAATATTGTATTCTCAATTTGTTTCAAATTACTTGTATTCCTTTTTTTTATAACGCAATCTTTTCTTATTTTATAATTATATAATTGAGCTTGTTGAAAATAGTATTTTCTTATTCAATGTTTATTTTCGAATCCAATATATCCTTTTGAATTGTAATCATAGTTTATTGTTGATAATTCATTCCATATTGCTGTTTTAGTTCATGATTTCTATTTCATCTTCAACAACTTTACTTTGAGATAGGTTAGATATGCATCATATTATGATTTTTAATTATATTTATCAAAATCTTTATTTTCACAACTTGATTAATTTCTCCAAAGAAGATATCTTTTATCAATTCATATTTATATTATTATTTTAAAAGTGATTTATAATTCTCCGTTATTAAATCTTAGCCTTCCATTTTATTAAATTTTGTTTGGTACTTCTAAATCTAGCTTTTAATTTCCACTAGCTATAAAATAAGACATTCAACTCCTTCATTAACTTAAATTAAGGTTTTGTTTGGGACAGCTTTTCTGCTGCTTTCTAAAATAGCTTTCTAGTACAAAAATTTTTAATTCACAAAATTTTTGTACTAAAAAGTTATTTCAAAAAGCAGCCAAAAAGTTGTCCCAAACAAAACTTAAATGAGTCATTTAACCATTAGGCTCGAGCACCTAAAACTAAAAACTTTTGCTTCGGCTCCTGAAACTAAGAACTTCTGCTCCTTCGCATATTTATTTATGGCGGTTAAATTACACTCCTTGTATTTTATCATGAATATAAATATTTGTGTTCGACCACCAAAATTAAAACTTCCGCTCAACTCTTTTTATTTCTGGCACTCGATATTAAAAAGCTCTAGCTCCTTAGGTTTTGTATTCATATAATTATTATTGATTCCTAAACCTTACATGTTCGTCTCTTCTCCACCCATAAGTTCTACCTCTAAGAAAATAAAAAAAATTTGTCTCTTCATCTTTCACCTCTATAAATTTGTTTGACAACATATCAAGCTTTTTTTTTTTAAGTTAAAACCCGCGGAGAGGCTTACGCGTTAATTAAAATAAATATTACATGGTCCTTAAGGGGGTTCAGCTCACTAATGCTCATATGAGCTACAAAATAAGTAGAAAGAAAACCTACGAGCCAAAAGTCCCCTCTAAGAAAAATTATAAAATAACCTAGTAACATGCTAAGGCCGCTAGGAGCCAGCACCCAAAAAAGAAAGATCAAATTAATCACATTAAGCACAATCTTTCTACCAAAAATAAATAACTTGCAGTCAAAAGCCACAAGCCAATCCACCTCGCTAGAATTCAACAGCTTCTGACAAACTGAAAGAATTGCCAAAACAAACTCTAGTGACATCACCACTGACCTGCAAAAAATAGCTCCAAAAGGATTCAACAAAAGGATAACCATAATATAGCAACAGTGAACCACAACCCTACAACCAAATATATGTAAATATTTAATAGAAGTGACCCCATCAGAAATAACCTTCAAAGAAGTCGAGCTATCAACTGTAACATCATTAAAATCAGCGGGATAATTAATAACCAAGTTATAACCAACCAACTTCCTCATCCAAAATAAAGGAAAAGAAGGAACTAGGAAATTGCAAATGAGCCAGCATAGGCAATCCCCAAGCACAAAAACAAGGAAAAAAAGCCACAGCTCCCACCTCCACCAACAAAAAGTGCTATGAAGATTAATATACCTCACCCTAATAATAAAATAGAGAATGAAACAAACATAATTCAAAGGGCAATCAACACAGCACCCATGATTCTCACTGAGACCACCTCTCCTAATATTAAAAATATGACAAGAAAAGGAAGAGAGGTACTTCAGAACATCGGATATGAAAATAGTTGGGTCAGTAGAGCTCGGGAAGGTAGTAACTGCAGCATCATCATGAAGAGAACCTAAATTCCACTCCATTCTCATCCCTAACGCACTCATGTACACCCATAATATGTAGAGGATGGTAGAAGTAGAAATGACATACCAGCACCAGGTAAGAACATCCATGATAGCCACAATAGTAATGTGAATTCCGGCCCACCCACCTAGAAACCAAAAAGAAACAAAATTAAGAATCCAAGGCTCGTGAATCAATAAGAAATTCCAACGAATCTAATGAAACCACTCACAAAACAGACCAGAATTAACATCCATAAGGCCAACAGGCTTTGACTAATTATGAAGGATAAAGCACAACTTCTGAATTAAGTAGACCCAGAGATAATAAGAGTAACATTTAAAGTTCAAATCAGGATACCAATTGATCCAATCATAGCTCAAACCCACACCAACATTACCGTTAACAACTCTAAAACTCGCAACATGAAAATAAGAAAAAAAATTGGGTATCACAAGATCCAAAACCAATACAAATATAACACCTTAACACTGCCGCCCAACACACGGCAAGATAGACAGAACATCTAATATAAATTTTCCTACAACGAATAACATGGCAGATCATATGAATAGTGATAAAGAGGAGCTTATTTCTAGCAACCTTCCAACAGCCACAAATGATAGGCATAAGGCATAAGACAAAACAGCACAACTTAGCAGACAAAAAACCCAGCCAAATAATGAACATGTAAAATAAAATAGTAACAATCTCCAAAAACAACAACATAATAAAAAAAATTTAAACAACAACCCAACAGCAAAAAACAAAAGACAAAAAACCAGTACAATAACACCCAAAGTAAAAACACAGCTATTTAAAATGAATATAAGGGAGGCCAAAGTGATCTAATCTACCCAATCCTTTAATCTCTTTAGGGAGAGAATGCTCATAGAGTTCAGTGAATCCAGATAAGTTATAACCCATTTTAGCCAAGGAATCAGCAACAGCATTTCCTTCTCGCAAAATATGGGAAATAGAATAAGTAATGAAGGAAAGCCAATGATTAATATCTCTTAACATATAAAAATTAGTAGGATTAGAAGAGTTGTTACCTTTAAGATAATGATTCAAGAGCATAGCATCCACTTCAATCTAGATATTAGTGATGCCTAAGGAAAGGCATAATTGAATACCATAAAGAAGACTCTCGATTTTAGCTTGAATAGCAATATTAGCAGTAAAGGGACTCGCAAAGGCCACAATCACAAAACCATTAGAATCCCTAATAGTACCACCACAACTTGCATTCAAATTATTCCAAGAGCCATCAATATTAAGTTTTAAATAGCCCTCTAAAGGCTTCCTCCAATAAATAATTCTATCTTTACAACCAACAGGATGAGGACTAAAAAACAAACCAAACTCACAAGCAACATGAAGAAAATCTTTAAAGGAATCAGCCTTTAATAAATTAGCAACAAATAGCTGATAAATTTTATTCTTAACTTTAGAAATGACACTTAAAGCATTCATTTTAATTTTCTCATGCTTAGAATCATTCCTACTACCCCATAAAAACCAACAACAAAATGATAGAGAGAATATTCCTAATATGACCTTTAGTAGGGATGAACCACTCCTTAAGAAGATTGATAATAGAATTATACTGAGTAGTATATAGCACATTAAACATGTTGTCAAAGTGAAGCCAAACTTTCATGGCAATATGGCCATGAATGAACACATGATTCATATTTTCAATATGGTAACAACATTGACATTTGGAGAGAATATAAAAACCTTTTCTTAATAAAATAGAATTCAATGGTAAGTAATTATACAAAATCCTACATAAGAGAAAAGAGTAAGAGGGAGGTATGCTAGCATGCCAGAAAGCTAAATAAAGAGAGTTTTTAGGTAGCATTTTCCTCATAGAGTTCTAGACTTGCTTAATAGCAAAATTATCATCATTAAAATGACTAAACAAAATGATATCCTCATTTTCTAAATGAATAGAAATATTGAGAATTAACTTATTAATAAAATCAGGCACAAAATTAGTAAGTAAATTAATATTCCAGCTCTCATTAATAATAAAATCCTTAACTTTGCAAGCAAAAGTAGATTGAGTGTATAAAATATTGTTAATAGAAAAATTACCCAACCATTTATCTTGCCAAAAAAAGATGTTGCCAGCTCCCATACCCCATTAAATAAACTCTTCAGCTTCCCACTTAATATTATATTATCTTTTCCAGTTAAAAGAGTTGCCTTGTTTGAAAATACAATTTAGAGGAAGTTTCCCAACACAATATTTAGAAACATGAACTTGGCCCACAAACTTTTTTTTCTCTAAAGGCAAACCACAATTTATGGTTATAGGTCTTAGTCATATCCGTGAAATTTTTAAAGCCTAATCTCCCCTCATCCATAGCCCCCGAAAAATTACTCCAAGAACCCCATAACATAGCATGTTTACCTTCTTTAGCACCCCAAAGAAATTTAAGTCTCCATTCTACTATAAACATTTAATGTAGGACACATAGTATGCAACAAAAAAATAGGGATAGAACAATGAACATGTTTAATAAGAACAAGCCTACCTCCAAAAAAAAGGAAATTAAAAGCCCAAGAAGAAAGTTTCTTATGGATAGTAGTGAAAATATCATCAAATAAATGAGAACGTTTCTTACCCTTGTAAAGAGGAGTACCCAAATACTTCAACGGTAAATATCTCTTTTTTAAACCAAATTTTCTTTCAATACTAGTAACCTGTGTAGGAGATATAGACTTAGTTGGAATAAAGCAACTCTTAGAAGGGTTAAAAATTAAACCATTAGCATGCTAAAATATTTTACAAAATTTTAACAGAGTATAAAGCATTTTAATAGAACCATTAGAGAAAATAATAAAATCATCCGCAAAGTTTAAATGGGTAATAGGAAAACCACCACCCATTCTAAATTACAGATTAGGATGAATCCTAAAAAGATTATTAATACTTTAGGATAAGAATTACACATAAACGATGAAGAGAGCAGGAGATAAAGGATCCCATTATCTTAAACCACGAGAAGATTTGAAATAGTCATGGGAATTACCATTAATAATAACAGAAAAGTAATAATGCTCAATGCTATTCTTAATAAGATTAATAAAATGCATATTGAAACAAAAAGCTTTAAAATAGTATAAAGAAATTCCTAATTAAGATTGTCATAAGCTTTAGTAATATCAACTTTGAAAATTATATTGCCACCAGAAACCATAGCATGCAAATCATGAACTAATTCTTGAGCGAGTAAAACAATGTCAAATATAGATCTACCTTTCACAAAACCCATTTGTTCCAAAGAAGGTACATAAACTAATGGGATGATAATCATTCAAAAATTAATGGCATTAGATTTGGGAATTAAAGCTATAGAAGTAGAAGTAAAAAATTTAGGTATAGGATTGCCCATAAAGAAATCCACCATAGCATTGACTATGTCTTCTTTAATAATTTTTAAAGTATTTTAAAAAAAATTTAGTAGTAAAACCATCAGGGACAGCAACAGAATTAGAGTTCATATCTTTCAAAGTCTGCCAAATTTCCTTCTTAGAAGGAGTCTTAGTCAACAACAAATTATCCTCCTTAGAAATAAGAGAATGAATAAATGAGAAATCAGTATTAAAATCCAAACAAAAGTTTTTGTTGAAAGCTTTTTCAAAGTACTGAACACCCGAGGCAGAAATCAAATCAGGGTTTTCAATAACATTACCGTTAGGGGAAGTAATCTTATGAATTTGCCTACTAACTTTATTGTGATTTACAATGTTATGAAAAAAGGTAGCATTGCGATCACCTTCCATAAGAAATTTAGAAGAGGTTTTTTTTCCTCCAATAAGCTTCTTGTTTTTCCTGAAGTTTGAACAAAGTAGTCTTGGTTTTCTTTGAGAGTGGACAAATTCTCAAAAGATGAATTCTGCATGTAAGCCATATCAGCATTTTCAACATCATTTTCAGCAAGCATAATACTAGTAAACATGTTATTTAAAGATGCATTTATTCCACCAAGATAATTTTTGCTTAAGTCTTTTAAGTTTAAATCAAAGCCTAGTCATACCAAAAACATTATCAAAAGGGAAAAGGGGAGCTACCAAGTTACTTTGCACAATATGTAAAAAAATTTCATCAAGAAGCCAGATATTTTGGAATCTAAAGGGTTCAAAAGTATTTCTACTATTCCTATTAATGCTTAATAACAACGGAGAATGGTCGGATAAAGTTCTGGTTAAATGATCTATATGAGTTGTTTGAGAAGAGGAAATCTAATATTCATTAAAAAGAATGCGATCTAATCTTTGCCATATAGTACCCTTATTCCAAGTAAAACCATTGACAGAAAAACCAATGTCATGAAGGTTACAATTCATAATTATATCATTAAAATCCTCCATAGCATGATAATTAGGAGGCTTACCTCCAACTTTTTCAAAAGCATTAATAATACATTTAAAATCCCCGCCAACTAACCATGGGGCAATTACAGAAGAGGAGAAATCAATAAGTCGATTCCAAAGATTTTTCCTACCTAATCTAAAATAAGAAGCACAAACAAAAGAAGCATAGCAAGATACTTAATTTAAAAGTAATGTTAGTATGAGGCAAATCCATGATAATATTTATACAAAGAAAGTGTTTCCAGAAAATCCAAATTTTATTAGTATTGCCAAAAGATAATTCAAACCCTAACTTATTGCGAATAGAATCTAATTTAGCAGTAGAAACTGAAGGCTCAATTAAAACAAGAAGGTGAATATCATAAATCCTACATAAATTCTTCACTCTATCCCTAGATAGAGAACCACTCACACCTCTAATATTCCACACAAGAGCTTTAACCATTAATAGATGGGTTAGAAGATCTAGTGACCCTTGGGGTGATGCTAGATGTATTCTTATTGTTCTCACCCTTCTTTTAGAAATAGATGTATAACCTTCCTCATTATTATTAGCTTTACCATTAAGGGTTGACATAGAGTTAATATTGGTACCCTTAAGTCCTTCCTTAAGAGAGACAGTATCAAGAGATTCAATTTCTCCTTCCTCTATATCATCAACCTTATCCCCATCAGCCATCTGGTTATTTTTATAAGCATGATCAGATTCATTTTCATCCTTGTCACTAATAACATGATTTAAAGCACACCCATGTTAATCATTTTCTTGACTTTGTGATAAATCTTCCTCAGCCATATTGTTATCCTCTTTTCCTTGATTAACCAAGGTGCTAGTATTAAATTGATTTTGATCATCAGCAACCAAATCCACTAAAGCTTGTTCCTCAATAGAATCCACAGTATCAGTAATGTGTTGACCATCTTTGTCATCCCTATAAGCATTTGGGATCTCCAAATTTTGACCATCTTTATCATCCGAAATACCTTCCCTCCTACTGGAAATGTCTAAAGGACTATTCTCTATGTCTTCCCCATAAGCATTTGGTACCTCCAAATTTATGTTTTCCTTTTCCTTAAAATTAATATGATCTCTAGGCATAGCAGATTCTCCATTAATTGGTCCAACCATAGTATATTATTCTTTCTAAGTTGAGAGTGAACAACAAAACAATCATTGATTGAATGTCCATGAACCTTACAATGTAAATAAAATTTCAGAACATTTTCAAACTCAAATTTTTGTAAATACTTAGAATTTTCAGATCCAAGCCAAATGTCTTTAGGATGCTTCTTAATAATGTCCAATTCAACTAGAATCTGAGCCACCAAAGGTCTTGAGCGGGAGGCGGTGTCTTAATCCGTTTGAAGAGGTCTACCAAAAATAGATCCCAAAGCATGAAGAATATGAGAATTAAAAAAATGCAAATGTAGATTAGGAAAAGAGATCCAAATAGGAACAATGGGTGATTCCTCTTTAACATAAAAAAAGTGCCCATTTTAATAATCTCATTTGACAGTTAAGTATATAGTAAGTTCTTCTTACAAAAACCCTACTGTAATCAAGATCATTGTATAATTGAATCGCAACATGTCTAGCATCAAGTAAACTGATAGAAACATTTCTAGATAATTTCAACTTCCCAAAAAAATGCGAATAGCATCCAAATTTGGCCATCTGATCAAAAATTTCTCGATAAGAGTAAATTGAACTGGACTAGCAAGTTTGTGAATATCATCATCAAACACTAAAAGAACAGGAAAACCTTTAACCATAGAATTTGTGAAGGAAAACATGGGTTCCTTCGAAGAGGAAGCTTTGGCAAGAACATCACGAAAAGAGCATGATTTATTTTCACCACCATCGTTACCCAGAAAGCCTTTCGAAGATGCACTAGATGCTGAAGGGGGAACGCCCCAAGGGCCCAGAGCGAAAGAAGAGGGACGAGCCGCCATGAATCACAAAGCAAAAGACCTAAGGCCAATCGGCCTTAGGAGAGGAAAAAAATGCGAGCTAAATCAATAATCGAACTACTAAAGTTATTGCAAATCTACAGTTGAAACTAGAATAGAAATGTTTTAATTAATATAACATATTGTAAACAAAATATCCTCTCATGTTAGAGAAATTATTATGTGTGGAGTCCGAATGTAGCTCTATGTCCGGACTCCAATGAAATCGTGTCATGTTTATTTTACAATATAATTTTAAATATATATTTTTTATAGCTTGTGACCCGATGGCCCAGTCCAACAAATTCAATTGGAACTCATTTTTAAGAAAATAACCCGAGAAAAGTCTCCAAATTTTAGTATTCCTAAATTTTAGAGTTTTAGAAGAATAAAACTTGTGATACTGAGAAAAAAATGAGAATCAAGCGATAAAGATGAAGACTGGTTTGGAGAACATTCATTCTTCGAGGAGATGATGTGTTGTAGGTTTCAACTTATCAGTAAATTTAAAATTTCACATAAGTTTTACTATGTTTCCTATAAATGTATATTTTATTAAGCTTAGTTTTTTCAATAGAGAAACATGTCATAGAAGCAACTACAACAGAATAATTTTTGCCTTGAAAGTAAATCAAGTTCTTAAACATACTAGAATGTTTCAATGAGAAATTTTTTTGAGAATTCATTCTTCAATTATTTATATGTCAAATACTGCAAAGAGGCATTCTTCTATAAATAACTTATATAAAATTTTATAGAAAATAATAATTTTTTTGAAGTTTATTTATTCTTTTATTTTTTAAACTTATATGTCATCATGTGTATAGAAGAGAAATTATTTTTGAATTATATTTTTTCCCGATACATAGTGTATTGACTGTGTATTATATTAAAAGTTAATATTCAATGATATGAATAGTTTATATGGTGTTTTCATTCATTTTGTGAAACTTTTTGAATTTGTATGTTGTATGTATAAAAGAAAAAAAATTAATTATATTTTTCTCCAATACATACTATGTGTTGAGTGTGTATTACATTTTAAAAGTTAGGATTTAAAGATATGAATGATTTATGTGGTATTTTATTCATTGACTCTGTATTTACTATGTATTGAGTGTATATTGAGCGTGTATTGAATGTGTATTTACTATATACTTATGATATATTTACTGTATATTTGCTATATATTTGCTTCATATTTATTACGTATCAACTGTGTATTTACTATGTATTGATGGTGTATTGAATGTGCATTATTTGAACTTGTAAGAAAAATTATTTTTGTACGTTCAGATTTGAACTTATAATAAATAATAATTTAAAATATATACAGAGTATATATTGAGTGTTAATTGAGTGTGTATTAAAATGTAATACATAGTTGATACAACATCAATACACAGTAAATACATAGTTGATCATACATAGTAAATACATAATAAATATATAGTTAATACATAGTAAGTATGCAATAGATACAAAATAAATACACAATAAATATGCAATAAATACGTAGTAAATAGATACTTAATACAACTCAATACACAGTCAATACACACTCAATTCACACTCAATACACACTCAAGACCTCAATGCACACTCAATACACACTCATGGCAATCAACACATACTCAATACATACTTAATACACACTCAAGACACACTAAAGATACACTCAAGTACACTCAATACACACTCAATACACACTTAATACACATTGAATACACACTTAATACTCACTTAATACACACTCAATAGAGTAAATACACACTTAATACACACTCTCAATACACACTCAATTCACACACAATACGCATTCAAGACATACTTAATACATACTCAATGGAATAAATATGTAGGAAATACATAATAAATATAGACTCAATACACACTCAATATACAATCAATACACACTCAATATACACTCAATACACACTCAATGGAGTAAATACATAATAAATAGGTAGTAAATACACACTGAATACACACTCAATCCACACTAAATACACAATAATTACACACTCAATGCAAGCTCAAAATAGACTCAATACGCACTAAAGACACACTAAGTACACACTCAATATACACTAAAGACACACTCAAGGCACACCCAATACACACTCAATACACACCCAATACACACTCAAGACACTCAATACACACTCAATACACACTTCATACACACTCAATATACACTCAATGGAGTAAATACGTAGTAAATATATAGTAAATACACACTGAATACATGCTGAATACATAGTCAAGGAACACTCAAGACACACTCAATACACATTCAACATACACTCAATACACATAGAATACACACTTCACACACATTCAATGGAGTAAATATATAATAAATACACACTTAATGGAGTAAATACACACTCAACACACACTCAATACATACTTAGTGAAGTAAATACGCACACTCAATACACACTCATTACACACTTAATTGAGTATGTATTGAGTTTATCTTGAGTGTGTATTTACTATGTATTTATTATGTTTTTACTCTATATTTACTCATTTGAGTGTGTATTGAGTTTGTATTTAATGTGTATTAAGTGTGTCTTTTATGTGTATATAGTGTATATTGAGTGCATATTTAATGCATACTTATTACATACTTACTATGTATTTATTACGTGTTAATTGTATATTTACTGCATGTTCGCTGCATATTTTTTTGCATATTTGCTGCGTATTTATTGCGTATTAATTATGTATGTGCTGTGTGTCGATGGTGTATAAACTGTGTATTGCATTTTAATACACACTCTATAATATTTTTTATTACAAGTACAATTATGAATGTACAAAAATAATTTTTATTGCAAGTTCAAATAATGCACATTTGATACATCATCGATATATAATAAATACATAGTTGATACGTAATAAATATATAATAAATACATAGTTAATATGTAGTAAGTATGTAATAAATATGTAGTAAATATATAGTAAATACACACTCAATGCATAGCCAATGCACTCTAAAGACACTCAATATACACTCAAGATACACTAAATGCTCACTCAATACAAACTCAAGACAGTCAATACATACTAAATACTTATTCAATACACACTTAATACACACTCAAGACACACTCAATACACACTCAAGACACACTTAATATATATTAAATACACACTCAATACACACTTAATATAAACTTAATACACACTCAATAAAGTAAATATGCAGTAAATACACACTCAATACATACCTAATACACACTCTATACACTCAATACACGTATAATACACACTCAAAACACACTCAATACAAACTTAATACACACTCAATGGAGTAAATATACAGTAAATACACACTTAATATACAATCAATATACACTTAATACATTCTTAAGACACACTCAATACAGTTATAAAATACACTCAATACACACTTAATACACACTTAATATATACTCTATTATGTTTTCAGTAAATATATAATAAATACACACTCAATACACACTAAATATACACTCAATACACACTCAAAATATAGTAAATACATACTCAATACACACTAAATACTCACTAAAGACACTCAATATACACTCAATACACACTCAAGATACTCAATATACATTCAATACACACTCAATACATATTTAATACACACTCAATACACACTTAATACACACTCAATATATTAAATAGAGTAAATATGTAGTAAATATGCACTCAATACACACTAAATACACAGTCAATACTCACTCAATACACACTTAGTGCACACTCAATACACACTCAAGGGAGTAAATATGTAGTAAATATGCAGTACATACAAACTCAATGCACACTCAATACACATTCATTACCCACTCAATATATACTCAATACACACTCAATACATAGTCAAAGAACACTCAAGACACACTTAGTACATATTTAATACATATATAATATACACTCAATACACACTTAATGCATACTAAATACACACTCAATGTAGTAAATATGTAGTAAGTCTATAGTAAATACATAATCAATACATATTTAATACACACTTGATGGAGTAAATATACATTAATACACAATAAATACACGCTCAATACACACTCAATACATACTTAATATACACTCAATAAATACTTAATGAAGTAAATATGCACACTCAATACACACTCAAGGCACACTTATTACACACTTAATTAAGTGTGTATTAAGTATGTATTGACTGTGTATTTATTGCTATTTACTCTGTATTTACACATTTGAGTGTGTATCAAGTGTGCATTGAGTGCTTATTAAGTGTGTCTTTTGATTGTATTGAGTATATATTGAGTGTGTATTGAGTGCGTATTGAGTGCATATTTACTACATACTTACTACATACTTACTATATATTTATTGTGTGTTTACTATATATTTACTATATATTTATTACTTATTTACTACGTATTTACTGCATATTTATTGCATATTAACTATGTATTTACTATGTGTCGATGATGTATCAACTATGTATTGCATTTTAATTTATACTTTATAATATTTTTTATTACAAGTTTAATTTTGAATGCATAAAAATAATTTTTCTTACAAGTTTAAATAATGCACATTCAATACACCATCGATAAATAGTAAATACATAGTTGATACGTAGTAAATATATTGCAAATAAGCAATAAATATTTAAATACACAGTAAATATACATTCAATATACACTCAATACACAGCTAATACACACTCAATACACACTTAATACACACCCAATACACACTCAATGAAAAAAAATATCACATAAATCATTTATATATTTGAATCTTAACTTTTTAAATGTAATACATACTCAATACATAGTTTATACTTGGAAAAAATATAATTAATAATCTTGTCTTCTATACACATAATATACAAGTTCAAAAAATATCACAAAATTACCAAAAATACCATATTAACCATTAATATCTTTGAATCCAAACTTTTAAAATGTATTACATAATCAATAAATTGTGTATTAGAAAAAAAATAATTCAAAAATAATTTCTCTTCTATACACACGGCGTCATACAAGTTTTAAAAATGAAAGAATAAATGAACTTCCCAATAATTATTATTTTTTATAAAAATTTATATATGTTATTTACAAAAGTATGCCTCTTTGCGGCATTCAACATATAAATAATTGAAAAATATATTCTCAAAAAAATTTCTCATTAAAGTATTCGGGCATATTTGATAACTTAATTTATCTTGAAGGTGAAAATTATTTTGTTGTAGTTGCTTCTACGATAGGTTTCTTTGTTGAAAAAACTAAGCTCAATAAAATATATATTAATAAGAGACATAATAAAACTTGTGAGCAATTTCAAATTTACTGGAAAGATGAAACCTATAGAACATCATCTCCTTAAAGAATGAATGTTCTCCAAACTAGTCTCCATCTTCATCGCCTATTTCTCATTTTTCTTTCTCAGTATAAAAGTTTTATTCCTCTAAACCTCTAAAATTTAGAAACCCTAAATTTTGGGAACTTTTTGCAGGCTATTTTCTTAAAAATGCCTGCCAATCAAATTTGTTGGGCTAGTCGTCGAGTCATAAGCTATAAAAAATATATATTAATCCACGTATAAAATAAATGTGTCATGATTTTATTAGAGTCCTGACGTAGAGCTACGTCCTGACTCCGCACATAATAACTTCTCCTAATGTTGACACAATTCTAGAATTCAACACAAACGCCACTTCTAAATAGTCTTCCTCCAACTTTGAATAATATGGCCATGCATTCCAATTTTAATAATAAACCATAATAAAAAAGTATAAATATTAAAACCTATTTTAAAAAATCATCAAGTAGCATGCCTATTAATGATCTTTGCAAGCATAATATATATACTTTAGAAGGGGCAGAGCCAGAAATTTTCATTAGTGGGGGCATAAATTAATCATTTTTAAAATACCCTTAATCTTTTAGGATGGTTTCTTTTATCTTTTAATTTAATAGTATATAGTGAAATAATATTTTAAACTTTTAAAAATATCAATATTTATTTTTACTAAATTATTAATTTTATCTTCTATTAGTTGTATTACATAAAATTCTATTTTTTTGTGTCCTAAAATATTCGTAGCGATAGAGAAATATAAAGTTTAACATCTTAGCTTTGTACGAAGATTCAACACATAATCAGATAAAAGAGAGGGTATAGCATTCATAAGAAATACTAGATTTTCTATGTGAAAACCCCTGAAAAGGGAGAAAACCACGGGGCATGGCCCAGTTTGAATGAACCCACTAGTATTTATAGTCAATTATAAATGAGGCCATTCCTTAATGGAATGCCTTGGTTTGATGTAGCAAATTTACATCATATAAAGTGCATTACATTATGGGAATTGGAAGAATTAGTATTAACATATTTGTTTAGTCAGTAGGACCATAGGCAGAGGGCGATAGAGGGCGAAAAGGTCATAGTCAGATAATGATGGTCAGAAGGACAATAATCGGTGAGTGACAAAGGTCAGAAGGACCGTTGTCTAGCGATGGAGGTCAGAAGGAGTGTAGTCGATGGGCAAAAGAGGTCGGAACGGTCGTAGTCTGGCAACGGAGGTCGGAAGGACCATTGTTTGGCGATGGAGGTCGAAAAGGACCATAGTCTATAAGTGACAGAGGTCAAAAAGACCATTGTCTAACGATGGAGGTTAGAAGGACCGTAGTCTAGTGACGGAGGTCGGAAGGACCGTAGTCAGCGGGTGACAAAGGTTAGAAAGATGTTATGTGTTCACAAAGGTCGAAAGGACCATAGCTAGTGGGCGACGGAGGTCAAAAGGATCGTAATCGATGGTCAACAAATAGGTCCTTCTAACCTCCGTTGTCTTGTGACAGATGTTAAAAAGATTGTCGATAATTAGTGGCCGGGTGTAAATCCACATCAGTTGATGGTTGGGTGGAAGTATGGCTTTTGTTAGTGGCCTTGTAGAAGTTCAACAATAATTGGAAGTCAGGCGAAAGTCTGGCATCAATTAGTGGCTAAGCAGAAGTCTAGGGTCAATTAGTGACCAGGCGGATGTCCGGCGTTAGTCGGGTGACGATCGGTGGTCCGACGAGGGTCGAGGAGGAGGCTGGTAGCAAAAGAACTTTAGTTTCTCTCTCTCTCTTCCTTTCTTGGGTCCTCTATCCATGAGGAATGAGGAGTTTATTTATAGTTTTCTAAGAGTGTCATGGCCAGTAAATAGGTCTTTTCATTTACGATATTTCTGACCTTCATCGCCCGCCGACTACGATCCTTCTGACCTCTGTCAGTCTTTCTGACCATTGTCGCCTACCAACTAAGATCCTTCTTACCTTATCGTTAGACAATGGTCTTTTCGACCTCCGTCACCTGCCGACTACAGTTCTTCTGACCTCCATAGCCAGACAAAGGTCCTTCCAACCTCTGTCGCTAGACTACGGTCTTTCCGGCCTCTGTTGCCTGTCGACTACACTTCTTCCGACCTCCATTGCAAGATAATAGTCCTTCTGACCTCTTTCACCTGCCTACTACAATCCTTCTAACCACCATCACCCGACTACAATCTTTTCAACCTCTGTCGTGGTCCTGCCGACTAAACAAACATGTCAATACTAATTCTTCCAATTCCAATCGTGTAATGCACTTTATATGATGTATATTTGCTACATCAAACTAAGGCCTTCCTTTAAGGAACGACCTCATTTGTAATTAACTACAAACACTAGTGGATTCATTCAAATTGGGTCAAGCCCCGTGGTTTTTCCCCCTTTCAGGGGTTTCCACGTAAAAACTTCGATATCTCTTATGAATGTTGCACCCTCTCTTTTATCTGATTGTGTGCTGGATATTTGTACAAAGCTAAGAAGTTAAACTTTCTATTTCTCTATCGCTGCGAATATTCCAAGACACAACACTATTATTTCCATTTTTTTTACTTTAAATGTTTAAAAGTTTAAGCGCTAGTTTTATTAAAAAAGAAATTTATAATATAAATATAAATTGAAAATTGAGATCTTACTCTTGAAAATACACAATTATAATTTATTAAATTCCTGCCAAAAGAGATTTGAAATTTTAAAATTTATAAAAATCATAAATTATATATAAAAATAATCTCATATGCAAAAAAATATTCTGACTTATTAATAAAAAGATTATTATGCATTAAAATAGTTATTAAAGAATTATTTTATTTATTATAAAATAGTTATTATAAAATAGTTATCAAATACAGTTAGATTGGATTATTTTAAAATTACTAATCATAATGAATTACCTTAGTGTTAGTATATAAAAATAGTAATAATAATTAGCCTCTACCAAAAAAAGTTTGTAAAAACAATTTAAAATTATATTTTAAGAAAAAAACTTTTACTAATACGACGTCAAAAATATCTCAAGGAAAAATTTATATCAAAACAGAAATAATGTGAGAAGATAAATATGTGAAAATATTATTTTTAATTTATGAAAGTAACAAAAAAAATAAGAGCATTCATTTTATATAACTAAAGCCCAAATTTTTTTAGATAACTATTTCAAAGAAAAAAAAATTATTTTAATGAAAATTCTTCAAATCAGTTGAGGAAATTTTTTTTTCCAATGGTCGAATCTGCAGTCCGCACTCAACCACTCCTAAGCCACCTTGCTAGTGAAAGCTACAGAGAGAGAGAGAGAGAGAGAGAGAGAGAGAGAGGGCTTACGGTGCCTGATTGACGCCTAGACTCTGGGGGAATGCTGTCAGGAGGGATAAACTTATAAAAAGTGGCTCCCGCCTGCAGTTCTTCCTCATTGTGGCACCGCAGTTGCTCCAATCTCCCTCAACTTTTCCTCTCCGTGCAACCCTTCTTCATCACCTCCACCCGCTGCATCTACAGTGAAAATTTTTTGTCAGGCCAGTGGGGGCAGGTGCCCCCATCATGGCTCCGCCAGTGTATTTCAGCCAAACTTTCCTCGCAGAGTAGAGTGGATGCATAATGAACATCAACGAAATTTGTTCAAGAGTCCATAACTCTGAAATTGTTCAATAATCTAGAACTAAGTGAGATACTATCAGAACGTCAAATAATAAACATTTTTCAGATCTTCCCAAGCACAATCGTTCTTCAAGAATTATAGTTTGTTAGCAAGCTAAAAGTAACTAACCTTGCCCCCAAAACTTCCCTTTAGAAATGCAAATGTGAGAAGCAGTAATAATATAGTCGTTAGAATGATTAGAAGATATCTCACGCTAACTCAATAATTTTTCCCATCATTTCCACAATTTCCACCAAATAGAAAGTTGAGTCGGTTTTTCCTTTATTTTTTACTTCACTAAAACCTTTTTTATTGAGCATTCAATATTTTACTTTCTATTCGAAGTAGCTTGGTTGAGATAACCATCTACTAGTGGCCTTCTTGAATAGAATGCTATCACGTTCTTAGATCACACCTCTGTTAGTTCAGTTTGATTAAGGGTGCGTTTGGGACGGCTGCAGTTGTCGGTAAAGCAGGTTGTAAAATTACTGTAAAAAAAGCTACTTTTTAAAGTTACTGTATAGAAATCAATAAATTTTGTTTGGGTAGCATTACTGCCAAATCATTGCGCTGCTGCTGTTTGACAACAAATTACCTTGTTACACTTACATATATAAAGATGAATAAAATGTGTTCAAATTTTAATTTTTTTTTAACTCTTTATGTTAACAAATCTGACTTAAAATCTAATTATTTTATAAAATATTTTATTAATTTATACATATATATACTATAAATTTTTATTGACATTATACTATTTCAAAATAATTTAGTAAAATTTTAGATTCTGTAATGTTACTTTACAATAAAATATTTTCTCGTAATAATACAAATATATTTTGGTTCATATTTTGAAAACCTTTATCAACAAAATGCTTGAAGTGACAATTTTGGTGCATCAAAATTTTTTCTTAAATCTCTACAGTAGATTAATAATTTCCTAAAATCTAGTTTATTTTGAGACATCAGATTATTTGGATAGAACAAAATTGTTTGATCATTCCGATTTTTTCTTCAGATGTCTTAATAAAGCTTCAATTATGACAAGCTCGGACAAAATTAAACTACCTGATAGCAAGTTTCAATAGACGATCAAGTTCAACCAATACTAAACAATATATAAAAACAAATACTAATCAATTACCCTACTCATTTTACTAATAGTTAAATATATGAGTGCCACCTGCAAAATATTTTTTTATTATAACAATTTTGAATTTTAACCATATTTTTTTAGATAATTTAACAAACAAAAGAGCATATTATTAGTTGCAGTAGCAGTGCTCAAAAGAGTTCAGAAATCGTAGCATTGAATATTTGAATGGCAAACAACACTTCAAATATACATATTTGTTTCAAAGTAATCTAACACATTTACTGAAATTAAGTAATATACAGTTCCAGACGCAACAAAACAAGTATGTAGTAATATACTGAAAGACTTCTTATATTTTCATACATAGTATCCAATTACTATAGCTTTCTCTGATGACTAAGCTGCACCCTTCTAATAACTTCAACAGCAACTGCAAAATGGAAAACCATAAATTAAGCATACAGATCATATAATATTACTGTTTATAGAATGTTTTTGTACACAGTACTGCAAAGAAAGAAACTCAGTTTTGCATCTGTGCATGTCTCACCTCACAGTTTCTCACTCAATCCATGCTCGAGCACCCATCTCAACAATCTTTATAAAGTTAAGTATGTGGGGAGGCATCTGAAGCTAGCCCCACTACTGCTTCCTCTCATGTTCTCTACCTGCTCATTTTCAAGCTTCTAATTTGATGAATAATTGTATCAAGTGTAATGTCACATAAGACCAGCTCTTATACATGGATTGGAATGCTGGACAGATGCACATGGCTAAAAAATATAAATGCAGCATAAATAAGCCGTAAGAAGAACCACATAATTCATAGCACAAAAATAGTTTGATAGATGCCTCACCAAAATGAGAACTGAACATGTTATATATGTTTTATAAACATTCAGGGGTAATACCTAGCAAACTAACCCATCCTGAACAACATAAAAATATCTAAATCAAATAAAATGGAACATACTAGCAAACATATAAAACTTCCTAATTCATCTCATTCATCAATGCATCTGTGATTTGATCTCGTAAATGAATCATCTCCTCTGCTCCTTCACCATCTCGTGCCTCCTGATTAAAACCATTTTCTTCAGTCTCTACTAATGATTGCCCAATTCTATACTCATATGCCTCTTCTGGTATATATGTTCCGTCTGCATCACATATATTGAATTCTGGGTCTTCCCGAGTTGGATGTCGACGAATGTAATTATGCAAAGCCATTGTTGCTATCACTATTTTAATTTATTTTTTTAATGAATATGCAGGCATATCTCGTAGTATGACCCACTTCTTCTTTCAAACACCAAATGATCTCTCAATTACGCCTCTCAATGACGAGTGTCGCTTGTTAAAAGTTTCTTGCCTTCCACGTACTAATTGGCTACCTCTTTCAAAATCAGGTATATGATATTTGGTATCTGGAAATGGCTTCAAAAATTCTCGTTGCATCGGATAACCAGCATCGACAACATAATATTTTCCTGTTATAAAGTACATGTAATTTAATATATGTTTTACTGCTACTAATATTATAATATATAGAACGTACTAGGAGGTGGCATGGGAAAGTTATTGCGTCTATTACGAGTTGCAAATTTAAAAATACGACTATCATGTGCACTTCCTTCCCATCCTGCCATGATAAAAGTGAAGCACATGTTGAAGTCACACACAGCCATAACATTTTGCGTCGTTGACCCACATCTTCCTATATAAGCTGCTTTCTCAGCATTCGAAACACGGGCATCCACATGTGTTCCATCGATAGCTCCAATACAGTTCTATTTAAGAAGCGATGATTAGATATTATATACATTTAAACAAATCATATAATATGATAATTTAAAAAATTACCTTGAAATATGGCATATATCGATTATCATACAAAATATTTCTTGAGATATCACAAAATTCAGGATCTGTAGGCTTGATCACAGAACATGATAATTTTACCAAAGCCTCCAATCCAATAGAGAAATACCTACTGACTGTCTCAGTTGAGTGTTGAAACCGCTCACATGTTGACCTTATTGATTCATTATGCGATAAAATATATAAAGTCATCGCAAGTACTTCTCTACTTGTTGTCCTTGATGATCCATGTAGACCATGAACACATTCCAATTCATACAATAGATCTAAAAAAATTGCTTGAGACATACAAAACATATTATGAAACCTCGTTGGATGACCTTGTAGTAGCTCTCCAATCCATTTGTCTCCTCTATACGTCGATATCATGCACAGTGTCTTGCAAATATATGTTTCATAATACTCATTTATAAGACATATTGCCGCAAGTATAACCTTTTTAATATTCGCAATATCGACTGACTCACTTCTATTCCCATTACATTCCATTCCTGCATATACTTTGCAAAAAGTATTAATAACATATTTATATAAAACCTTATGTGCTCTCAAAAGGAAATCATACATTGTACCAAAATTTAAATATATGCATTTCTCTTTTCAGAAAATTGTACATGGATAAATGAATTTGATTACATTGCCTAAATAAATCCAATTATATACCGAGAGAGTGAGAGTTATAATATAACATATAGCTCACAAGTTGGGGCAATCTAGCTGCAGATTTAAATAAAAAAATTATTTAAAATGTTATCCCTAACAACATGTCAAAATAATAACACCAAAAACACCAACCACAATAGTGCATATTCAATTAAGAAACATAATCTTATTTGAACAACCTGTATCAACCGCAAATCATAAAGGTTCTCGAAATCTTATCCTGAGAAATTATTAGGAAAAAGCTCATAGAACAATAGGATTTGGCACTTTGATCACAGAAAAAAGTATCAATTTGTAAAATAAACTATGATCACAACAAAAATGATTTAGAACATTATGATTCAACAACAGATTTACTTGTAAACTTAGACAGATAAATCAAGTGCAAAATTTTTTATGAGTTCCCAAGTTAAGATAAATAAGATGCAATCAACAGAAGCGGCCTTATACTTCAATTATTAAGAATAACTATGAGACGCATTCAATAATTAGGCTGGGTATGATGAGGATTCATACTTTTATTCCTGGACCTACCCCTGCTTACTCAGTCCAAAGTCTTCAACCAGAGAAGCCACATCAAATACATGGACGAGAACTGATGCTTAACATAGAGATTGCAAGTAAATCTCAAGACAGATTCCATAAATCGTTAATTCAGCATTAAAAAAATCCTTAATATAACAAGAGAACGTTTTCCAACTGTAAGATTTGACTAAATTCAGAATTCAGTAAAAAAAAATTAAGTCGATATTGTCCTTCAAAGTCTGAGAAAAATATTTCTCCAAAATCAAAATATATATCATATTACAGTGGCACTGAGTAATCCAAAGGGAAAATTCATTAATTACTTATAAGGTTCAGATTTTTCTAGAAAGAGAAATCAAAGACAAATAGATCCAAGATCCAACTAAAATGAAGAAAATAACAATCTAATATCAAAGAGCAATAAATATAATACAAAGTGATTGATTGTAAGAATTATGAAACTATGTTGTTGTTGTATCATGATTTTGATAGCAATAACGAAGATAAAGAACTCATCGTTCAGGACAAATTGACATAAAAGTTTCTCGCTTCGTTGGATCCTCGAGAAGCTTGGTGGAGAACAAATATAATGGCATGTTTTCAAATGCTTCAGTTGTTTGTTCAAGAACTTTAATGGCAGCAGAAATGAAGGTTGTCTCAATTCTTGACTTTGATGCATTAGTTTCTGAGGTAATGTTTGTACAAGAATTGACAAACTGTGTAATTTGACTTCGTAGAAATGTTGAACCAAATATTTTTTTCCTTTTATCGTTTGATGTTGTAGAGGAAGGTCGTTTCAATTGGCTACAGTCACAAATGCTTTCAAGATTTTGTGAAGGATCTTCAAAAGAATCAGTACCTATATCAATATTTTCAGAATCTGCTGTAACATTTTCAGTGTTAAGTCCTTAACTTGGAGTCCAAGCATGATCTCCGGTAGCAACAACACCTAGGAACATCATATCAAGCTTATCTTCAAGTTCGGGATCAATGCCACAATATCTAAATTTTTTTGCATTTGGTACAACCTATAAAGATAAATTCAATTTAAATAAGCAAAAAGTATAATATGAAGGTTGGAAGAGACAAATATGTGTAAATTAATATTTACCTCTAATTTCTCTTTCCACTATTCATCAGGTGCATCAATGGTTTTTTTCCTAAGATCCCAACCCAGTCCAGTGGATCCACGCTTCAATTCTTTCCATAATTTTCAATCTTTTTTTAATTGATCCCATTTATTTTTTAACTGAACTTTATCATACTCCCTTCCAGTTTTGTCATAAAAATTTTTAATTAAATTCGTCCAACCTTCTTTATTGAAGTGTGCAATCGGTCGATTATCAAGTTCAATCTCTCTTAGACATAAATCACAGAATATAATCTTCACATCTTTCTCCCATGTTGCGGATGGCCCGCCATCCTTTGGTTTACCCATTGAATTTCTTAATTATTGTATTATAAATTAACAAGTTATAAGAAGAGGGAATATGCAGAGCAATATAATTGATGGTTGTTGCTACTAATTTAAAAAACAAGAGGCATCATGCATCTCTATCTATTGAAAAATTAAAACATAAACAATATATTGTTGAGAAACGACGCATAAAATGAAACTATGCTGATTTTATATTATATATATATATTTTCTAGTTTAACCATTATTTTTGTAAAATTCCCAACCATCATCAGCCTGAGTATAGAATTTTGATTATTATTGAGACATTTGAAAGATCAACAAATATAAAAACAGTATAGTCGTTTTTCTGGCCTAATTTTGAAGAACTTGTCATTAGATCCATGGACAAGAAAATCAACATCTAAAAGCAGCTGAAACTTCAACGAAGCCAGATATACTTAATGAAGACCCTTCAGAGAAGGCAACTTATGCAACTCCCCAGCTTTCATATGTTCTCCTGTCATCTTGTCCTAATGGCAAGCTGATTAAAACTTCTCTTTGGTATGTAAGACTTCCAAATTTCAAGAGATACTGATAAATACTGCAAATTAAGTAGATCTTAAAACTTTCTCTTTATTAATTTGGTGAATGCATTCTTTAAAATCTTCATATGACGAGTTAAACCATTTTCTTCGTATTAAAATTTAAATCATGCTGTCATCATAAAGGAGAATCCATGCATGCTCATGCATATTTCACATGTTCGCCTATTCTTTCCTTATGCTATCAAATGCTATTGCTATTTCTTCTTACTAAACATGTCAAAACCTGGCAGAGAAATAAACAAATGTACACTTCAGATTGCATGGCTCTAATCACTACTTTAAATATACATAGAATCAGTAAAGAACAAATAATATAAAGAATAGTTACATTAAAAAATAGAGAAGAATCTGAATGACAACATTCTCTACACACTTAATAAGCAATATTTCACATGCTATATTACAGAATTTTGCAATACAAAGGATTAGTGGTAGGGAAGATGATAAGTCATCTATTGCTATGTTGTCAATAAAATGAAGAAGATGCCTCTGCAGACAAATAATAAATTGATAAATTGACATAAAGACAAAAAAAAAAGGAATTATAGCAGTGGGCTAGAAAAGCAATTCAATTCCTAAATGAAAGTTCACGGGGCAATATAGATTACCAATATTTTAGAAAGCACAACAGAATAGGCGTAGCAATTAAAAAAAAACACAGCTTTGATTAAATTCATTGTCTGCAATTGACCTTAATAGAAAAACCCAACACAATATGGTAGAATTCCCTCAAAATAGATGAATTGAAGCAGATAAATATTTTTTTTGAGAAAAATTGCGGGTAAATATCCTACTCCTCACCTTACTTGATAACAAATTGATTATTTATTGCATAAAAGAAGAAAAAGATATAGAAAAGAAGCAGCCATAAACAGTCGAGCTGGGCTGACCAAGCTTCTAATCTACTCAAGGTCACTGCCTCAGTGGTTTTAGGTTTGTGTGTGAATTTGCCAAGATAAAAAGAAGAAAAGGTCTTTAATGCTAATAAATGAAATTGAAACAATAATATAAATATACCCCGCAATTTGCTCTTATATGTCAATGAAAACCCAATAAAGGTAAGCCCACATTTGATTGTATAAATGAAATCAAAACCTAATATTTTTGAGAAGCGTAGGCAATGGGAGAGAAGTTTACCTTGGAAGATTACTGGGATAAGATCGTTAACTTGCTGTAGAAAATAGTGCAGAGAAACTTTGCCACCAGGGAAAGCTATTAAGAGTAAAGGCTTCTTCAAGTTATCTTACTCTGGAAAAAAAAGTAGAAATTAAAGTGGCGAAGCATGTAAAATCTGGTTGCTACTAAAGCCTAAGAAATCAAGACAGCTGTGAAGGGGATTGAGCCAAATTGTGCAACTCTCTCTATTCCGGATAAAAGAAAGAATATAAAGATGCCTCTAGCAACAGAAAAGTCTACGAAGATGCACCTGTGAAACCGAGGCAGCAAAAAAAGATAATGTTGTCGGCCACGAAGAGGGCTAAAAAGGCTGCTGCGAGTTAGATCTAGCTGATAGCTGAGGTTCTGAGCCTGGTGAAAAGAGACAGAAGGAGCGGAGAAATGTACAAAGTGGTTTGATATCGCGGAACTTTGCGAGGATGAAGAAGACAATGGGGGTAGTTTGTAGATAACTGTAAGGGCATTAAAGTATTAGTCATATCTACAAACAGCGGGAAGCAGCCGAACGCGGGAGTCTTCCGCCGGACGTGAGAAGCAACCGCAGGACATGAAAATTTCAAGAACGGAGCACGATCGTGTACTCCCAAACCACCTCTCGGTTACGTTTCATACAATACAACAGGGAAAAAGCTGTCCCAAACGAAGCCTAAGTGTTTTGAATGGCTGGATTTTAGTTATGGAGTTAAATTCGACGATTTATTTGGAATTTCTACTTTTGGAACTCAACGTTCATAAATGCTAGAAATGAGTCCCATTTATGTGGGCTAGCTATTTTTAGTTTTGCTTTTTATATATAATACTGGAATCGTATACAATTCATTGAAAGATGCTTACAAATTTTCTTCTACGTGCTCATGTAATGTTAAAATAATAAAATGATTTGAGAGGATGGGTAAATTGAAAATTCAACCCAAGTCAACACAAAAACAAAGTTGGCATGAAGTGAATTCATCTAAACAAATAGATATTACTAAAATTTAGTTAGGCTTCGTTTGAGACAGCTTTCTTACTGATTTGTGAAGCTGCTATGAAGAAAATAATTTTTTAAAATTACTGTAGAAGACAGCTTTCTATTGTGAAAATTTTTTGAAAGCAGGAAAAAAACAATGACCAAACAAAAATTATGATGGCGGTCTAAAAAGCAAAGTAGTTAGAAAGCTGTCCAAAACGAAGCCTTAATTAAAGTTCACTTTTGGAACTCGATACTAACTACTTCAAGAACTTACATTCTTCTCAAAACTAATTGATTCTTAGGCTTCGTTTGGGATGACTTTTTTACTGCTTCGTAAAGCATATTTTTAGTACAAAAATATTAATTTTCGTATTAGAAAGCTACTTTAAGAAGTAGTAAAAAAATTGTCCCAAGTAAAGCCTCAGTTCAATGTGTTTATTATATACCAATTATTTCAGATGAATTATGGGTCTTCAAATTATTCCTTTTGAATATTGCATTAGGTATTACATCTATTTTGGAAAAAATATGTTTTACTGAAGTTCAAGCTTTTGAAATTATCAAAGATATAGAACTGTGTACTTTGGTTACACTTTCTTTAACATTTCTGCTTTTAGCTTGTTAACTATAAGGCATTTTCCTTTGAATACTCCTGACATATAACAAGGCTATATTTTGGGTCAAAAAAATTAACTTGTTTTAGGGGTTGCTTGGTTGGATGAAAAAAAAAAAACTAAGCAAAATGAAATACAATGTAAAAAAATGCAATGTATTTGAAATACTATGAGTCGTTTGGATGAGTGTCAGGTGATTACTTCTTTTTATTTGTTTGAAGTAAAATAAATGAATTGTAAAAGAAACAATGGTGGTGGCTGATGGCTGACGGCAGTAGTCGGAGTGGGAATGGCGGCGACATATTGTGGTTGCAATGGTTATAATGAAGATTGGTGGCTACAACTGGTGGTTTGTGGCGACAATGACAGTGAATTTATAGTGTATTTTTAGCAGATTTTCAAATACAATAAAATTGAACTAGAGGTTGAATTAAAAGTAGTTTAAAATCTTTTAATTATCTCATTAATTACTTAAATATTATAATTTATACTTACTAATAAATAATTAGTAACTGCTGACGGTAGTAGTCGACAGTGGCAATGGCGGCGACAAATTATGGTTGCAATGGTGTGATGACGATTGGTCGCTACAACTGGCGGTTTGTGATGATAATGACAGTGAATTTATAGTGTATTTGAAAATTCGCTAAATCTAATAATTTTTAAATACAATAAAATTGAACTAGAGGGTGAATTCAAAATAGTATAAAATCTTTTAATTTATAATGTTTTAATTATCTCATTAATCACTTAAATATTGTAATTGATAATTACTAATTAATAATTACTCTTAAATATTAATTTAATTATTATTTATAATATTAATTATTTATATTTACAATTATATTAGTTTAACAAATTACATTGGTTTTAATTACTAATTATTTAATTAAGCTAAATTATATTATTTAATTACATTACTAATTATACTACTAATTATTTAATTAATCTAATAAAATATTAATATTTCTAATCTAAGATGGAGGTTTTCTAGGGCTTGCTTTTCATCATCTCCATTTCCTCTTTTTCCTTGTCGCCATTTTTTCATTGTTGCTTCAGCCTTACCTGCTTTGCGTGAAGTAGTGTGTTAAAAGAGACACTAAAGAAGTTTCTCCGTCTTCTTCCACGACGTCTAATCGAAAGTCAGGGCGGGAGCTCGGTCACTGCAAAGGTAACCATTTTTCTCCATGACAACTACGAGAACTATTTGCAAGTCCAAAAATTCGGTGGTCCCTAAACCCTGAAATCCGTTGAACTACGGGATTTAGTAAATCCAGGATTTAAGATAGAAAAAAAAATCTGGACTTGAACCAGGTGCAAATTTACAAAGTTCATTTTTTCTATTAGGTAGGATTTAGTGTAAATCCGACATAAATCCTACTTAAAATCGACTATTAAACAACCACTTAAGATTTTGTAGCATTTAAAGTTGTTGTTTTTGTTATTTGCAGGATTTAGGCTAAACCCTGCTTAAGTCCCGCTCAAATCTTGCTACCTAATAGCCCCTAAAGATTGCCTTGATTGGAAATAATTGATCGAATTATTTTTCAATTACATGGGTATTTGTCCAATGAAACAAGTCTAATATGTTGCCTATAAGTTGAAAGATAGATTGGGGGTTTGGGTTACATGGCATTAATTCACACAATCCAAATCACAGGAGATAAGCGTGCGTTTGGATGTAGGTAGGATTTTATTTAAGTAGAATTTTGTAAATCCTATAAATCTGAATTTACTCAATTTTGAGAGGGTTAAAAAATATGTAAAATCTTGACAAATCCTATGCACTTGTTTGATAATGCTATTTCAAATTTAAGTTAGTTAGCTCATATGCCGTTTTATTTTAAATATGAGTTACTTATTAATTTTAATTTTAATTAACACTAATAAATTATAATTATGAATATTATAATCAAGGTCTTATTTTAATAAGTACTTTACTAATAACTTATTTAGTTGTTATTTTAATGAATATTTCAATGCTAATTATAATGATAACTATCTAATTAATTATTTATTTAAAATTTAAAATAATTAATCATTTAATTATTATTTTTACTAATTATTTCATTAATTTTTTATATATAATTTTAATAAAATTTAATTACTAATTATAGTTATGATTATCTAATTAATAAATTAAATATTCTATTAATAACTAATTATTTAATTAATATTTACACTACTAATCACTAATTAAGGGCTTGTTTGGCAGCACTCAGGATTTCATTTAATTTACGAAATCCTGGTGGTGGGGGGGGGGGTGTAAATCCTGAAAATTGTTTGATAACATTCATGATAAGTCTTGGTAAATCCTTTGTGACTGTTTGGCTGTTCAATTCAAGATTTAACACAGTTAAAAGAGTTGATATGCATTGTTAGGATAATTAAAGTACGACAAGAAAAGTTTAAATAAAATAGAACAAAGCTTTATTAATACTAATTAATTAATTATTTAATTAGTATTTATAATATTTTATAATAATTATTTTTATTTAAAATCATATTTAATCCTATTAATTATTTTTTAATAAATAAGTATTTAACTAATAACTTTATTAATAATTTAATTAAATATTTAATTAGTTTCATTTAATTATTAATATTTTAAATTATATTAATTAAATTATTCAACAATAACTTAGAGGAGCCTAGGTTTTACTTTGCCTTCTCTATTTCATTCGGCTTCGTTCCTTCGCATGAGTGTAGAGTTTTGCACAGAGTTCTTCTTCGTCGCTGTCGACTTTGCTCCTTCGACGACTTTCCCTTCCTGTTGGATCGGAAGTTAGAACATTTTTTTGATCGGAAGCAACAACGGGAGCTCGCTTGCTGTGAAGGTAACTTTCTCCTTTTCGCGCGCTTCTTCGGCCAAATCCCGTAAATCCGCCGAACCAAAGTATTTCGTAAATCCGGGATTTACCACGAAAAGAGAGAATTTTCCGTCAACCGCGGCTTTTGATTTACCGTGAGGTTTGGTTTTAGCTCACGGTAAATCCGGCATAAATCCTGCATCCAAACAGCCCCTAAGTGTTTATATTTTAAATTATATTAATTAAGCTAATTAAATTAATGACTAATTAAGAAAATTAAGATTTAATCTAATCCTCACAGGTAGGCGGGTAGGCTTTTCCGTTTGGTTCCTTCGGTACCGTTCGCGTGAGGTAGAGCTTCCTCTTCGGCTTCACTGGTTTGCCTGAGGTAGAGCTTCGAACGACACTTGCCATTGCCTGTCTAGGGTTTGCTTTTCTTCTTCTGCATTTATTTGTTGCTTCTCTGCGTGAAGTAGAGTTCTGAAAGAGTCGAAGCCTCTCCGCCTCCTCCTCCGACGTTGTTTCTGTCGAATCGGAAGCCGCGCTGGGAGCTCGCCGTGAAGGTAATGATATTTCTCCCTTTCGCGCGCTTCCTTGGTCGGATTTACGAAATTCGTAAAAAAGTCGGATTTATGAAATCCGGGATTTAGGTCAAAAATGGCGAAAACGCCGTGAAGTAGAGATTAGACTTACCTTGAGATTTAGCTTTGTATTCTTTGGCTGTATTTTTTGGCGTTTGACAGGATTTAGCTCAAATATTGCCTAAATCTTACCTAAATCCTGCATCCAAGCAGGCCCTTTAGTTGTTTGGCAACATGTAGGATTTAACTTGAATAGAATTTACTAAATCCTGTAAATTCGGATTTAGTAAATCTTTCTTAAGTTAAATTCTGAAAACTGTTTGGCAACATAAGCATTAAATCATATAATTCTTTGAAGTTGTTTGGTAATATAATCTAGGATTTAAGACGGTTATTTGGAATATGAATTATATTTAAAATTCATTAGCTCTCACACTGACTAAAATTTAAATATTAAAAATTTGAATGGTGGAAAGTACCAAGATCAATACAGAATTGATATAACAAAGTAAAATTTGATGGACATGTGGAGTACCGTAGAACACTGTAAAAATCTAAAGCAACATTACTTTCACATCCAATAATAAGACAATGAAGGTGTCCATCTTTGGAAGTATAGATCGTAGTCACGATGATCGACGTCGTTGATTGAATGCCTGTAAGTTTGTACTCTCATGAGTAAATTCACTTCAAATTTCACAAAAAAAGTCATATAATACTTCAACTATAAAATTAAAGAAGATTATTTGTTACTCAGGATCCACAATTGCTGGCATAGTTGGTTTACTAACAAGTTAATTCATCATTGGCAATAGGAATATGCCTGATGGGCACAATCAGTGGTGCGATTAGTGTGGGGATTAACGCTTGATAAACATATTAATCTATCCTGTCATAACTCAAGCTTATCATGTTTATGCCAAACCCAAAAATAATATTAAATTTAATTAACTGTTCCTGCAATTGAACAGAACTTCACTTAACCCGTCTCAAACTAACAAGATTACTTTGCATCTTAAGAATAATTAAGCCTAGGAAACTGAAATCCATGCTCACAGAGAAGCCAAAGTGTTGATTACAGGAAAATCTATGGTAGCAAGAACTACTAAACACTACAATCAAGCTAATAAGGTTAAATCTTGACCAATTTGGAGAAACCTAACATCCATTAAGAGAAATTTATCAGAACTTTCTCAAAAATTAAACAATAAAAAGAAAGGGATGGAGCAGACATAAGATTGGAGTCTCAGATGCAGCCATTGAGGTGAGCGTGCTTGGGACCAGAAAAGGAAAACGTACCCAACTGCAAGAGTTCGTTGACGGACGGGCTTACGGGAGTCAAACGACAAGAAGTATAGGTCGAACAATGACGCTGAATGCCGAAGTGCAGGCAGATCTATGGAGATTTGGTAATTGGACGAACTATCAGTGCCTTGAAATAGAAAGACGAAGAAAGATAGGGTAGCTTCGACAGGGGGAGATGGAGAAGATTGAGATCGCTTCGTAAAGGAATGGCATGGCAGGCAACTTGATGCTCAAAGCCAGGTACGCCAACTACTCCTCTGTCTGCTCTCCCGCATGGTGAAATGTTAAGTCCACTGAACTGTAGGATTTAGTAAATCTAGGATTTACCGTAAAAATGACTAGACGGGGGATTTATTTTGTCGTAAGTTCGAACGGCAGTGTAAATCATGTTTGGCAGGATTTAACATATATCCTACTCAACAACAACAATAACAACATCAAGCCTCTATCCCACTATGTGGGATCGACTACATGAATTCTTTTTCTCCATTGTGTCCTGTTAAAAGTCAAATTCTTGTTTAAATCTAATAAAGAAAGATCATTTCTAATATTTTCTAACCAAGTATTTTTAGGTCTACCTCTATCTTTTTTAACATAAGTCAAATTTAATACCTCTACTTTCATAACCGGGTCATCGGAAGGTCGCTGTTTTATGTGACCAAACCATCTAAGGCGACTCTCTCTAATCTTATCTTTCACTGGAGCTACTCAAACCTTTTCACGTATATGCTCATTTCGTATCCTATCTCTAAGGGTAAAGCCACTCATCCACCTGAGCATCCTCATCTCTGCAACACTTAACTTAGTATTATGCTTTTCTTTTAATGGCCAACATTCGGCACCATAAAGCATTGCAGGTCTCACCACCATCTTATAGAATTTTCCCTTAATTTTGAGGGGGACTTTTCTATCACACAACAAGCCCGATGCATTCCTCCACTTCAACCATCCAAAGTCAGAGGATTCATCTGCTACAAGCCAAGTTGTGAACTTTGATGAAAAGACACTTCTCTTTAATCACAAACTATAAATAAAAAATCTTATCAAAAATTGAAAATTTTCACACAGAAAAACATATTTGAGAAACCAAATAGATATCAAACAACAATAAAAAAACCCAATAAGTAGCTAAAAACAATTAAGAGAGAACCCAAACTAGCAAAAATCCTGTTGCCAAACAGCCCCTAAAGGAAACATGAATAATTCGGTAGCATGAAAGGACTACTATGCAGCCATTATCTTCCCTCTAACTTCGGATAGTTGTTGTACCTACATCATCAACGTTGTTCCCAAGTGACTCGGATGTTAGACAACTACAATGAAGAATTTTATTCTTAGTGCCTGAAACAACTTGAACGAATCTATCCAACAACTGGTCGCTCAATACTTCGGTGGGCTTTAGATTGAATAATAATTATGTAAGGAATGTAGTGAGAGTACATTTGTTTAATATTAGATAGTGAATGTAGACTTTAATTGTGACATGCATCATACAGGATAGCTAATGCGTTTATAATATTGATAGTTGAAATTATTGTCAAAGGGCACTCTAAATAATTAGCATAATTAAGTTCTAACTAATCTCTTATTTATTATAATATTTTAACTAATAGTTTTTTTTAACAGTTGCATATGCTAATTTATATAAATTAATTTTATATCTATTTTTCTCGATTCAACACTACTTAACTTAATCAATGCTAGCCAATACCTAGTTGATGTCTTCCATTGCAACTTTAAACTGATTGATTTATTTGTTTAAATCTATTGTCAATAGATAGAAAAAAATCTGAAGGTTGTTTGGTTTTGCTAGTTTGGGTTCTCTCTTAATTGTTTTTAGCTACTTATTGGGTTATTTTATTGCTGTTTGATATCTATTTGGTTTCTCAAATATGTTTTTCTGTGTGAAAAATTTCAATTATTGATAAGATTTTTATTTGTAGTTTGTGATTAAAGAGAAATGCCTTTTCATCAAAGTTCACAACTTGGGTTGTAACAGATGAATCCTCTGACTTTGGTTAAGCGCATCCAGAAGATTAATTCCACTGAGGCAACGCTTGGGATATCAGAGAATGCCTCGTGGCATGCCAAGTACAAGGACTCTGCATATGTATTCGTCGGTGGCATCCCGTATGATCTCACGGAAGGGGATCTTCTTGCTGTTTTTGCTCAGTAAGTCTTCCATTACCTTTTTTACTTAGTTTGCTAAGAATTGTGATATATATGATAAATCAATATATGCAAAACCCTAATTGTGTATGCATTCTAAATTTGACCATCTGCATGGAATGATCAAAATTTACTTTTATTTGCAACACATTATCAATCAGTTATGATTAGGTAATCATTCTCAAGCCCAAACTTGTTATCCAATTATGAGGTCTCCTTGACAAATTAGTTTTGTAGATTTTCCATACAAATCAGCGAGAAGTGATCCACATCTACAACAATGCACAAATATGAATCAATGGAACAATTTGAATAGTTCATGAACGGCACAATAAATATGATTAATTCATTTGGTATCTTCATAAATAAGGAATTGTGTGAGAGCTATAAAATAAGAATTTGATAAATTCATTGTTTTTGAAGTACTAAGCACAATGTGGTACACAATAACTTATTTTTGCTGCAATGCACAAAATGCAAAGCAAACTAACACTTTCATTAATTAGAATGCGCATGACTTGTATATCTAAATATATTACTTGCATATAATATTGTTCTAATTAACCAAATTTAAACCACACCAAGTAGTAATTTTTAGCAAATATAATTGTATATTCAATAACTGTAATTTCCAATGATTTGAAAGCCATGAAGGAATTTAAGTTATAAAAAATTAAGTAATGAAATAATACTTAAAGATCAAGAGTACTTCTAAGATTGTGAGATTTATAAGAAATTGAGAGCCAGAGGTAATATTAAGTGAGAGAGTGAAGATAAAAGGAACTGAGAAGTGTACGAAGGATATATCAAGAAACATTTTCAAGAAGAAGCTTGTGAGTGAGAAGCTACTACCACTAGTAGCCTGAAGTGATGGGTGCAAGATGAGTGAAAGAACGTGCAGAGGAGTACAAAGAGAGAAGTAATGAGCTTTAGCAAGAGAGAAAGAAGAACAAACAAGCTGTGACTTAGTGCTATGAGAAAACTAAGGAGGAGAAGCAAGTATATATGGTCTAATTGTTGCAGCTGATGCTAAAGCAAACCTCTAAATTTGAACCATGATTTTGTAATGACATAATACTTACAGATCAAGAATACTTCTAAGATTGTGAGATTTATAAGAAATTGAGAGGCAGAGGTAATATTAAGTGAGAGAGTGAAGATAAAGGAACTGAGAAGTGTACGAACGATATATCGAGAAACATTTTCGAGAAGAAGCTTGTGAGTGAGAAGCTACTGCCACTAGTAGCCTGAAGTGATTGGTGAAAGATGAGTGAAAGAACGTGCAGAGGAGTACAATGAGAGAAGTAATGAGCTTTAGCAAGAGAGAAAGAAGAACAAACAAGCTGTGACTTAGTGCTATGAGAAAACTAAGGAGGAGAAGCAAGTATTTATGGCCTAATTGTTGCAGCTGATGCTAAACCAAACCCTCTAAATTTGAACCATGATTTTGTTCGAAGTTGAAGTTGAGCATGGAATGTTATAATGTGATATAATAAAATGATGTGATGAGTGCGCGCTTTGCTGCTAGTTCACGCTTTGCATGTAGGTATTCGTATGCCAACGCGTCATTTCGCTTGGCCCCTAATGTATGATTTTAATCACAATGGATGAATTTTAAACTAATATCCATATGTATTATTTCCAAGCTATGCTCCGAATTACTTTCTTGTTTAAAACTATGTTATAGAGTATATGATTTTTATCAGCCAATTTAGTCTTGATGAAGAAAGTTAATTTTTTTGTTTAGTTCCACCTTAAAAATATAAAAATAAGATTGATAAATTCTATTGAGGCTGACTAATTGTAATCATTTATTAAATAAAGACACTAGTTATGAAAGTGATGGACTAGCTGATTTGATTGTGAGGGAATTAAGAAGCTTCCTAATCAAGAGGGAGCTATTTAGGAATGTTCTTAATCAAAGGGAATTAATTAGGAGATGCTTTCTAATTGAAGAGAGCAGATTTGGGGGATGATTAATTAGAAAATATTTCCTAATTGAAGAGGACAGATTTGTGGGCTGATTTGGAGGGGATTAATTATGAAATATTTCCTAATTGAATAGGGCTGATTTGGGGGCTGATTTCGAGAGGATTAATTAGGAAATGTTTCCTAATTGAAGATGATAGATTTAGGGGCTGATTTGAGAGCTGTTTTGGGACGGAAATAATTTAGGAAATAGGAGGGAATTGGGGGAGGTCTATTTAGGTATTTACTTATTGTTTGCTTTAAATAGGTGATTTTCCTAGGATTAGGGATAGGTGTTGTTTGCTGAAAATAGATTGCTCTTAGGGTGTTTGGGCTCTAGCCGGCGGCTAGAGATTTGAGAGAGCTAGATCTTCCTCTCCAATTGAAGATCCACTTGTATCTTGTCTTTTCTTTCATAGAACTTTCAATAAAAAAGTGTTTGTGTGTTTTATTCCTGATTTTCTTGTCGTTGATTTTCTGAAATTGCTGAAATCAGATTTCAGCCAAGGCTTTTCCTAAATTTCTGCAAGCACTTCCTAACAAAGTGATATCAAAGCTGTTCGATGTGGGCACCTATGGTTGGAAGAAAAGTAGAAATATTGGAAGTGGAGATTGGGCAATTGAAATCAGATTGTGTAGAAAAAGATTTCAGATTTCAAAAAGCTATTTTTAGCCATCCATGAGAAGATCGACGAGAAATTTGCAACCATGTAGGAGATGATGAAAAAGATGCTCGAGTTCCAAACTAAAATGGCGTCGCTAGAGGCAAGGGGAGCCACCACTGACCAAGGGAGTGGAGAAAATCCTAATCCGATAAGGAGAGGGAAAGATCAGGAGGTGGAAATGTTGGGGGAAAATGAGGGGATGTTACTTTTGGAGCCACTTCCAAGGAGAGGAAAGGGTGAAGAAGTGGGACTTTTAGTGGAGCTGCAGAATTTGGAAGGAGAAAAAGATGGGGAGAAGTTAAAGGACCATACATGATTCCATCACCCCTACAATAGTATCGAGAGGTGTTCCAGTAAATTCAAGGGTTAAATCCTTTGCGGGAACGCGAGTATGTTATCATCTTGAAGGAATGAGTCCCACCTATCAGTGTTTGTCTATACCGTCATCCCCAAATCCAGAACGAAGAGATTGAGAAATTAATCAAGGTGATGCTCGAGGCAGGGATCGTTCGACCTAGTGTCAGTTAATTTTTCAGTCCAGTGATATTAGTCAAGTGCTTCAGTAGCAGTTTCTTTCGTTCCACCTTGAGGACAAGGTGACACTTTGGGAGGAGAGTACTGATGGATCAGCTGATTTGATTGTGAGGGAATTAAGAAGTTTCCTAATCAAGAGGGAGTTGTTTAGGAAGGTTTTTAATCAAAGGGAATTAATTAGGAGATGTTTCCTAATTGAAGAGAGCAGATTTGGGGGCTGATTAATTAGGAAATATTTCCTAATTGAAGAAGGCAGATTTGTGGGCTGATTTGGAGGGGATTAATTAGGAAATATTTTCTAATTAAATAGGGCTTATTTGGGGGGGATTAATTAGGAAATATTTTTTAATTGAAGATGATAGATTTAGGGGTTGATTTGAGAGCTGTTTTGGGAGGGAAATAATTAAGGAAATAGGAGGGAATTGGGAGAGGTCTGTTTGGGTATTTACTTATTGTTTGCTTTAAATATGTGATTTTCCTAAGGTTTGGGATAGGTTTTGTTTGCTGAAATTAGCTTAGGGTGTTTGGACATTAGCCAGCGGCTATAATTTGGGAGAGCCGGATCTTCCTCTCCAATTGAAGATCCACTTGTATCTTGTCTTTTTTTCATAGAACTTTCAATAAAAAAGTGTTTGTGTATTTTTTTTCCTGATTTTCTTGTCGTTGGTTTTCTGAAGTTGCTGAAATCAGATTTTAGCCAAGGCTTTTCCTAAATTTCTGCAAGCACTTCTTAACAAAAAGCTTCTAACTTTACAAATATTTCACCTTTCTAAGCTGAATTTGTGAGGATGGATTTTTCATTTCCTAAATAATGTTTTAGGTAAATAAGAGAATGCTAAGAATTACCTTCGCTTCCATTCCTGTAATCCAAGGCAATTGATTGATTATTTTCATTTGTTTCGAGATTCTAAGGCTTGAACAGTACCTTGCTATCTCTTGTGAACTTCTATGGAAATGGTTGTGGGGAAATCCAATGGACACTCGACCCTACTCCTAGCGAAATAATGTCCATCAAGCGCTCTCTTTACAAAAGATGCTAGTAAGAAATATAAGGTGGGTTTATGCTCAACAAAGCCTGCTCAAAATGTAATATTATCATAACAATTATTTCTTTTTAGTGTATTTCATCAAATAAACCATATTTTGAAACTCATTCTAGGTTTTATGGAAAAAATTTGCGCTCTATGGTTCAAGATTTTCATTCCAAGAGTTATTTATATGGAAGGGCTGCGTGATTTTTTAGGAGTCGAAAAGAATGATGAGTAAATAGATCAAGCTTTTTGTGGCTTATGAATTTTTTATTAATCTCTGAAAATAATAATGAGAGATTGGACCATTGGTCTTTCTAGATGTGACAAGTTATGATTTCTGAAAATAAAAATGGCTGATTCTTTTGCAAAATACATCAATAGTTTGGTGGAGGTCAGTACTTGCTAGTTGAAATCTTATTTGCTTTCACGGTTCATTTTTTTTTTATTTGTTGCTGATTTGTCAACAAGGTTAGAAAATTAGCAACTTTTCTCTCCACAATCTCTGTTATGTTGTCTTCAGCAAAAACATTGGACAGTTCATGCATTTTTTCACACCCATAGAGTACTCGTCTGTTTTGCATCAATTCATCCTATCACAGAGTAGGTGAGAAACCCACTCAAATGTTGCTCTAGTCATGAATTTCTAAGGGGCTGTTTGGGATCACTGTTATTTTTTTTGCTTTATTTATGTTTTGATTTGAAATAACATATATTTGGATCTTAAAAATATATTATATTTATTTTTATGTGATGGTGGCAGTGGTGGTTGCTATTGGTGATCGTGGTCAAAAGATGTCAACAAATGTGGGCAGTGTTCGCCGGCAGTGGGTTGAGGCATCAGTCGGTAGTCAGTTGAGGTGATAGGTGGTTGGTGGTGGCCGATGACCAATGATGAGGGTGGCCAGCGGTGATAGTGGTGGTAGTGGTGGCTAACTAGTGGCAACTGATGGTGGGTGATGGTGCTGGTCAACTGTGGGCAGCAATTGATGAATGACAGTGAAATCATTTTTAAAAACACTCAAGACACCTAAAAGTTATTTTGAGTATTTTTAAAAACTACGTGATATATTTTTAAAACAAAAAAAATAAAATCATATAAAAATACATCAAACAAACATGTTTAAAAAAAAAAAAGAAAAAAAAAGTGATCCCAACAGCCCTAAAAATATCACTGTAACACGGCAGAAATTGATGAAGTGGATGTGGATAAACGCTTATCCAATGCATTTCATCGTATAAATCCTTATTTCAGAACTCATGGGTGGAATATTTTGTAGGGAACAAATTTCATATCATGGTTTCAAGATTTTCATTTATCCGTTATGTATATGTAACATATTCTGCACAAGTTATATATTAAAGCTTGGAAAGATTTTTATTGAGAGATTTAGCTTTGCATTCTTTTATTACTTTGAATTATTTTCTGTTCAATGTCCTGTTGAGAATTCTAACTGATCAATGCATCTGTTTTGATTTTTGGTATGATCCACGAGTTGTAGTTTTGCTAGTGTTATGGTGAATTCCTCTGTAACTGTTAACTACAAAGTGGTATTCATGGTAAATTTATCATTGTTCTTTATCCATTTTATTTCCTTAAAACAAATGTCATAGTCGATTTCTTCTGATAATTAAATTGATTCTTAGGTATGGAGAAGTTGTGGATGTTAATCTTGTTAGGGATAAAGCCTCTGGAAAATCCAAGGGTTTTGCCTTCCTTGCTTATGAAGATCAAAGGAGCACAATTCTAGCTGTAGGTTGGTCATCTTGAATTTGTTGTTCTGCTTACCCACTGGTGCATTGGAAACATTATTTTCATTAAATAATGATCAACTTTGTGTATTATTTTGTCTTTTGTAGATAACTTGAATGGTGCTAAGATTCTTGGTCGAATTGTAAGGGTTGATCATGTTAGCAGTTATAAGAGAAAAGAGGAAGAAGATGAGGAAACAGAGAGAGAGAAGAGAGATGCCCGTGGAGTTTGCCGTTCTTTTCAAAGGGGCGAGTGTAATCGTGGTTCTTCTTGTAAATTTTCTCACGATGAACAAGTAAGTTTATATTGTTTTCTCATTTTTTTCTTTGAATCTACCTTATTCATTGTTGGTTTTGTTTTTTAGTTTTTTTTTTTTGAAACAAGTTATGGGAAACATTAGAATCTACTAATGGTGTTGGGCTGGCTTTATAAATTATTATTTCGAGGTCAATGATGCTTGTGAAAGTTCTGTACAAGTAATAAAACAAATTTTTTAATCATAGAGGACTTCTTCTATGAAAAACATTTAGTCGTATGATATTGATCTTTATATTTATTCTATGATCGATTTGATAAAAAATGAAAGAATGATGGTTAATGGGCATGATGTCATGCAAATTTAGCTTGAAATGCATCATTGTGTGAAATTGGTTTGAAATGCCTTAATCCGAATGAAAATCATGGAACTATGACCCATTTTGTAAAACAGATTATGCTGACGCTTTTGGAACATTGAAATTACCTAGAAAACACACTTATATTGTCCAATGTACTGTATGAAAATGAAATACAAAATTTACTCACTTGAGACAATTACACAAAATTTGAGATGCATAAAAAAATGACAAACTGCACTAGACTAAGAACACACTTCTAATTGTATTTCTTTTAAATGTATTTCTTTTAAAAATTTAATAAAAATTCAATCAATCAATCAATCTATAACAACCTTGTACTATCAAAACTTCAAAATCCCACTAACCTCATACCCATGCCCATCCATCAACGCCGCCCCCTTGCCCACTAATGTTATTAAACCCCCTAATTTGGCTCCCTATTCTCCCTTTTAGCACCCTCTTCCTCCCCTATTTCTTGTCATGCGCCGCGATATCTTTTCTATATCCTGCTTGTGTACATCTCCAACCTTAACATGCACTTCTCTCATGTTGTTATCCTCTCAGAACTTGCTACTTGCTCTCGCTTCTACCTCTTGCCTTCTTTGCCTTTTGCCCCCACCCTAGTTCCTGAGACTGTTGATGACAAAATGGTGAGGAAGTCACAGTAGGAATTTGTTGGAGAACGCTTTGATGGGACCAACAACGTGTGAAGAAAAAGAGTTCATGACATGTGCAATAGTCCATCGAGTGTATTTAGTAAGTGATAATAGAGAAATGGGATATAAGATCTCGTAGTATTTAAAGTTGTAATTTTTTCTATTCAATAGTATTTAAGTTAAGTCCTGCTTAAATCTTGTCCAATTCTTATCATCGAATGCCTCATCCTCTGACTTTGGATACCTATGTTCCAATTCTTATCACCGAATGCCTCATCCTCTGACTTTGGATACCTATGTTCCAAGCTCGACAATGACAAAAGCTAGCATCCACAACTTCATCTCAAGTCGCCAGCAATCTCATCTTTGATAACACTGAACTGCCACAACTTGCTCATCTTCTTCTAATTCCAGTGATATTTGTTCCAAGCTCAATGTCATTGACCTTGCCTCATCCATGTAACCATGATAAAACTGCTAGCATTCTCTCTCTCTCTCTCTCTCTCTCTCTCTCTCTCTCTCTCTCTCTCTCTCTCTCTCTCTCTCTCTCTCTCTCTCTCTCTCTCTCTCTCGTATTCTTTCCACCCACACCCTTTTTTGTATCTACATATAATTCTCTCCTTTCTCTTTCTTTTTTTATGTATATATTTTGTGAAAAATATTGAGCATAAAAAAATCAACATAAAAAAGAAAGAGAAAACACAAGAAAGAGAGAGAAAATGTATTTGATCTTGTCACAAACTTGTTGATCTCTCCACTTCATTTTTTGTCTACATCCTCACACACAAGTTAGTAATGTAATGCAAGCTCGCCACAATATATAAGTACTCATGCACATTGTCTTAACATAGTAGAGAAATCCAAACATATTATTGGCCACTTACCCACTAATCGCTTCACATAACTCCCCATGATCTCATAATCCCCCCACTCACGTAACTCCCTCACACGATAGGAGGCAACCAAAACTCCCTCTCGCTCTCCATTCATTCACACTAAAGAGCCGAAGGAATTGAATCACTTACTCTTTCTCATCTCTCTCAGCTGCATGCCGTGATTCACATGCAGGACTGAACAGAACTCACGCTCCTTCTCATTCTCCCTTAGCCGAACGCAGTAGCCAAAGCCCCCGAGCCCTTCTTCCGCTCAATTTCTTTGTGTCACCGGACTCCAGTTGAAGCAGCGCACACATGAATCGTTCCAGGAAACCCTAGACGCCCAACTTTATTTTGTCTGTTCAATCCGACCGTCCGCATGAGCTCAAGCTGTCTAGATCTCTTGCGCTCGACCCCTGCGACCTGACGCCTTACCAGACTGACCCAATCTCCACAACTTCGATCTAACTTGATCGATTCGTCAATGTTACTCTTTCTACACTAAAATAAAATGTTATACATTTCTATCTTTTTTATTTTAATGATAGGTATCCAAGACCCTCACCTTCATATCTTTGATCTGGCCAGGAGAAAAAAACAACGAGAATAGATGAAGGCCTGCACCGTCATAACTTTTATTCGGCCAAGATAAATAAATTATACGAAGACCTCGCGCCATCATATCTTTGATCTGTCCGGGATGAACAAAGGCAAGTGCCTACCTGATACTCTCCTACACGGGGGGTGAGATGTCGGGAGATTACCGAAATTTAAAATGGAAAAAGACCCCACATAATTAATAAAAAAAATAATAACAATAATAGAAATGATAAAATCATATATATTTAATTCAATATTTTAACCAAAAGAAAAAAATGTTTATCATTCCAAATGATTATTAGTTAACATACTAAATGACATATACTCAAAACTTTTTTTTAAAAAATTAAAGGACCTTGCTATGATGAAAGGCCAACTGCTTACAAAAGAGGAGGATGGTTCTGAAGACCTTTGAAATTTAATTTCAATTCCATCCCTTGAAGTAACTATCTCTTCAGATGCAGTTTCTACATCCAGTTTGAATTTAGACTTATCAAAGATGGGTTTTGAATCTACTAAAGACGGGGATAAAGATATTTCTCTAGCTATTGCTGATATTGAACAATTAGGCTCTGGTGACATCATTTAGAGATCATGCTCACCTCATTTTACCCACTCTTTAGTAATTACAAACATCAGCCATGCAGTAGTTTAAATGACCTTGATGGAACTATCAACTCTTCATAAGGAGAGTCTATCTTGCCCAAGCAGCTATTAATCAGGCCCCTTCAAATGAGGGAAATAAAGTAGACCTTAGCAATATGTACAAACCTGAAAACTATTTAGACAGTGTTATGACTAATGATTTAAGTAGGAGTGAGAAAGATGCAACTGTACATACAAAGGAGTGCAACTTCATTACATATATATCATCATTATGGAATGAGTTAATGTTACTAGATGATGACTTATCTAGGATACTCAGTGACAATGAGACCAAAATGCTTCTGCTGCGCTTTCAAGATCATAGATTTCACAAAATACCAATCAATCTAGGTTTTCCTTTGCTAGGCAAGAGGATCATGTCAAATTAGTAGAACCTTCTATAAGAGATATTGAAGATTTGAAGAGAGGTATTATGTTAAAAGGTTCACGGGCCAATAATTTTCAAAATGGTTCCACAGACGATGATTTTTATGGCTATTGACCTCAACTATATCGAGTGCCCACTGAGATGGTTGTAATAATAAATAATCCAGTATTGCTACGAGATTGACTAATAGCATGAAAATGAGTCCTTTTGGGTTTAATAACCCTTATTTTGGTAGAGCTGAATATAGATTTCACATTCTATGTTTAGGAAATGTATACAACATAGAATTTGGCATGTAATTGTTGTTTGATGTCTTGCAACATTATATTTTCCATAAGCATTGTAACAATGGAGATGACTTGATATATGATGCATGCAAATCGGACCTTATATGTTGTTTGTATAGACAAGTCTCACAACCTAGAGAAAATTAATATACTGAAATTCAAAACTAGTGTTAAATTCTCTAAGGAATTAATAGTCCTATAATTCATTAAGATTCACTCAAAGAAATAATAACCCATAGCACTAGAACACTTGGTTTATATAGGAGAAGGGGGTAGCAGATCAATGGTCGATTAGACATTTACTTAGCACTCATACAATATATTATTGCATGGTGGAAGCCTTCTAAAGACCAAAATATATGTGTAATCATAATAAGTGGTTCTTTTTCTAATGGCAAGAGACAATTTTTGGATTGAATTATTAGCAAAAAGGGACCATCGTTGATTCCTTACAATTGCCAAAAGTTTCTTACAAAAGCAAAGGTTGAAACTACTTGATTACTTCGTTATATGTCTGACAAAATACAACCAGTCTAAACAGCATTACTTGTCGCTCAAACGGGTTCCAATTCACTAAACTATTTATCCTACACAAATAACCTTCAATGTCTTGATCATCCTGCACTCTATTTATTTAACTTGCTTAATCGGTCTGCCTAGTCAAATCAGCAACAAGAAATCCCAAGTATGGGTTGTTGTTTCGCATGTGCTTCGATCTTTACATTAAGCTCGCAATGCGAAATCTGAGAATGCTTTGCGAATTTGTTAAAAATGCTCAAACACTTCAATGATGGTTGTGTTGATAGGAAATTTTAATCGGAAAGAGCTATTTAATTTTAAAAATGCCCTTAAAACTCTAAAATCATTCAGTCATAACCTAAACTCAAATCTTACTAAAAGTCTAAATTCTTAAAACTAAATCAATCACCAAAAAACTTAAAATCAAAATTCATTCACACTTTGCAATAGGTTGGTGATGATGATAAATTGATGAATAACTTCAACTCATAATGAGCAGATGTCTTGTAGAATGTATTACTATAATTCTGATATGCCTTGGAAGAAAAATCAGTGAAGAAATAATAGAAATCTGCAGGATTACTTGAAGCAATTGTTGATTTGAGCTTATCCTTCAAAGCCAAATAATAAGATACAGGTGATATGCAATTAGAGGGTAGATTGACTCTCCAAACATCGTAGATGTTGCTAAGCGCCTCCAAGAAAAGAATTACAGCAAAAAATCAAAACATAAATACATAATAAAAACAAACAACATAACTATCCCTAAATAAGCTCTCCCGATTCCCCCCCCCCCCAACACACACACACACACAACCCAAAAAAATAACCCTCTTGCCTTAATTAATTCCCTCACCTATTTGAATTCAAATAAGAAAAAATTTCCTAAATAATTCCCTCCTTATTCCTTTTCCTCATAACATAATAAATTATTGCTTTGTTGAAAACCCCCTCCCTGGTTCGGTTTCTGCTGGATCAGCCCTTGCTGGGTCGGCCCCCCCCCCCCAAAAAAAAAAAATCTTGTCCTTAAGGTTGAAGGATGAAAATTGCTTCTTGACCACCTCATATGACTCCCATGTGGCTTCATAATCACTTCCATGTCCTTAGTCAATGTCGCAGGTAGTGAGGGCGAGGGTGTTTGTGATCTCCGATAGCATGACTCGGTTGTGATACATGGAATATCGGGTGTATCGATGATGATGCTGGTAACTTCAGACGATAAGCTACTGGCCCAATGCTTTTTGTCACTTCATAAGGCCTAAAGTAACTTGGGGATATCTTCTAATTCTTGCTTTTGGCTTGTGTCTTTCATTGATATGGTCTCAGTTTCAAATAAGCTCTGTCCCTGACTTCGAATTATACTTCCCATTTGTGTTCATCTGTCTTTTTCTTCATAAGTTGTGCTATCAGCAGATGCCCTTTGACTTATGTTAATATCCTATCCCTCTCCTCCAACTACTGATTTGCACTGGATACTGGTGTAGTGCTCTGCCCGTAGTGTATCAGATGGAGTGGGTCGCTCCCATATTAAATCTTCAAGGTAGTTCGCGTGGCTGTGTGGAAAGATGTATTGTACCAATACCCTGCTCATGCTAATCATTTGGCCCACAGTTTTGGTTTGTCAAATACAAAACAATGCAAGTATGTCTCTACGCTCATGTGGACCACTTCTGTTTGGCCATCCGTATGTGGGTGATATGCCATGCTCCTTTTTAGGACTGTCCCTTGCATCTTGAATAACTCTCTCCAAAAGTGGCTGAGGAATACTTTGTTTTTGTCTAATACTGTAGATTCTGGAATGCCATGTAAGCGCACTACCCCCCAAATAAAGGCTGTGGCAATAGAAACAATGGTGTAGGGATGTTTGAGCGGAATGAAATGGGCATATTTATTCAGTCGAGCTACCACCATTAGTATTACAAAAATATCCCTCCGATCGTGGCAAACCCTCAATGAAGTCACACCTTGCTACCATATCTTCCACATACCGATGCATTCCCACCCAATATAACTCCGTTGATAATCGGTTGTATGTCTTCTATACTCCCGAATGTCCCCTTATTTCACTGCCATGAAACTCCTACAGTAGTTTGGGAATGTATCCTGAGGTTCGTGGTAGCACAAACTTCCCCTGCTAGAGTAGCTGTTCCCCCCTCAGAGCATAACCTAGATGATTGTCCAGGTCCTTCCGCAACTCTTCCCTTATCTTCCTCAGCCTTTCATTCTGCTCACTCTCTGTTCGTACAGTACGAACAGTTCAAATCATGATCAGATCATATAGTACGATCTTATAATCGTATTAGACAAACCAATTATGATTTGAACTATTCGTACTGTACGAACAACTTCGTACTGTACAATTAGATAAGAAAATTGGGTTCATATCATTGACAGTCATTTGGTGACTATCAAGTGATGATTTTAGGGTCAATGATGTGATCACTATACCAAAGCATCGTGATGGATTAGGTTTGAAGTTTGGAACAAAATTTAATGATTTGTTTGTGGAGATTGGATTTTTTTTTTAATTTGGAGAATTGACCTCACTCAATAATAAGGTCAACAAATGGACCTCCAACAGGTGCGATGAACTTAAAAAGAAAATCACACATGTTGGTGTTGACTGATGCGATCTACTAAATCCCGAAAATTGCTTGATGTTTGAGGTTTGATTGGTTTGAGTTTTGGATTTGAAAATACATGCTTTGATTTGAAACTAGGATGGTGCCATGAGAAGCTTACTCCACCATTAGTAGGTTTGAAATTGACTTGAAACTAAAAGTGAATGAATTTTGGAAGAGAGAATATTCTTCTCCTTCTCAAATGACTACAACAACTCGCCATTGTTTCGTCGGGGATTCAAGGGCTGTCGTGCATATCGTTTTCTCAAAGAAAGAAGGGAATTTTGGCACAGATAACTTTGTTTTAATTTTCTTGATTTTGAGGATAGGAAGCACGAAGACTCACCTAACCTAAATCTAAAGAATGACTAAGCTATGATGGAGCCCAACAGGTTTCAATCTAATAATAACAAGTCAAGGTCTAAGGCATTGTTTAAAATTGCACAATATGAGGCTCTCCTTGAGGCCTGCCTAAACGCAATTCTAGTGAAACACGCATCGAGGCTTATGCCTCGAGCTTTTTTTATGAGGCTTGCACCTCAGCTTGGTTGAGGCACGCCTAGCTTTTCTTGTGTGAGGCGTACGCCTCACTTGATTTATATTAAAACTTACCTAAATCCTAAACTAAAGTCCTGAACAAATCATGCCTACATGCACCCCCAAGCCGCAACAACTTCCTCTCAACTGCCTCGACCTCCAACCCATCGCATTTGTTGTAGCCACTACCATCATAGCCGCCATCGGGAATCACTTGAAAGCTGCATACTATCACCACCAACTCCTAAAAATTTTGGAGTATTATTCTCATCTTTATGTTAATGATAAATATTTATGAAAGAGAAAGATGATTGATATAAATGAAAAAAGAAAAAAAGATTGAGAGGCATTGAACTCCACGGAATGAGGCAGGGGAGAGACTAATTTGTTTTGACGACGACGCAAATAAAGAGCCCCTCAACGATGACAGCATAGATGATTTTTGAGTTGTTATCAATTATGCTAGCTTTTTTTAGGAATTAAATGTTGATGAATAGGAAATCGAGAAAGAAGGAATTTGGAGTTGAATTTAATGTTATAGGATTTTCTTACGTAATTTTTATATTTCATATTGTTTTGCTCTTGTAATATTTGGATTTCAATTCTATTTCACACAATTTATCACTTGCCACTTCAGTTTGTGCAATTTTTTGTTTCATATGTATGTCAATTTATTACATCATAGTTCAATAGAAAGCTGAAAGTTGACATCTGATACCCACTTCCTCAACCCGAATACCTGAAACACATTATGAATACCTAACATGATTTGACAGAATAATCTATAAATAGATTTTCCCATATTTTTAATCACCTCAAACGGTCCTATGTATTCCTAGGACTTTGCTATTATTTCCAAATATGCCTACTCCAAATCTTGCCTGAATGTCTAACAACGGATATTACAGCTAAGGCATGGGTAGTGTGAGACAGAGAGCTTAGTGTGGGATGACTGTTGTGTGAGTGGGACGTGTGTGTGAGGGTGAGCAAATGGGTTCGGGTTTGAGTGGAGTGAGTTTGAGGGAATATGAGGGTTGTGAGGTAACCAGGTAATCAGTTAGGTTCGGTACTTTTTAGGCTCTCTTTTTTATTTATTTTTACCTTTTACCTTTTTTTATTGTCTTTTTGATTTTTTGAAAAAATTGTCAAAGGATAGCTTGAGTGGACATTAGTCCTACCCCCCCTTATCATTTTATTTTCATCAACAAGAAAACTTTATCCCACTACATGGAGTTTTCATTAATTTTTATTAAGATTCCAATTTTCATTTAAGTCTAATAAAATAAGGTCATTTTTAATACTAACATGGGCTTTACCGTTGGGTATTTATAAATGAAGTACTTATAAATGAAGTACGATACACATGCATCAAGGCACCAATTGTGTCTCCAATAATGCACAAATCGTTCCTTCTCTCTCCATCATATTCCAAATTTTCGACTGCGTTCACTTACTCGCCCCATCTGGTCACCCTAGAGTACACGCTTGTCAATATGTATCTTTTACATCTTTCTCAAGATGCCACTTGCCAAAATCACATTATAACGCTAGTCGAGGTAGATCACCATTTTAATGTATAATAATTGACTTGCCATTAAATTATGCCGTCTCATTCACTGTAATAATGAAAAACTCAAAAAGTTAAAAAATTTCCAAAATATTTTGATTGTCACCCGAGGGGCACATATGCTACTACTTGCCACTATAGTGACCCAACTAGAGTGCTCGCAAGGCAATCTCACTTGCCTAATACATAGTACAGTAACATCAAGAAAGAAATTAGAACATGAAAATTAAGATAACAAACTCTCTCGAAAATGAAATGTTATCAATAGAATTTTTTTTTACATATAACTCAAAGAGCACACAATGCATCATTACAATAAAAGAAAGCTGACACAAGTCTATTCAGCGCCACAAAAGACTTACACATGGTCTCTTGCCATCTCTAGCATCAATCCTCCTACGCCTGCAAAATAATCTTAAACAAAATTCTAAAGATCAACAATGTTGTTGCCTTCATTGATCAATGTTGTTGCCTTCATTGGTGGTAGGCCATCCTTGTTTCCCACCTCAAAGACATGGCCTCCCTCTTCAAACCAATGATTTCCCTCTTCAACTCAACGACCTCCTCCAAGGTCCTGCATGCAAGCAGGCTGTTGAATTCACTGACCACAACATGAATATTCATCTTCTCCAATATGCTAAGTTGCCCGACAACATACTCTAGTGTGACCAACCCTAGGAAAGGGAAGATTTCGGTGGAGCGACTAGAGAACACCAAGCCTATGGGCTTCTACTTATATGCCTTATAAATGTGTTCCTCCTTCTTAGCCATGGTCTCTACCCGCTCAAGTGCCAAACTCATCCCCGTGAGTTCTGTCACTCTCGAAGGCTCTACATCACTCTCGAAGGCTCTACATCTTGAAGATTTGGTGTAAACGATGCCCCTATGGTCAATAACTAAAGGTCGTTAATGGAAAAAAAATAGTCTGAGAAGGTCGAGGGAAGTTAAATAAGATGTTCATGCAATGTGGTCCCTTTTGTATACCGGAGTAGCACCTACTACTTAGAAGTTGTCATGTCTTCCTTGCTCGCCAGGTGCCACAACAACCTGCTTAAGGAAACACAGACTAGCATCTCTCTCACAGTGAGCACCTTCTTCTGTGATATCATTATTCGCAAATAATTGAACTTATCTATCATTTTGTTACCTGTCACGGGTAGGGGAGCCTGAATACTCACCCCAGCCTCAGTAGAGGCTATGTGCTTAGTCCGGGTCTTTACTGTTGGGTGCCCTAGAGGCCGTTGCCTCTTTATTCGCATATCAAGGATCTCTTCATCATTGCCTTTAGAGGAGAGGTTAACGCTCACATACGGCTCAGCACCATTGTCACCAATGGCTGCTCGACCACTCCAGTCAAGGAGGTCAACTAGTTGACCGCCTCAATCATCACGTTAAGTTCAATCTTATTTTTCTTTGCCGGGGGGAAGGGCGGGATGACGACGAGTCCACAAATCTTAGACGCGACTTTGGCACCATTATCAACCTCCTTGCTCGGCAAAGGCCTAGTTGCCTTCTTCTCCAATCTCTAAGCTTGGCTATAATGAAAGGCAACTTTCTTAGTACTCCTCACATGAGGTCAGGCGTGGACATCATGATTCATTTCTTAATACTTGTTGGTTCTCTGATTTCCAAAAGAAAAGAGTGAAACTCTCCAAATGCGGACCAACTATTTATCAAGAGCCAAAGAAGAGGTGGCATTACGTCATCGTCGTCAATATGGGGTAAATGTAGTCATCGAGGCTACAATAAAACATGACTGTAACTTTATGTTTACATTCCTGTTTCATGTTCGATAGTCGCATTTAAAATCATTAACTTGTCCTTTTCGTCACTTGGCTATCAAAATGTTTAGTGAATTAGAGAACTAAATGTATGCTCGCATAAGCCTTCACAAGTATTTAGTAGGTAGTCAACAAGTTGTATCAAATGAACTCGCTTTTAAAGGGGACTCATGGGAGGAACTCACCTAACAAATCCAAGATGCGCTACTTGCCTGAGACTTGTTGGAAAACTCGCTCCAAATGCAGACCAACTATTTATAAAGAGCCAAGGAAGAGGTGGCATTACGTCATCGTCATCAATGTGCGGTTAATGTAGTCATCGAGGCTACAATAAAACATGACTGTAATTTTATGTTTACATTCCTGTTTCATGTTCGATAGTCACATTTAAAATCATTAACTTGTCCTTTTCGTCACTTGGATATCAAAATGTTTATTGAATTAGAGAACTAAATGTATGCTCACATAAGCCTTCACAAGTATTTAGTAGGTAGTCAATAAGTTGTATCAAATGAACTCGCTCTTAAGGGGGGCTCATTTGAGGAACTCACATAACAAATCCAAGATGTGCTATTTGCCTGAGACTTGTGGGAAAACTCGCTCCAAATGCGGACCAACTATTTATCAAGAGCCAAGGAAGAGGTGGCATTATGTCATCGTCATCAATGTGGGGTCAATGTAGTCATCGAGGCTACAATAAAACATGACTGTAACTTTATGTTTACATTCCTATTTCATGTTCGATAGTCGCATTTAAAATCATTAACTTGTCCTTTTCGTCACTTGGCTATCAAAATGTTTAGTGAATTAGAGAACTAAATGTATACTTGTATAAGCCTTCACAAGTATTTAGTGGGTAGTCAACAAGTTGTATAAAATGAACTCGCTTTTAAGGGGGGCTCATTTGAGGAACTCACCTAACAAATCCAATATGCGGTACTTGCCTAAGACTTGTGGGAAAACCCGCTCAAAATGATCAACTAATGCTATTGCTCGAGCCTATCATGGAGGTTGTCCTTCACAGAGCAAATTGGGGATTCCTCACCAAACTTGCTTCTTGCGCCTGCCACATACTTGGATCATCTCCCAATTAGATGTTCTCTTTAAAGTCGTCATCCTCTTACAAACTCACCAAACTCAGTTATAGGAAAGCACATACTTGTGGGCCCTTAGCTAACCTTTCCATGACTCTAACCTAGATTTCTTCCTTCCTGCAACAACATCTTACTCACCTCTATATTTTAAGGTGATTCAATACCTCCCACTCTAGTTGTTGATAACATCAACGAGTCTACTTGTTACGGGCACCCTCATCTGAGCACTTGCACAAGCATACTCTCTTGCTCGACACTAGTAGACTCACTACTACGCACTCGACGCTACTAAGCTTACCTAGAGATAGATCACTAGAGTTCTCCAGGCCTTTCCCTCCCATAGCCAACCTAGAGAAGACGCATGTCTAGGGTAGTATGTGTAACATTATAATGGTATTTTGTGTGGCATTACATTTTTTTTACTTTTTGATATAGCCTTTTTTGTAGACCTCAAGACTCTATAAATAAAGAATGATGAGTAATTGGAGACTTTTTGATTGATTCTGGTGGAACCTATGCTAGATTGAGATTCATAGCTTTCTTAAGCATTCTACAGATTCTCTCTTCCTCTCAAGCTCTCTTTCCTCTCTTCATTCTCATACAGGTTCCAAATCACTTGCTCACAAAGCCGACTTGTTAGTAGGGTCGTGTATCATCTACGAATAAAATATGATCGAACAGCGTTGTCGTCTTCAGTGCAGATGAAATTGTCGTTGGTAATTACAATGACGTAATTAACGTGGCTGAAGGTGTCTCGTTTTAGGTGATGAGGAACAACATTATCAAGGTGTCCATGATAAGGCATTTATGATGAAGGTGACCATTGTTAGAGAAGAATTTGCTTCAACCATTATCAGTGATGACTTTTTTGATTTGGTTGGACACAATATGTCAAAGTCATTGGTTACCATGAAGATACCATAGGTGAAAGTGGCACCAAGTTGAACATAAAGGAGAGAGGCGCTGGCTAATGAGAATCTTTTGCTACCCTGTAATTTATCTTCTTGTTCGAGTAAGAGCTTAAAATAGTCCTCTCACTATTAGTAAATATCAATTTAGTCCAAACTTTTATAATGACCCAATATATTTTACTAACTATTAAGAAATGTCTCAATCTGATTCACATGTTAAAAATAACAGTTAAAGTTAACTTCAATAGTTACATGTGAGGGTATTTTGGGTATAAAGGTGTATGTGAGAATATATTATTATTTTTTATATATTTTATTATTTATTATATTAAAATTAATAAAAAATCAAAAATGAAAGGTAATCAACTAAATAACAAAAGTGAATAGTTAATAAATGTTAATTTTTATTGTAATTTTTATATTTATTTTAATATGATGAATGACAAGATATATAAAAATGATAATATAATTTCACATATACTCTAATATCTAAAATGTCTTTATATTCTAACTGTTAGGATTAATTTTAATTGTTATTTTTGACAGTAGGTCTAAATTAAGATATTTTTGATAGTTAGGGATTACATTGGGTCATTATAAAGGTTTTAGATTAAATTGGGTATTTACAAATAATTGGGGTTTATTTTTGATTTTTCCTCCTATATGTAGGACAGTTGGAGAGAACGAAGTGGTGGTGCTACTACGAGGCGATGGGTAGAGTGGATGGGATGGGACTTGGTTACGCTGGATGTGGAGAAGTGGGGCTTTGTGGCTGTGTATTTCTCCATATGCAAAGGGAGAGATTTTATGTTAAGTTGGCATTTGCTGTAGGTCAGCGACTGCGTTATTTGGGCGGAAATAATGTTAGTATATTATAACACTTAAATATTTAATAGAAATTGTAACCTCCCACCAAAAAAAAAAAAAAAAAAGGGATACTGATTTGACTACTTCAGGTAATTAATGGAATCGCAGGGCAATTAATTGGCCCATTATTCATTTTATTCAACCAGATAGTATTTAATTTACTAAAATTTTTTCTGTAAGAGATGAGCATTTAACTTGCATTTAAACAGATAAAGTTCATCATGTAGTGAGCTTTGGCAGGCGTCACCAATGAAAAATTTAGTAATCGCCTGACTATTTCTAAGCTGATTTTTGATTTGATAATTTAGTTTTCATTACGAACTCCTTTGACCATGTGTTCTCTTTGGCTTGTTATGCATATATGCCCATCCTTACGTATCATTCATCAGAATTGTTTTTTTACTGTGTTTCAGCGATGTGCTAACACTGGTTGGGGCGCTGAGGATGGTGACAAATGGGGCCATGACAAGTATGCTGCTCCTCCAAAGAGCCACCTAAATTCAACCAATGATAAATTCAAAATGGATGAATACAAACCTCGATCTCGAGGCAAAGACGGGAGACATTTTCATGCAGGGCACAAAATGATATAACCCCACTGATACTTGATATGTAGGGGCAAATTTATAAGTAACTGTTGGTGTTGTCTCGAATTTGATTTGACCATTCGCTACAAGAAAATGGGTCACCATTTCTTGTAATTGATTAATTTGCAAAAAAAAAAAAAAAAAAAGGATGTAATCAATCATATAATTTCTACAAAATATATGTTAGAGTTGCATTGAATTTGGCTCGGCTTTTATTTGTTCATATCCTTGATTGTTATACATTTTGCAGATATGTCGGGAGTTCAAGGGGGCAGCGGCCCGTTGCGAGGTCAGCTTGCGGGATCAAGGGGCAGCGCCCTTGTGGGATTTTTCAACCACATAGTTCCACCCGTGCTGATATGATATACACCATTCACAAGGCTTGCATGCATAAGAATAACATATATTTGATTATTATTATTATTTTTTAAAATATTTTTAGATGTTTAATTATTTTGAAAATAGAACAGTCACCTGAATTTTCGCACTATGTTCGCTACTAACCTTGGGTCGAAACTGATGACCTCATCTAGTACAATATCACCTTTGATCTCATCGTGCATCACACTTTCAAACGGTAAGATAAGTTAGCCTATTTGATATTCTATTAAAAATAAAAATAATAAATATCTTTTTATTTCGCATTAAAACATATGAGTTTGCATATTATAAAATTATAATGTCTAGATTTAAATATTTATATTTATATGTATTGTATTCAAATCTAAACATCACATTAAAAATATTATTAATAATCTAAAATAAATATTTATTTCATGCAAGAACAGGGATATTATTGACGCCGAAGTTGAATAAAGATGAACATAAAAAGTTTGGTATTAAATATATAACTATTTTTTATAAGTACTAAAATAAATTAAGAAAGAAAGTACATAACCTTGCCGATGTATTTTTATTTTTTCTTTTCATGACTGTAAAATATAAATCGAGCTTTTAATGGGCTTTTTTTTTTGAGTAGTATGAATTAAATTTGGATATGATGAAAATTCTTCTTTTTTTTTCTATGAACAAAAAATTACGAAAAAGTAATGGAGAGCATCCTATTCCGTTCCATTACCATTTTTTTATATTGACATTTGGTTAGATTTTTAACTTTAAAGCAGTATCAATTAAATGATCTGTTAATCAATGATTTTAGAAGATGTCTGACGAGATTAAGACGATGCACAGATATTTTTTGAATCATGAGTATCTTAGATAATTCTTTTAATATTTGCAAAATGATGGCTCTAACTCAAGCTTTAACTAATAAAAATATCTAATATTAAAATTAAATTAAAATATATTTTACTTTATTATATATGTTAAAATATAATCAAATTTGTTTTAACTCATTCATATGCTTTAGATCATGTTATGAAAATTGTAAATTAAAATTACATGACATATGATCTTTTTTTATTAATTGTTATTTAAATTATAATTAAAATGTTATTTAATGTAAATTTACGTTAAAATTAGATAATTATCTTTTAATATAATTTAGTCAAATGAATCCTGAAAATAATTAAATTGCTAATTTTTAAATTTGTAATTTATTTTAATGATTCAATTTATATTTTTATATAGTATTGTCACTTTATTACAATATAAATAACTTTATATTATGAATATTAAATTTAATGCTTCCTCGCCAATTCTGCTTGTCCTTGCTATTTTCTTGCTAGCCTGAGATATGAATACGTATCAGTGGTGGTATCTGCTACAATTGTGATGAAAAATATGTTTTCGACAATAAATGTGAATGAACCCTCACGTTCATGGTCGAAGATCCTACTTGGGAGGTTGAGCTATTATTTTATAAGTCATATCCCAACTTTATTATTGAGAAAAGGATCTTCAAAGGTGAGCTATCCTATGGACACATTTGGCCATGTTATGGACTTATTGGCAACACCCAAACTAGGCCAAGATATCGTAGGAAGTTATGATTATTTATTGTTGAGGGATAGTACTCTCACATATCATAGAAAATTATTATGGGTAATGGGTTGTTACATTAGTAGTTAATGAAATAGAGGGCATTTGAATCATTAGGATTTCAGTCTTTTAAACTCATTGCTTTATCTCTAATTGCTTCTCCTATTTATTATCTAGGCTGAGATATGAATTCATATCATTATATTTAATGAATTCTCACACTACATGCACGTGCGCGCATGCACACATACAGATATATATATATATATATATATATATATATATATATATATATATATATATATATATATATAATCTTAACATTAAAATGAGTATAAAATCTCTCAAAGTTCAGATATAGATTACCTAATTAAAAATTGATAAAAATCTTCCAATTTTCTCTCTCTTTCTCTCTCTCCCTTTCTCTCTAATTGCTCCTCCTATTTATTATCTTGCTAGGCTGAGGTATGAATTCATATCATTATATTTAATGAATTCTCTTTTAATGACTATATTTTAAGTGACACCGTATATACACCTACATAATTAAAATGCCTTTTAACATACATACATATATATATATATATATATATATATATATATATATATATATATATATATATATATATATATATATATATATATATATATATATATATATATATGGAAACAAATAATCTTAACCTTAAAATTAGTATAAACTCTATCAAAGTTGAGCTATGGATTACCTAATTAAAAATCGATAAAAATCTTCCAAATTCTCTCTCTCTATCTTATATTCGCTTAAAATTAAAGTCCTTTAGGGTAAATATAAGGCCTGATCAATATTTCTTGGAGCATGAGCTCTTATACAGACTTATCATTTGCAAGCATCTTATAGACCCCCTACGAGATTTGAGATAAGCTTGTCATTACATATAATGACAAAAGTGAGGTTACAAATTGAAACATAAATATTTTTTGTGTGAAAATTTGTGTTGTTAGATGAGCTTATGTGCCAATAATGTATAGACAATTTATGAAGATTGTAAGCTTATTACAGTCATTGGATTGATTATATAACTATGTTAATTTGGTGCAAAAGATTAAGCAATACTCACTAAAGATTGTGAATTGTGCAATTTTTTAAAAATTATTTGATTGATATAAAAGCTATTCTTTAATTAAAATATTTTTAAATAAATATCAAAATAGAGAGCAACATAATTATCTTCCCAAACCAAAAAACAATTCATACACCAAATAAGTTTGATATTTGAAAATTCTATTGTATTTTTTCCTAGTATACGCAATAATAAGATTTCCATTGAAAGAGTGTGATTTTATATTTTTTATAAATTATTCACCCTGAGTCAATCACCACCTGCAATTAATATATCAAAATATAAGCAAGTGAAATCAAAAAGATATTTTAATAAGTAGAAGAACTAAGGCAACAAAAAAAATGCAGTAAGGGAAAATAATACAAATTGATGTATATAATTCGACTACCTAATGACACTACATTCGCTTAATGAGTCCTTTTCTCAAGATTTCTACTAGTCTCTTTTTCATCAATGTAACACAGGTACATATCTCTTCTTTAAGGATAATGAAGAAACTCACAACACTTAGGCTTCGTTTGGGACGGCTTTCTTATTACTTCTTAAAGCAGCTTTTTAGTATAAAAATTAAATTTTTTGTACTAAAAAACTGCTTTAAGAAGCAATAAAAAAGTTGTCCCAAACGAAGCCTTATACTAAAAGCAAGAAGCAATCCTAACACGCCATTCTCTTCAGTGTATGACATTGGACATGCCCAATATAATAAAATAGGTAATCAAAATTTTTTTTTTGCTAGAAACACTTCTTGAGATCCACAATCCTTCTATTTAGATTAGTAATGAAAGCCTTTAAAATCCATTTAAAAGATGAGGATGTAAGGTTTATAGGAGGAAGATGATTTGATGCAAAAATTAATATTCTCTCTTTAGAATTATGTCACTTAAGGTTTGCAAGTGTTCAAACTTTAGGGTGTCTGCTAGATATGTCCATAATCATGCCCTAGCATTAATCATCATCATTCATATTAAATAATTCCTAAATTATTTTTAATTTAAACTAAATTTTGAATCACTAATTTTTCATACTATATAGTCATGACCATTTTGGCACAATCAACTAAAAATTTGATCATACTCTTTAGGTGATTTAAAACTTGTGGTTTTTACATTAAATTAAAAAATACAACATCTTGTATGATGTAAATCATATAGTATAATTAGTTCAACTTTTGAATTAATCCATTGATGTAAATTGATTTTATTTTGTTTCATTATATAACCAATTAAATTGATCTCTAAGGTTATTTCAAATGGCATGTGACGACCAATGCCACTTGGACCCAAGGTCAACATAATTTGACCAAGACACTACACAAGTGAGTGCAAATTAAGTGTTTTAGATAAATCAAATGAGATTGAATTTTAAATATTTTGAAAATTTGTAAAATAATTCCAAAATTCAAAGGCAATATTAAAGTTAAAGTCAAAGGTTTTGAATTTTATTAAAAACGTAAAATTCAATATTTTCAAAATACTTAGAAATATGTTAAAATTAAAACTTAAAAGTTAAAATTTGAAACTAAGGGTTTTAAAATTTAAAATTTGAAATTTTAAACTTGTATGTATGTCAAAGTCAAAGTCAAAGTCTAGGGTTAAATTCTAAATTTTTTAATTAATTGAGTAATCAAGAAATTTGGGAGTAATTAAAATTTTTTGATAGTTAATTGCGCAACAACAACAAAAACAACAACATCAACATCAAGCCTTTATTCTACTATGTCGGGCCACCTACAAGAATATTTTTTCTCCATTATTCCTATTATGTGTCAAACTCTCATTTAAATCTAATAGATAAGGTCATTTCTAATACATTCTAACCAAGTCTTTTAGGTCTGCCTCTACCTTTTTTAACATAGGCTACATCTACTCTCCTAATTGGGTCATTGAAAGGCTGACATTTTATGTGATTGAATAATAAAAGTTTTTTTTCTCTAATCTTTTTTGCCCTTGGAGCTACTCTAACATTTTCATGTATACACTCATATTCTATCTCTATGTATAAAGCCATTAATGCACCTAAGAATCCTTATATCTTCAAAACTTCGCTTAGTTTAATGCTTATCATTTATTGGCCAACATTTTGCGCCATATAACATTGCAAGTCTTACCATCACTTTTTAAAATTTTCCCTTAAGTTCGAGGGGTCATTTTTTATCTCAAAATAGGCCTAAAGCCTTCCTCCACTTTAATCATCCAACTTGAATTTTACTAATAATATCCCTATAAAAAATAAAACCATGTAGATTTGGGTGTTTCTAGTTTTACGATTGAATACTACATAGAGAATATCACACTACCTTTAAAGACATATAGAATACTCTATAATGGATTCAATAATAAAAATAGAGGTTTAAAAACTATTTTTATTCTCAAATATAGCTAAGAGAATAATATATTGCCTCAAAAAGCTGACATGATATTTTACAAAGATATTTGAAGATAAAAATGGTGTTTAAAAATGTTGCCATTTTTGTAATAAAATATAACAAAGATAATAATATATCATCTCAATAGATGAATATGATATTGGTATTCAAGAATAGAAATAGCAGTTTGAAATTTTTTTTAACATTTTTAGAGGCTTTTCCCCTACCTTGGGAAACTAAGATAGGATTTATAATAAGTTAAGGTTACAAGTTCCCCATAAAAGTAAGCCCTTATGGTTAAATATGTTTTAAGAGGAACGAATTTCTTAAGAATGCTCTTGATAAAAATAGTGGCTAATATTTATTGATTTCAAAGATTTAAGGGAAAGATAAAATTTAGAAATTTTAATGGAGATTGGTTTAAGGTTGTGAAATTCTTTTTAGAGGCAAAAAATGAGCACTAAGATTTTGAGAAACTCAAAAGTGACTATGGTCTCTATTATATTGGGCATTAGTATTTTAGAATTAATATTTATTTATTTAAGCTAATATTTTATTATATAGTTGAGATTTTATTTTTGAATGGTGATTTAAGGTTTTCCTTAGAACCTAAATCTAAGATGAATCATTACAAAGTAGCATCTCAACATATTCTAAAGAATCTTCAAGGCTTCACTCCTCTGAGCTTCATCCTTTAAGCTTCTTTTTTATTTCTTCAGTCCCATAAATTTTACCATTTTTGATTTATAACTCTTTTTTATGAATTACATTTAAAATTCTAAAAAGACTCAACTAAAACCCCTACAAAATAAAGATTAACTTAAATAGTTCATATTCACACTAAACATTCATTCATCACATTTTGACTTAGCAATTTCACAAGTGCTAATCTATCTGCTTTAGTTAGCTATGTTTTCATTTTTATTTTGGGGACTAAGCAATTTAAGCAAGCACTTCCAAAAAATTATTTAGAAACATTTATTTCTTTTTATATCACCCCCCATTTTTAGCCTTGTATAAGCGTTGCCACCTACATAAAATTGGTTTATGAAAACTATCTATAATTTTCATCGATAGAAGTAATACAAACATTCATCATAGTTCATAGATCATAGAAATAATCACCACAATCATTAACAAAAAGCCACCAAAATCTCTCAACCATTATACATATAGCACATGAGAAGTAAGTCATTAAAAACTTTGAATAGTGCTTGTAATCTATCGCTAAAGTTGGTTGTCCTATCAAGAAAGCTAAAGTTTGTGCTAGGTTGTGTGGTTTGGTCATTTATATTAGGTTTTAAAATTCCAATTTTTTTAGTGTTTATTTGTTTAAAGGTCTAAAGAGAATTTTGTTTAAGTTTTAATGCATTAAGTATTTCATTATAACTTTTATGTTTTGGTGTTTAACTTTCATTTATGATTTTAAAGAACATGTTGATCAATGAATTCAAAGTAAAATGTGTTTAATGATCAATAAGTTCTAATGTCACACAAGTGCAATCATCTCATCCAAAAAGATAAGGAAAATGCATGAGTTCGTTTCAAGTGTCTTAGGTATTAAGGTCTCTTTATTTCAAGTGTGTTAAGCATCTTTCAAAAAATATTTTAAGTTTGTTTGGATCCTAAAGATTTATAAGATCGCTAATGAAGTTAAGAATATCCTCAAAGTTATTTTATAGATTTTAAATTTTTAATTATTATATATTTTTATTAGAGAAGTTGTTTAGTTCAAGTTTAGTCTTAAAAGTCCTTTATGCTTATGTGTTTTATGTTGGGATTTAAACGTCGCTTATGTTATCTAATTTTATTCTTTAATTTTATTTTTCCTTAATTTTATTTCAAATTATGAAATTAAGATATATTGAATTACTTAAGAATTTTCTTGGTTAAAGGGGTCATGTATGTTCAATGAATTAAGGTTTGATATTTAACTTCTCAAATGAATTTCAAACATTATGAAAATTAGCCTATGTGTCATTACTAATCCAATAACTCGTCCATGAAAGTTTAGAGTCATATAAATTTAAACTATTTTTTTAATAATTTATTAAATTTAAGGTTAATTTAAGCTTAAATTAGGTTTGACCCAAACCCAAGTTTTACTTTAGGTTTAATGAATAGATTTTGGTCAATTATTATTTTTCCTTAATTCTTTGTTCTGATAAAAGTTCAATGAAAGTTAATTTATATTTTTATCATTTTTATATATTATATTATGAAATTTTGAAAAAAACCATTATTACTAAAAGTTCATATTATAAATGAACGGGTGTTTTCCATTTGGACCACTAAATGATCTAAAACCTTATTGAAATTTTAACTCTGGGTCAGTAATGACCTAAGATAAATGTTTTCAAAGATTAAAGTCATTTAAAATTAAGTTTAGTTTTTAATAATTTTTTTAGTTTATTATTAATGTATTATTTAAGTAATTTTAAAATGCTTTTTATGTGTAAGTAATGAATGCAATTTATTTTTTTTAATTCTATATTACATTAGGAGTTCAACATATTTGAGTTTGTATTTTTATGATTTTTCCATATTTACTTATGAAATTTCAAAGTTTCTAAGTCAAATAGATACTTTATGTGACATGAAGTTAGGGTATGCAATCAATGCAACCAATTGAACTCAAAACTTAATGGGATTGATTTTAGAGGTCCTTAAGAATCTTAAGAGATTCCCCTAAAAGTTTGAACTCATTTAGGTTGTTGGAGAATTTTCTAGAATTTTTTTGATAGACTTAGACCTAGGGCTTGTAGGATTTATTGAGTGAGATCTATTTATTGAATTGGGAAAAATTACTGAAAGTTTGAGATGCGCCAAGAGGGGGGCGAATTGGTACTTTAAAAATAATCCTAAACAAGAGTACTAATTAATTTTTTTAAAATAATGATGATGAAATTCTAAATTACACAGCAGAATATTGATCAAAAAAATTCCCCAAGCAGTTATAATGAAAATTTAATGCAAAAAGTAAAATGTGAAAAATGAAAAAGCACACCAGAGATTTTTATAGTAATTCAGTCAACCTTGACCTACGTCAACTCCCCAGAGTCCTCCACTCCGAGTATTACACTAACACTAAGTGACTCTCATTTTTCTCCCTAAGCAAGGTGGAGAAGCCTTTACAAACTCTCTTCCACCAACCCGGTGCGGCAGAGGATCGAAGCTCCTTTAACAAGCAGAGAACTTTGACTCCTTTTTCTCCATCATGGAGAAGGAAGAGAAACTCAACTACTATTTCTCCCTCCTGGAGAAGACAGAGAATCTTGAGGACTGGACTAAGAAGCCTCTCTCGCTAGAGAGCTCCTAAAGGATTCACCAAGGCCATAGGAGGAGTAAGCGTGCAGCTAGTTCAGAGCAACCGTGTGATCCCCTCACACTGCTTCTCTCTCACGCTCAAGCTCACCTTCTCCTTCCTCTCACCAACCCTGATTTTTTTCAAAAGCTCCCTCTCAGAGTTCCTCCTTCAGTCACGTTCCTCTCTCAGCCTTTTTGTAAAAAGAATTAAAACATGGCTTTTATAATAGGCTTTAAGAAACCCTAAAAATTCAAGTTGATTGTCACTATTCATATAATACGATCCAAGTTTGTACAATAAGATCAGTTCAAAACTAGTCCCTTCCAGTACGATGCAAATCGTCAGTAAAATGAACAGTTCAAATTTTATGAATAAATCATACAATATGATATATTTAATTTCTTCTATTTATATAGGACGATTCCTATGACGACCGAAAGTCATCTTTGCCACTCGTCCTGTACTATTCTCATCGTACAATATGATTAGTTATTTTTAGGCAAATCATCCAATATGATATGAATATCATATAGTATGATTAGTTCAAAAATTATAGCTTTGTCTGTTATGATCTTCGGGATGACCAAAATCATCTATGCTAGTCATTTATTATGATCGATATTATACAATATGATTAGTTCAAAAATCATGGTTTCACTTGGTATGATCTTCGGGATGACTATATTTCATCTATGTTACTCATCTGGTATGATCGAAATCATACAAATCATATGGTACAATAGACTATCATTAATTAAACCATAATTTAATTAACTAATCAGGGGGTTAACTTTAATAAGATTTTAAATTTTTATACAATATGATTTACATCATACAGTACAATTAGTTTAAAAATTAATTTTGAAATCTTACTTAAATTAATCTGGTGGCTAGGGTTTTGATAATGAAATGAATTATACAGTATGATTAGTTCACAAAATATGAGTTTTTAATTAGCTGTTGAACTAATCTTTAAATCAACTGATCATATAATATGATTTTAAATCATATAGTATGATTAGTTTAGAAAACTTTAATTAAAAAAAAATTCTCTCTCCCCCTGTGTGTGTGCACGGTCACCCAATTGCATACACTCTAATATGACATTACTCAAGAAAATAGAAAATTAAAGAAAATAAAAATACAGACTCTTTTGACTTAAAATCCTAAGCTACCTAATCTTGAGTATTGTACTTACAATCATTAGTGTACAAGACACAAATAATATCCAATATATTTCCTGAGAATATATAATTCAATCAATAAGCTTTGTCATCATCAAAATCACAGGCTAGGGATTCTAAATTTGTAACAATCTCACCTTTTTTTATGATGGCAAACAAATTTGGTTGAAGTGTAGCTTGAAAGATTTTTAATCCTAAGCTCCCCATTACTAAGTAAAAGATGTTAGAAAATAGGGGATGCCTACCTCTTTTTGTTTTTTTTTTTTGTTAAAAAAAATAGAAAAGAAAAATACACAATAAAAAATAAGAATTTCTATTAAATAAACACAAGCACACATACAGCAAAAAAATATATAATAAAAGCTAAACAACCAAACATTTTCTCCCCCAACAAACACAAACTACTAGTAAGGTGGATCCTGATCAGGTGGTGGTGGTGGCGGCTGAAAGAACTGATGGATGGAGGCAAATGGATTATCTATCGAGGTAAATCTTTCTCTAAACCATCGCATGTCATCCTCGTGCTGCTGATGTTATTGTTGGATATGATATTCTTGTCAAGTTTCTAGTACTTGAGTCACAAAATAATATCATCCAGAGGGTTGGCAGGGTAGGCAAGTGCAGGTGGTAGTATTGGTGGTTATACTCCTGCAGGAGCAACATCCCCTTCTTTATCAAAATCCAGCTCAGCGTGCTCTTGCCCTCGTGAAAAAGGATACAAAAATAGGTATTTGTATAGAAAATAGGGACGTTATCGGGTGGAGCAGGATAGGTGAGTTGGTATTTGTGGTGAAGGATATAGGCTATGATATGTCTTAAGGCTACATTTTATTTTCTATGGGTATTTGGATGTCAAATATGAGTCATGTTGTGAAAATAGTTTAGAATCATTTGAGCATCATCGAATTGAGTATTCGACATTATTAGGTAAGTGACAAAAAAAAGAATTGGTGTTATGTTAACCTGATCTCCAACTTTGCATATAATAGAAGTGCGAAGTACATGCTGGATTATATGAGCATTTTGATTTATAGTTTGGACTAGGGGTTAGGATTGATTTGCAGACACATTCCTAATGGTTAAGTTAACAATAGTCCAGCCAAAATCATGTGAGATCATAGATTGAGGGCAAGTTTCTTTAATAGAAAGACCTATGTGTTCTTCTAAATCAGCTTTAGTGATTACTACATTTTTGTGGCAGATAAAAGAGGTCATGGTGGAGACTTCGAGATTCATCCTAAGATTTGCTAAGAATTCATATAGAAGTTCAGAATTATAAGGAAAAGCTAGGGTAAGGAGGAATTAGAGAGTAGTGGAGGTGAAAAGGGTCATCACCTCAAAGTTTAGGGCATGTTGGTTTAGCATTCGGGAGGGTGTGATTCTTTCCTCTTTATATTTGTGACATGCATCTTCATTTACGATAGAGAGGAAGCGATCATCACAATAATGAGAGGAGGAGCTCCCCAGATTCATTCTTCCACGCTTGCTTTTACCGACCATTGAATAGGAAGGATTAAAAAGTAAAAATGCGAAGGAAGTTTGAATAATTTGAACCAGTTTAACCCTCCAATTTATAGAATTTTGGCTGCTTGTACAGTACGATCAAGAATCATATAAGAAATAATTTGTTTAGATGATCTGTCAGAAAAACACTCAAATTGTACAGTACAATCAAAGTATCATCCTGGATGATCTTAAGGAATTTCATTCATCTTGAGGGGACATCTGTACGGAGTTTGAAAAAAAGTATCGTATAGTACGAATAGGTATTCGTATAGTATGAAGTAGAATTATTATCATACTGGATGAATTGAATTCATCCCAATCCAGTTTGACATGCGTATCATATAATACAAAGGGAGGTATCGTAAAGTATGAATGATAATAATTTAGTACCAAATGGATTAAATTCCTCAACAGTTAGCGACATATGGATCATATAGTATGAATGGATGTTTGTACAATATGATATATATATTAGTGATCTAATCTAGATCGTTGATTAAACAGAGGCAGTGATTTGTGCATATTATATAGTACGAATGTGGATCATATAATATGATGAGGGAAGAATTTTAGAGTTTTCTGTGACTCAGTGTGGTGCGTGTGTGATGATCAGGAAACATCTAAAACCAAATTTTTTTTTGAAAAATAAATAATAACAAATAAAAAACACACTAACAGATACATGAACAACTACATGCAATTTAAACAAATATGAATGAATGCTTTCAAATGCAATATATTTTTTTTAGTTCTCCTAGATTTAACATGAATGTCTATAACACCTAGTTTTGTCCTCAATGCGCTAAAGGTTTAATAGGCTAAGTGTTTTGTGAAGATGTTTGCCAATTGGTCTCCTGTAGCTATATGGTATAATTCTATATCTTTCTTAGCTACATGATCTCTTATGAAGTGATGCCTAATATCTATATATTTTATGCGGGAGTGTTAAATTGGGTTTTTGGATATATAAATTGCACTAGTGTTGTCACACATAATTGGAATGATTCCTATAGGTAGTCCAAGAACTAAGACTTGAGCAACACAGCTCCCTACTACTATGTATTCTACCTCAACTTTGGAGAGTGCTATTAAGTTTTACTTTCAACTGGATTAGAAAACTAAGGATTGTCCTATGAATTGGAAAGTTCCAGAAGTACTTTTTCTATCTACCCTAGATCCTATAAAATTAGAATCTAAATATCTTAAGATTTTAAAAGAAGTGCTGTGTCGAGGATACTATATTCCTAAGTTTGGGGTGCTTAATAGGTATCTAAGGATTTTATTAACAACAGTCATGTGTGATTCTTTTGGATCAGATGAAAATCTAGCACATAGATAAATACTGAATATTACATCTGGTCTACTAGTAGTTAAGTTAAGAAGTGATCCAATTATTCCCCTATACTTTTTTTAATCTACTAATTTTCTATTTGGGTCCTTGTCTAATTAAATAATAGAGCTCATGGGAGTGTTCATGACCTTAGTATAGTCCATTTCATGTTTTTTTAGAATGTTTTTGATGTACTTAGATTGGCTAAGAAAGATTCTATCATCCATCTATTTTATACTGAATCCAAAGAAATAATTGAGTTCTCCCATTATGCTCATTTCAAACTCATTGCTCATTATTTTTGAAAATTCATCACATAGGTTTTTCTCTGAAGATCCAAATAAGATATCATCTATATATATCTAGACAATGAGTATCTCATCTCCTACCTTTTTTAGGAAGAGGGTGGTGTCTACACTTCCCTTAACAAAGCATCTATCTAGAAGAAATGTGCTCAGCCTTTCATACCAAGCTCTAGGTGCTTGCTTTAACCCATACAGCGCCTTTTTCAATTTAAACACATTGTTTGGAAATTATGAATTCTCAAATCTTGGGGTTGCTCAACATAAACATCCTTTTTGATTACCCTATTTAAAAAGGCACTCTTAATATCCATCTGATACAATTTAAAACCCTTGAAGTTTGTAAAGGCTAAGAGCACCTTAATGACTTCTAGTCAAGCTACTAGGGCAAAGGTTTCCTCAAAGTCTATTCCCTCAATTTGGTTATACCCCTTAGCTATTAATCTTACCTTATTTCTCACTACTATTCCAATGTTATTTATCTTATTATTGAAGACCCACTTTATTCGATCCACACTTTGCTCCTTAGGTCTATTGACTAATTCCCATACATCATTCCAAACAAATTTGTTTAGTTCTTCTTGCATTACTAGGATTCAGAATTTATCTCCTAAGGCTTGATCTATATTGGTGGGTTCCTTCATGGAGATAAATACAGAATGACTAACCTCCTTACTAAAAGTTTATGAGGGGTGCTAAACCTTAAAGAACTAGTCTCGAGGCCAACCAAGAAGGGAGGGGGGGGGGGGGGTGGTGAATTGGATATTTAAAAGCTTCTTTAATAAAAAGAAAAATCTTTTTTTATCTTATAGTAGAAATAAATTAAATCAATAATAAAAAGATAAATTAGAGATTTCACCCAAGCAGTTAATCACAGTAAAAATAAAGTGCTGAAAATAATGAGAAAGAACACACCAGAACCTCCCGTTCAGGGTATTACACTAAATCTTTAGTGACTCTCCTTTAGCCCCCACAGTTAGGCAAAGAAACCCTTAAAAAATCACTTCCACATCCCCCGATACGGTAGAGAACCTGAGATCCTTTTCACCCTCCTAGTGAGGTAGAGAACCTAGAATCCTTTTCACCCTCCTGGTAAAGGTAGAGAACCTAGTCCTTTAACACAAAAGATATCTTCTTCTTCCCAAAACTTCTCTCAAGACAAACCTTGAATTCGATGGTACTAAGGTGTAAGATTGTCGGAGCAACCGTGTGAAATCCCCCCACACTCCCTTAAAATCCCCTCCAAGGATCTTCTCCCTTTCTTAAACTCTACCATTTCCTATCTCCCTTTCAAGGCTATCTCTTCAAGTTTTCTCTAAAAAAATAAAGCCTCAATGGCTGCCAAAGACACTTACCAAGTGCCTTGAGAAAGCTTAAATAGAGGGCTCCAAAAACCCTAGAAACTCAATTCTGGTGCTAAAGATCATCCAGGATGATCACAGGATCATCCTGTATGATGTGCTTAAATAGAGGGCTTTAGAAAAACCCTAAAAATTCATTTCATCCAGTACGATCGCAGGATTATCTAGGATGATGTGCAAAATTTAACCTGATAGTCTTGGATGATATCTAGATAGTCTAAGATGATCAGTTCAAATTTGAACAGATTATCAAGGATGATATTGGGAATCATCCTAGATGATTAGAAGAAAAAATATGGTAATTCATCTAGGATGATCAAGTATCATCCCATGAACCTCTCGGGTTGTCCAGTACTATCTTTACAGATCATCCTGGATGATCAGATTGAATAAATTAACCATAATTAGTCCTCTAATCACAGTATCAATTTAGGCATGATTATCATAGATCAACTAGTACGATATACATCATCTTGGATAATTAAAACAAAAAATTGAAACTTAAAATCTTGTATAAATTATTATTGGCAGTTATTTTCCAAGATCATAAAGGATCATCCTGGACGATCAAAATTATCCAGTACGATTAGTTCAATGAGCTGATCTTCCTGAACGATCCTAAGATCATCTAGTATGATTAGTTCAAAAGTTAAACTTCTGGTCTTAACTAGATCTCACTCCCCTGAGTGTGTGTGCATGGTCACCAAGCTAGCAAACACCTTCGCATGGCTTGACTCAAGAAATCAAAGATTACATCAATGAATATTACAGACTCTTTACATTATGACATATTCTACCCAATCTTGAGCTCTGATTCTTCGTTGGATGATGTTTGTGAAATGTTAGTATACACACAAATAATTATAGAATGAAAATACTAGGAGATATAAATATGTGAGCCATAATGTTTATTATCATCAAAAGTATAAGCTCGTAAGCTCGAGTCGCAATACTTCCTAAGTCCATGCCTAGTTCTTACACCTTCAGATGGGTCTCCTAAGATCAATTCTCTAGGATGACTTGAATAATATCTCCAATCTCTAATCAATTGCTCCTAAGGTTCTACCCTATCTTTTATGGCAATGGTTTCTACCCCCTAAATGACATCCACGTCTTCTTCTTCCGCATGTTTATATACAGAGGTCTTATTTGATTCATCAAATACCATATGGGTAGACTCTTCTACTACTAGGGTCCTCTTATTGAAGATTCTATAGGCCTTACCTACAGATGAGTAACCTAAGAAGACGCCTTCATCAGACTTGGGATCGAATTTACCTAAGGTTAATTTCCCATTAATTAAGATAAAGCATTTACATCCTAAAATATATAAGTGAGAAAGATTGGGTGTCTTACCCTTAAGGAGTTCGTACGGTGTCTTATTTAGTTTGGATCTGACATTCACCTTATTTAGAATATAATAAGCAGTATTCACTAGTTCAGCCCAAAAATATCTAGGGAGTGAGTACTCAGCTAGCATTATCCTAACAGCTTCCACCAAAGTTCTATTTTTCCTTTTAGCTATTTCATTCTATTGGGGGTCTTAAGGATAGAGAAATTATGTTATATTCTTATTTTTTGACAAAAAGATTCAAACCTATCATTTTCAAACTCTCCACCATGATAACTATGAATTATTGAAATTTCACATCCGAATTTCCTTTGAATTCAAGTGGAGAAGGTTTTAAATTCCTCAAACGACTCACTCTAATGTGCTAAGAATCTAACCCAAGTAAATCTAGAGTAGTCATCCACTATCACAAATCCATAAGTCTTTCCTCCTAGGCTGGTTGTACTAATATGTCTAAATAGGTATATGTAAAGGATTTCTAGTGGCTTAGAGGTATTGATGTCTTTAATTGAGTGAAATGATGATTTTACTTATTTCTTAGTTGGTAAGCATCACATAGGTTGTCCTTAGTGAAGTCTAACTTAGGTATGCCTCTAACTAGAATTTTCTAGGTGATATTCTTAAGAGTCTTCATGCTTACATGGCATAGTCTTTTATGCCATAGCCAAGATTCATTTATCATAGTTTTTAGGCTGAATGAATTTAAATATTCAATGTAATTAAGTTTAGCATATAAATATTATTCATCCATTTTCCTTCTAACACAAGTTTTTCATTTAAACTAATGATGCATTTGTTAGAAAGAAATTTTACATCAAATCCTTTTTCCCATAATTAACTAATACTTAACAAGTTATACTTTAAACCATCAACTAATAAAATATTTTTAATCATAAGGTGTTTAGAGTTTCTAATTGTACATGAGCCCACCATTTTCCAAGTGGTGTTTTCTCCTATTATCACCTTGCCTCCTGCCCTGACCTCTAATGTGATGAACTACTTCATATCACCAGTCATATGCCTCGAGCAGCCACTATCTAGGTACCATATACTCTTACTAGGCCTTTTGTTAGAGAACCCCTACAATGTCATTTAAAGGTTAGATTTGAGAACACAAGTGAGTTTGGGCTCCACCTTATGCTTGAATGAATGAGATGTATGCATGATATACTGTGATGAATACAATTTAGGCCTCCACACTAGATGTGTCATATAGTAGATTGTATAAGTATGGGCTATATGACCAAACATGCCATATGAGTGATACCTAATGCCAGGGAATGGGTTCACTAACCTATATGGGTGATGGTGACTCTTCCTAAGTTTATGCAATGTATGCTGTATTGAGGGGTTGTGCCACTGAGCTAGTGAAAGTGATGGTTTGTTATGTTCCAATGCAGTAATTTTAGCTCTCAAAAAGTCATTTGCACTTTCATAACTTACCACTTTCACTTTTAATGCATGCTCACTACTATCTAAATGACATGCAAGTTCTTTTAATTCCTTAAATGCTTTTTTCTAGCTCAATATGTGATACTTTCAAGAAATTATGTGCAGTAATTAATTTAACATACTTCTTATTTAATTTATCAAACTCATTAAGCCGGGACTTGTGATCTCTATCTATACAAAATGTTTGTTTACCAAATTAGCATACTCTTTTTTGCAATATACTAAAATTAGTGTTAAGATTAGCACGCATTTTCTTTAATTTTCTATATGAGTTATGAATTTTTTTTAGAAATAACTAATAATTCATCGTAAGAGAGTTGATATACCTCATCTTGATCTGATTAATCAAGATTATTATTAGCCATAAGACACAGATTTATTACCTCCTCCTCTGCTTCTTCTTCTGATGATTCTTAGGTAGAGTCAGCCCAAAAGGCTTTTTATGTCTTTTACTTAACCCTCTTGTACTTTGGCTTCTCTTTACCCTTCTCCTTGATCGAGTGACCTTATTTCCTACACTTAAGTAGATCGTGTCAGATGAAACTTTAATATTCTTGCGGCTTTTACCTTTATTCAAGTTGTTTTGATGACGCCTTTATTTCCTCTTCAAAAAGTTCTTGAATTGACGGGTCATCAAGGAGATGTCATCCTCCTCCTCTACTACAAAACTATCACTATCTGAATTGTTCACTTTTAGAGCCATAGTTCTCTCCTTTTTCTTCTCTCCTACATCACTTTGCCTTTGACTCACTCCTTGCTCATAGGCAATGAGTGATCCAAGAAAATTATCAATAGATTAAATATTTAAATCCTTTGATTTAGTAAATCCAGTTATTTTTATATCATAAGAACTTGATAAATATCATAAAATCTTATTAAACTTTTTAGATTTAGATAATTCTCTACCTAGTGCATGCAAGGATGCTACTATTTGGGTGAATCTAGTGTACATCTAAGTTATGTTCTCGCTAGGTTTCATACATAAAAGTTTATAGTCATGCAGTAAAATATTTAGCCTATATTATTTAACTTCACTGGTTCACTCATAAGTGATACATAACCTATCCCAGATTTTCATCCTTATAGTATATATAAAAACTCACATATAATCCTCAGATTTTAAAGCATAGAAAAAGCAGTTAAGACATTTAATGTTTAGTTATGCGAGTTCTCAATCCTCATTGCTCCATTCATTAAAATGAATATTAGTTTTGACATCATTAGCTATATGTAATAGAGATGAATAAATGGTTTAAATCATATGCCAAATTTTATTGTCAATAGATTACAAAAATTTTGACATGCGAATTTTCTAAAATCAAATGGGATATTTTCAAATAAAGGTGGACATGTTATTGAATAACCCTCTGTATGTTTTGATTTAGGTGAATCATTTTGTTCATGAGAATTCTAATCTAAGTTTATGTTTTTGATGATTACAAAAGTTTATTGTTTGTCTAATTCATCTTCTAACATATATTTGAGTTTTTGTCTGTGTGTACTAAAGTATTTTTTAGGAAATTCACACTCAAGATTGTTGAAGACTTCAAGTTCACTTGTTCACTGTAAATGAAGTTTGTAAATTTTTTCTTTTTTCTTGAGTCTGAGAGAGTGTGATTGTAAGTTGGATAACTGTGCACACACACAATGGGGGAGTAAAAAGTTTAAATATTTTAAACTTATCGTACAGTACGAATGTATATCGTGCAGTACGATATGAAGAATATGTCCTCCAGGAAGAACCCATCAGACAAGAAAATTTTTCTAAGGCATGTTCGTACAGTACTAATACCATTCGTACATGAGTTTTTGCTGTACGAACAGCTCAAAATTGGGTTCGTCCAGAGGTTCGTACGGGATGAATTGTTCGGACGAAGCCCTCTATTCGATTCGTCCAATCGTTCGTACGGGACGAATTGTTCGGACGAAGCTCACTGACTTCATCGTCCAAGCATTCGTATGGGATGAAGTGTTCGGACGAAGCTTACTAACTTGATCGTCCAAGGGTTCGTACGAGACGAACTGTTCGTACGAACGGCTCTGACTTATTCATCTGATGAGTCATACAGGACGGATTGTTTAAAATTTTGAACTATTCGTACAGTACGATTGTCGATCGTACGGGACGATCAGCACGGACTTAACTTGAAAATTCCATTTTTGGATGATTTTTCTATCCCAGGTATAAAAATAACACAAAACTGACTGAAGGAAAGATCCTTCTATGAAAATTCTTTTGGGGAGTGAAAGGAGAGTGATTGGGAGAGTGTTTGAGAGTAAGTTTTGAGAGATCTCTCAAGAGAGAATTGTGAGGAGATTCACAAGGTTATCCAACTGAGAGGATTTCTTTTACTTGTTCTTCAAGCATCTTCCTAGTTCCTTAGAGACTTCCGCAAGAGCATTGTTCGAGAGGATTCCGGTTCTCTGCCGCACTTGGAGAGTGAAAAGGACGACGGTTCTCTGCCGCACTTGGAGGGTGAAAAGGACGACGGTACTCTGCCACACGGGGGTTGGTGGAAGAGAGTTTGTAAAGGCTTCTCTGCCTTGCTGTGGGGGCAAAAGGAGAGTCACTTTGTTTTAGTGCAATACCTAGAGAAGGAGTCTCTAGGGAGTGGATGTAGGCCGTGTTTGACCGAACCACTATAAATTCTGGTGTTTTCTGTTCACTGTTATTTCCTGCATTTTTGTTTTTTCCGCTGTTTTATTTTCTTTGTGGTTGAATTTCTACATTTGAAGAAAAGCATAATTATTTCTGTTCGTATAGTACGAGGTTAGATCGTACAGTACGATTAGCTTTAAAATTTTTCCAAAAAATTAAGAGTAAATTTTTAAAGGACCAATTCACCCCCCCTCTTGGTTAGCTAGGGACGTGACCAATAGGTCTAACAACCTATTTGCACTATCAAGTGGTATCAGAGCCAATTTCTAAAATAATTATTTTAAATACTTTTTGAAATTTCGATCATTGCTAATTTTGGAAATAGAAATATTTTGGAAGGATACTCGATCACTTGATAACCGTTATTTGATAATATTCCTTTTGATTTTTTGAAAACTCGCATGTCTATTTTTCTGCAATCACTTAACTATCTTATGTGGATGTTAGTTCAGGATGGTTATACTGAACCAACTAGGATTGTAGAAGGGATAAGAGTTCAAACACCTTTTGCAAACTGGACTGTAGAAGAACGTGAACTAGCTCAATTAAATGCTAAGTGTTTAAATAATTTCTTTTGTGCTTTAAAATCAAAAGATTACATGCGTGTGTCTACCTGTAAATCAGGAAAGGAAATTTGGGATAGACTTTGCATCACATATGAAGGTACGAATGAAGTGAAATAAACTAGATTGAACATTCTCTTGCACGACTATGAACTTTTTCGCATGAAACAGAATGAATCAATCTCTGACATATACACTCATTTTACACACATAGCCACTTCATTGCATGCTTTAGGTAGGGAGTTAACAAATGCTGAGAAAGTTAACAAGATATTACGTTGTTTACCTCCTACATATGATGCAAAGATAACTGCAATAATAGAATCTAAAGATTTGAATGTTTATTCTGTTGACAATCTTCTTGGATCACTAATTGCTTATGAGCAATTGGTGACTCAAAGACAGATTGATGCAGGTGAGAAGCGAAAGGAGAAGAACATTGCTTTAAAGGTGGACGACTCTGAAAGTGATCAATCACTACCTGAGGATGAAGAGGATATTGCCCTAATGACAAGGCAATTTAGAAGTTTCCTAAAAAGGAAGCAGAGAAGACGCCTGCATTAGAATAAAGGTAAGTTCTAGAAGAATGTCAAGGCTTCAAATGAAGTCATTTGCTATGAGTGCAGAAAGCCAGGTCACATCAAGACAGATTGCCCCAATCTCAAAGGAAATCCTAACAAGGAGAAGACCGAGGAGAAACCTAAGGATAGAAGGGGTAAAAAGAGAGTACAACGAGCTTTCTGGGCGGACTCAGCTTCAGATTCATCAGAAATAGCACCAGAAGAGGAAGTTACCAATTTGTGCTTAATGGCTGATAATCTTGACCATTCAGATGAGGATGAGGTATGTGATTTAAGCTATGAAAAATTATTTGAAGTTTCTGAACTCATACACTCTGCATATAGGAAACTTAAGAAACTGTATACTAAGTTAAATTTGGATTACATAGAGCTGCAAAAAGATTATGAGATCCTCAGAAAAGATCATGCATTAATTGATAGCAACCATATGACTTTGTTGGATGAGTATGATGATTTAAACAAACAGCACAATCTTTTAAAATCATCAAATGCTGAACTTGAAAATGATTTTAAGACTTTTATGGATGAATCGGATTCTAGAGAGCATAATTTGAAAATTGATAATTCGATTCTAGAAAGTGCTAATGCTTATCTTGAAGTTTAGATTAAAGCACTTAGGGAGAATAAAATACCACCTAAACTTGAAGAATTTCATGAATCTTATCACAAGAACATTGACTTAAGATCTAAAAAGAAGATTTTTAGAAAGAATAGATTGGTGAATCCCTTTCCAGGGATAAAATATTTTTCTTGTGGTAGTTTAGGACATATTTCCACTACCTGTACTTTAAAGTATAAAACACATTTAGTATGGAGACCTAAGGTGCATAGAACACAGCATATCACACATGCATCTGGTTTAAAATTGTCAAGAGGTGAACCCAAACTTATTTGGGTTCCCAAGACTAATGTTTGATCATTTTGTAGGAACGCTCTCACAGAAGACCTCGTGAGAGTATTTGGTACCTGGACAGCGGATGCTCAAAGCATATGACTGGAGATACAAGTCAATTTATATCGCTAGAAGCCAGGAATGGAGGCAAAGTGACGCTTGGAGATAATACCACCAAGAGAGTGGTAGGTACAGGTATAATTGGAAATTTAGAAAATTTTGTTATTGAGAATGTACTGTTAGTTGAAGGCTTGAAACACAATCTATTGAGTATTAGTCAATTATGTGACAAGGGCTATCATATTAAGTTTTTACCTACAAGTTATGTTATTAGTCTAAATGGAACTGTTGTTTTGAATGGTGAAAGGGTAAACAATGTTTACATGCTAGATTTTAATTCTGTTAAAGCATCTATTGCCTTGTGTCTGAAAACTATATCTGATGAATCATGGTTGTGGCATAGAAGGCTTTGTCATGCTAGCATGAGAAATCTTAGAAAAATCACTCAAAAGCAACTGGTAAGAGGTGTACCCAAATTGGATTTTACTAAAGATCACTTGTGTGATGCATGTCAACTAGAAAAACAAGTGAGATCCTCATTCAATTCTATCAAGGAAATTAGGACTAGCAAGCCTCTAGAAATTCTTCACATGGATTTATTTGGACTTGTTAGTACCTTAAGTTTAGGAGGAAAAAGATTCGGGTATGTTATTGTGGATGACTATACTAGATTCACCTGGATTAGATTTTTGAATCATAAGAGTGAATGATTTGATGAGTTCAGAGATTTTGCCACTTGGATTCAGAGAAAACTTGGTTTTGAAATAGTTAGTATCCAAAGTGATCATGGGGGAGAATTTGAAAATGAAATGTTTAATGATTTTTACAAATCTCTTGGAATTGAACACAACTTCTCAGCACCGAGAACACCTTAACAGAATGGAGTTGTAGAAAGAAAGAACAAGACATTAGTAGAAACTGCTAGGGCCATGTTGGCAGAATATTCACTTCCTAAATATTTTTGGGCTGAAGCAGTTAGTACAGCATGTTATGTATTGAATAGGGTGTACATAAGGTCTAAATTGAATAAGACACCCTATGAACTTCTTAAAGGTAGAAGTCCCAATCTCTCACATCTACATGTTTTTGGATGTAAAGTGTTCATTTATAATAATGATAAAACCCTTCTAGGAAAATTTGATCCGAAATCAGATGAAGGAATCTTTCTAGGATACTCAAGTGTTGGAAAATCCTATAGAGTTTTTAATAAGAGAACATTGGTAGTTGAAGAGACCACACATGTTGTTTTTGATGAATCCTATGATAGTAAAGGGTCTAAGATGGATGAAGATGAGGTTGAGGTGATAAATTAAAAGCTTGAAAATCAAAAAGTTGAAGATAAGGTTGAAAAAGAAGAGGAAAGCCAATTGCCTAGAGAATGGAAATTTGTAAGGAGTCATCCAAAAGAATTGATTTTAGGTGAACCAAGTGAAGGAGTTAGGACTAGGCATGGTTTGAGGAAAGAAGTGAATCATTCAGCATTTATTTCAATGATAGAACCCACAAACATAGAACAAGCACTTTTGGATGAATTTTGGATATTGGCCATGCAAGAGGAGTTGAATCAATTCAAGAGAAATGATATTTGGGAATTAATTGAAAGGCCAAAAGATCAAAGTGTAGTTGGGACTAAGTGGGTATTCAAAAACAAGATGAATGATTCAGGTGTAATTGTTAGAGATAAGGCTAGATTAGTAACTAAGGGGTATAACCAAATTAAAGGAATTGATTTTGAGGAGACATTTGCCCCTGTAGCAAGACTTGAAGCAATAAGAGTTTTGTTAGCCTTTGCCTGTTTTAAAGATTTTAAATTGTACCAAATGGATGTTAAAAGTGCCTTTCTAAATGGGGTGATAGAAGAGGATGTGTATGTTGAACAACCTCCAGGTTTTGAAAATTCTAAATACCCTAATCATATTTTCAAATTGAAAAAGGCATTATATGGACTAAAACAGGCACCTAGAGCATGGTACGAGAGGTTAATCACTTTCTTATTAAATCGATCATTTATTAAAGGAAGTGTGGATACCACTCTGTTTATGAAAAGATTTGAGAATGAAATACTCATTGTACAAATATATGTGGATGATATCATCTTTGGATCAACTGATAAAGCTTTATGTGATGAATTTTCAAAAACAATGAGTAGTGAATTCGAAATGAGTCTGATGGGTGATTTGACTTATTTTCTTGGCTTTAGCATAAAGCAAAATGAGGAAGGGATATTTCTTTGTTAATCTAAATATGTTAAGGAAATCCTCAAAAAGTATGAAATGGATAATGCTAAACTAGTCACTACACCCATGAGTTCCTCAGTCTTATTAGATAAGGATCCAAAGGGAAAATCTGTTGATCAAAAGAAGTTTAGAGGAATAATTAGATCTTTGCTTTATTTGACTGCTAGCAGACCTGACATTATGTTTAGTGTTTGCTTATGTGCTAGATTTCAAGCTGATCCAAAAGAATCACATTTGACAGCAGTAAAAAGGATCTTAAGATATCTTTTGGGAACTCAAAATTTAGGAATTTGGTATCCTAAGAACAGTTCTTCTTTTGATATAATTGGATACTCAGATTCAGATTTTGCAGGCTGTAGGGTGGATAGGAAAAGTACTTCTGGAACATGTCAGTTCATTGGAAATTCTTTAGTATCTTGGTCCAGTAGAAAACAAAATTCAGTAGCACTTTCTACAGCTAAAGCAGAGTACATTACCTTAGGGAGTTGTGTAACACAGGTGCTTTGGTTGAAACAACAATTGAGTGACTTAGGATTAGTAGTTGGCACCATTCCAATATTTTGTGACAACACTAGTGCCATTTGTATTTCAAAGAATCCTATTCAACATTCTAGAACCAAACATATTGACATAAGGCATCATTTCATAAGAGATCATGTAGAGAAAAGTGAAATTGAACTACATCATGTGGCTACTAAAGATCAGCTTGCAGATATTTTCACAAAACCCTTAGCCTTTGACACATTTAGCATGTTGAGGACAAGGCTAGGTGTGATAGATCTAAATGCTTAATTGAAATTTTCTGTAAATGTATTTCTATTTGTTTGTGTTTATTAGTTTGTTCGTTGATTTATTTTCATTATTATATTTTTGTTTCTTATTTGAATTCTGAATTATGTTTTTATTTGTTCCTTATTTGAATGTTGAAAGGTATGCAAGTTTTTGAAGTGTTTGGTTTTTTTAATATTCGTACTGTACGATATGTCATCATACTGTGCGATAACATCATCGTACCCATACTTCATCTGTACGATTTGGGAGAAAATACGGTTAGCGGCAGTTATTATTGGTGATCGTACGTACGAATACGTCATTCGTCTGTACGATCCATGTGTCATTTTGCGTGAGGGACGAACCTAACCGTCGCCTGAACGACCTTTAATTTTCTAATAATCCCGGATGAACACGTCATCGTCTATACGATCAGGAAGTCAAAAAGCCTGTATGAAAGGACGCCTCGGGATGAGCAGTTTACGAAAAATTGTTTCTTTTTAACTATTTTTGTTCGTCTCGGACGAATTTTAGGCCGTCCTGGACGAATCTAAGATCGTCTTGTACGAACTGGATTCGTACAGTACGATAGCATATTTTTTTTATATAAAGGTGGGTCATTTTCTTTCATTTCACTCTCTATCTAGAAACCTTTAGAGCTTTGAGAGAAAATATCTGGCAGTGAAAAAAGGGCACGGGTGGCTAGGCGTCCAGCGTCTAGAAGGGAGTGTGATGAAAACTTCCTTAGTGAGGAGAATGAGGAAGCATACCTTAGGTATGCTGCATCTAAGGTTACTCCTTCCCGTATTTTACTGCAAGAAAACATCCATTTTGCAGTTATGCCCCTCTTTGACTCGACACAATTTTCTTTGCTATTGACCTTGATCTATGCCTTCAATAAGGACTTGTTTCATGTTTTCCTGGCCGACATGACCTTTAACGAGGATCATACAGCCATTTGTTCTTATGTCCTAAAATAAAAGGTTGTGATAACTAAGGAGGATCTAGGAGAGTATGTTCATCTTAGAACTCAAGGGACTAGAGCTCATACCTTCTCCACAAGACCTGAAAATGGTTGGTCCAAAATTAACCAAGTTCTTAGAGGTGCAAGCATACCTACACATGTCGCTCGGGTAGAAATGTTGAATCAAAATGCTAGGATAATATAACATGTGCTTAGGACATCAATAATACCTAAAGCAGGAGATCGAGTTAATATGACTCCACTTCTTTCTTCAACGACATTTCTTATTATGACTGGTCAGCATATAGATGAAGCCCAATTGATCTTAGACTATATTTATTATCTGTCTGACATTGGGTTGGCTAGTGTGAAGCGAAAGAAAAATATTGCTTAAGGACATGTTGTGTGTTACATCCTAGAGAGAAAATACAACCTAGTTCATCCTTCTGGTCCTTCAGAGCTCCCACTATACTTCATTGATGCTTCTTTTAGAGCATTATTTGAGAAAGAGGGTACAGCTGACAGCTCAGATGATGAGTCTCATTTTGCTACTGCTCCTTCAGGTGCACCCTCAACTGCACCTGGACCTTCACAGGATTTCTATCAAAACATGGTCCAACATTTTGATAGAATGGACCAAAGGTTTGATGACATGGAGGCTCATTTGAAGAGACAGGATGATCAGTTTGATGCTGTTAACACAAATATGGCTACTCTTAACAGCTATTTTTTGTTGTTCGGTGGTATACCACCTCCTCCTCCTCCAGATCAGGGTCCCTCTCATTTCTAGCTTGGATGTGATTGTGTTACTCTTTATATGGTTTAAGTTATTTTTGTGTTGTTGTGAGCTTTTATTTTGGATATGTTTAGCAAGTTCTTTTTATGAGATGTGCCTTAACGTGTAACTTGCTATGGTTGTATGTTATGAAATTATCAGTAATGAAATGTTCTAATGTTTCTGTGTTAGTGAATGGTTTTTTTTATTACTTCAGTTCACTTGAATATAGTTGATTACTGATCTAGAATGTTAATTGAGTTCATATTACAATAAAAAAAATACTATGCATAACTTTAAATTTTCAAATTTATTAGATTTCGTTATGTTGTGGTGTGGATTACGAGATCTTACTTAAATCTTATTTAGATATGTTTTATTTAGTCTAAATTTATGAATGTTTGATGTTTTAACATTATTCTCAAATTCTATATCTTTGTGTTTATTATTGTATTTGTGACTAAAGAGATAATATTATTGGAAAGAATCTTAAATTCAAAGCAAAGCTTGAAAAGATGCACAAAAAGTGCCATATAAGAAAAGATGCATAAAAAGTGCCATATAAGAAAAGATGCGTAATGTCGCCAAATGTATAAAGACACACAAAGTGTGTCATCAAATCAAACAATGCGCAAAGTCGCCAAATATTCTTTCCTTTAGTTTTTTTTTATTCTCTTTTTCACTAATCAATAATAGTCACTTTAGACTTAGAATTTTTGATAATGTTATCTCTCCTTCTATACAAAAATTGAGACTACTAAACATGTCTAATACATTACTACTTTAGATCAACTTTTCTTGTCCTTAACATACTTTAAAATCTAACACTTTTGAGTCTTTAATTTTTGCATCTCATTTCAATATTGTAATTCAACTTCATTTAACATAATTCTATTTCTCAGCTATCTTTAAGAGCTCTTTTTGCTGTTAGCAAAAGGGGGAGAGCTTTATTGTTTGACTTATGTTATGTGTTTGACTTATGACTTATGTTCTTGTATGTTTGTATGTGCTTAGTTGATGCTTGTGTTGTATGTTCTTGTATGTTTGTATGTGCTTTGTATGTTTGTATGTGCTTAGTTGCTCATTCAATGTTGTATGTGCTTGTGTTGTATGTTCTTGTATGTTTGTATGTTCTTTGTATGTTTGTATGTGCTTAGTTGATGCTTGTGTTGTATGTTCTTGTATGTTTGTATGTGCTTTGTATGTTTGTATGTTCTTAGTTGCTCATTCCTACACTCTTTTCTTCCCTTCTCTTGTCTATCCTCAAATATCTTGATTAGTCTTTAAGGGGATCTTAAGGATAGGATAAGTCAATTTTTATTTGGGGAAACTTTAGGGATTTAGGTTATTTTGGGGGAGTGTAGATCTTTTATTTAAAGGGGATAAATTGAGTGGATGTTAGAAGATCTATTTTTGTATATTATCAAATAATAGTTGTTTTGCCATCATAAAAAAGGGGGAGATTGTTTTGATTTAGGTGAATCATTTTGTTCATGAGAATTCTAATCTAAGTTTATATTTTTGATGATTACAAAAGTTTATTGTTTGTCTAATTCATCTTCTAACATATATTTGAGTTTTTGTCTGTGTGTACTAAAGTATTTTTCAGGAAATTCACACTCAAGATTGTTGAAGACTTCAAGTTCACTTGTTCACTGTAAATGAAGTCTGTAAATTTTTTCTTTTTTCTTGAGTCTGAGAGAGTGTGATTGTAAGTTGGATAACTGTGCACACACAATGGGGGAGTAAAAAATTTAAATGTTTTAAACTTATCGTACAGTACGAATGTATATCGTACAGTACAATATGAAGAATATGTCCTCCAGGAAGAACCCATCAGACAAGAAAATTTTTCTAAGGCATGTTCGTACAGTACGAATACCATTCATACATGAGTTTTTGCTGTACGAACATCTCAAAATTGGGTTCATCCAGAGGTTCGTACGGGACGAATTATTCGGATGAAGCTCTCTGTTCGATTTATCCAAGCGTTCGTACTGGATGAATTGTTCGGACGAAGCTCACTAACTTCATCGTCCAAGCATTCGTACGGGATGAATTGTTCAGATGAAGCTCACTGACTTCATCGTCCAAGCATTTGTACGGGACGAAGTGTTCGGACGAAGCTTACTAACTTGATCGTCCAAGGGTTCGTACGGGACGAACTGTTCGTACAAACGGCTTTGACTTATTCGTCTGATGAGTCGTACATGATGGATTGTTTAAATTTTTGAACTATTCGTACAGTACGATTGTCGATCGTACGGGATGATCGGCACGGACTTAACTTAAAAATTCAGTTTTTGGACTGTTTTTTCTGTCCCAGGTGTAAAAATGACACAAAACTGACTGAAGGAAAGATCCTTCTGCGAAAATTCTTTTGGGGAGTGAAAGGAGAGTGATTGGGAGAGTGTTTGAGAGTAAGTTTTGAGAGATCTTTCAAGAGAGAATTGTGAGGAGATTCACAAGGTTATCCAATTGAGAGGATTTCTTTTACTTGTTCTTCAAGCATCTTCCTAGTTCCTTAGAGACTTCCGCAAGAGCATTGTTCGAGAGGATTCCGGTTCTCTGCCGCACTTGGAGAGTGAAAAGGACGACGGTTCTCTGCCGCACTTGGAGGGTGAAAAGGACGACGGTACTTTGCCGCACTGGGGTTGGTGGAAGAGAGTTTGTAAAGGCTTCTCCACCTTGCTGTGGGGGCAAAAGGAGAGTCACTTGGTTTTAGTGCAATACCTAGAGAAGGGGTCTCTAGGGAGTGGATGTAGGTCGTGTTTGACTGAACCACTATAAATTCTGGTATTTTCTGTTCACTGTTATTTCCTTCATTTTTGTTTTTTCCACTGTTTTATTTTCTTTGTGGTTGAATTTCTACGTTTGAATAAAAGCATAATTATTTCTGTTCGTACAGTACGAGGTTAGATCATACAGTACGATTAGCTTTAAAAATTTTCTAAAAAATCAAGAGTAAATTTTTAAAGGACCAATTCACCCCCCTCTTGGTTAGCCTAGGGACGTGACCAATAGGTCTAACAACCTATTTGCACTATCACTGTAGTGTTACGATTATCAAAATGTGCCATTGATTATTTTTCTCAAGATTTTCTAAAACACTATTTTTGAGACCCGCTCTAATACCACTTGAAAGTTTGAGATACGCCAAGAGGTGGGGTGAATTAGTACTTTTAAAATAATCCTAAATAGGAGCACTATTTTTTTTTTGAAGATTTTTTAGACTTTTGAAATAAGCAATTTAATTTCATAATGCCGAAACAAACACATTAACTATGATTTAAAAATAATGATGATGAAATTCTAAATTGCACAACAGAACATTAATCTCAAAAATTCACTAAGAAGTTATAACAAAAATTAAACACAAAAAGTAAAATGCAAAAAAATGAAAAAGCACACCAGAGATTTTTATAGTGGTTTGGTCAACCTTGACCTACAACCACTCCTAAGAGTCCTCCACTCCGATTATTGTACTAACACTAAGTGACTCTCCTTTTTCTCCCTCAAGAAGGTGGAGAAGCCTTTACAAACTCTCTTCCACCAACTTGGTGCGGTAGAGAACCGAATCTCCTTTCACGGGCAGAGAATTTTGACTCCTTTTTCTACCTCCTTGAGAAGGTAGACAATCTTGACTCCTTTTTCTCTCCCCTAGAGAAGGCAGAGAACCTTGAGGACTGGACTAAGAAGCCTCTCTCCCTAGAGAGCTCCCAAAAGACTCACCAAGGCCATAGGAGGAGAAAGCATGCAGCTAGCCCGGAGCAATCGTGTGATCCCCTCACACTACTTCTCCCTTATGCTTATGGTCACCTTCTCCTTCCTCTCACAAACCCTTATTTTCTTCAAAAGCTTCCTCTCAGAGTTCCTCCTTTAGTCATGTTCCTCTCTCAGCCTTTTTGTAAAAAGAATTAAAACATGTCTTTTATAATAAGCTTCAAGAAACCCTAAAAATTCAAGTTAGTTGTCACTATTTATACAGCATGATCCAAGTTCGTACAGTACTATCCAAGTTTATACAGTACAATCAGTTCAAAACTAGTCCCATCTAGTATGATGTAAATAGTCATTCGAACAAACTATTAGAATTTTATGAACACATCAAATAGTACAATCCAGAGATCATCCAGTATGATCTATTTAATTTCTTCAATTCATATGGGATGATTCTTGGGATGACTGAAAGTCATCTCTATCACTCATCATGTACTATTCTCATCATACAGTACAGATAATTATTTTTAGGTAAATTGTCTAACACTATATGAATATTATACAGTACAATTAGTTCAAAAATTATAGCTTCATTTGGTACGATCTTAGGGATCACCAAAATCATCTCTGAAAGTTATTTGGTATGATTAATATCGTACATTATGATTAGTTCAAAAATCATGATTTCATTTGTTACGATATTTGGGAAGACCATATTTCATCTCTATTAGTCGTTTGGTATGATCGACATCGTACAATATGATCGACATCATACAGTACGATCGACTATTATTAATTAAATCATGATTTGATTGACTAATCATGGGGATTAATTTTTACAAGATTTCAAATGTTCGTATAATATGATAATATTATATAGTACGATTAGTTCAAAAATTAATTTTGAAATCTTACTTAAATTAATCTGGTGGCTAGGGTTTTGATAATGAACTAAATCATATAGTACAATATATATCATACAATGCATTTAGTTCACAGAACATGAGTTTTGAATTAGCAGTTAAGCTAATCTTTAAATTAACTGATCATATAGTATGATTTTAAATCGTACAGTGTAATTAGTTTAGAAAACTTTAATTAAAAAAATTTTGTTTGCTCGCCCTATGTGTGTGTGCACGGTCACCCAATTGCATACACTCTAATATGGCCTGACTCAAGAAAATAGAATATTAAAGAAAATAAAATACAGACCCTTTTGACTTGACATCCTAACCTACCAAATCTTGAGTCTTTAGTCAACTTGAGTATTGTACCTGTAATCATTAGTGCACAAGACACAAATAATATCCAACATAAGGTTTGTCATCATTAAAATCATAGGCTAGGGATCCTAAATTTGCAACAATTATAAGCCATCTAACTTTTACATCAACACACATATACTATAAAAATATCAGGTGAAAATTCCTCTTAGATTAGGATAAATAAATTTTATTAAATATAGGTCAAATCATGACCTATGATTTTAAAAATTTAATTAAAGGCAAAAGATTTATCAAATCAAATTGAGAAAAATTATTGATGTTTAGTACATTCATAAGATTCATTAGAATGAATTTGAGGCCTAATAGAGATGATCATGCATGCTTTTTAATTAATTAGCCAAAATAAAATAATTAATTCTCTATATTTGATTAATTATTTGCTATTGGAATTATTATTAATAAATACTCCATTGAAAGCCAAATCCATAGAGGCATGGCATGCCAATTTTAGTCAAGAGATGGCTTAGATATGAATTTTACAAGTTCTATGCTTTTTTAAATTATTTAAAATTGTAAATATGATCTAGTTAATTAGAACTGATGAGTCAGTAGCGCTTTACATGCAACACTCTTTGTGTGGGGTATATTTAAAATGGTGGGGTTCATAGCTAGCTCAAATTAACACCATCTCTTATCATTAGAGCTTAAGGTGGTGAGTAACATATTAGTACAATAAGATTTGGAACATATAAACAAAACATATGAATTACATAGTGTTGATATCATCTTTGACCTCTAGCCATAAATAGAGACCATTCATATAAAACCCTGATAATCTAAACAACCTAATGGACATATCTTGCTCAAATTGACCCAAGTGGATCAGAGCGACATGAAGGTGTAATCCTTTGATTTAATCACCATTAGTTGCACATTTACTTCACAATGTCCCACCACCTCGAAATTCTATTTTTGGGATTAAGTAATACCTTATTCTATAGGGATATTGATGGGATTTTTAATTCTTTTCCCTTCAATTAGCTCCAGGGAATAATTTTCCTAAGGAATTCTTGATATGAAGAGAAAATCATTGATGCTCACTTGAGATCACTCTTGGATGCTACTGGAAGGTTAGAGAAGGTTTATTCTCACATGCTCGAGGTATAGGGAAACTCAAGGATCAAATTGTGACTACTGAGCTAAGCTAAAGACTAACTTCTTCATAAATTTCTATAGATACGCCTAATGGGAATTTTGGCCACAACAAGGAATCTTAAGTAGCTAGGCTAGGTTGGATTGAACCAAGAGGATGCTGCTAAGAGCCTAATGTTATTTGAATGCTTGGGGCAAGCTGTCTGGGCAGTTTAGGAAGTTTACATGCGCATGGGTGCTTAACCATGGTGAATTTTGACAATGTAGAGCTTGCTAGGTTTCGAGTTAGTTTTAGAAGATCTTTAAAGCTTCATGGAATTGTTAGAAAATGAATAATTGGATTGGCCTAGGCAAGATTTAGCTTGAATTTAATTTTCATATGTTTTGATTTACTTTGGGTTAGCCTAAATGTTTGACTCAGGTTAAGTCCTACACTATGAAGCTCAAGGTAGGGTTCTAAGAGTCCAAAACTAAGAGATTAGGCCATGTAGATGAGAGGGCTAAGATCATTTTAAGGGTGAAAAAAGAAATGTGATTATGGTCATTTTAGGTGTTTTTGTTAACCATGGTAAACCCTGGTTTATAAGGTGAAAGTTTGTAAAGGTTGTTAAGCCTCTAAGAACTAGCCCGAGGCTAACCAAAGCGGGGGGGGGGGGGGGTGAATTGGTAATTTAAAATTTTTTTAATAAAAAGAAAAATCCTTGATGCGGAAGTAAATCAATTTCAAAATAACAAAATCAGAATTTTTTCAACCACACAGTAAATCACAGAAAAGTGTGGAATTTAAAATGCAGAAAAGTAAAAGAATGAACACACCAAATTTTATAGTGGTTCTGTTAAATTTGACATACGTCCACTCCCCAGAGGCCTCCTCTGAGTATTACAATAAACCTTTTAGTGTCTCTATGTTAGCCACCACAGCTAAGCGGAGAGACCCTTATAAAAATCTCTGCCACCGACCCTGTGAGGCAGAGTACTCTAAATCTTTTTCACCCTCCTAATGAAGGCAAAGAACCTGAATTATTTTACTCCCTCTTGGAGTAAGCAGAGAACTTGAATCCTTTTACTCCCCCCTAGAGTAGGTAGAGAGCCTAATTCCTTTTACTCTCTCTTGGAGTAGGTAGAGAACCTGAATCTGATGCTAAAGAATATCTCCCCAGAGCCACCAAAGAATCAGGAAAGCAGCTTGAAGAAGATAATGGAAACTTTGCTTGGAGTAACCATTATGAATCCCTCATAACTCTCCCTCATAAGAATCTCTTGCTTTCTTCTCTCCTAAAGATCTCTCTCTTCCTCCTCTAAGCTCTCTCTCAAAATAAGTCAACAGTGAAAGATTTCTCACAAGACAATGTAAGAGCTTAAATAAAGAGCCTCCAAAAAGGGCCTTAATTTTTAATTTACCGTCGCAGATCATCCAGTATGATCATTAAATCGTCCTGTACGAATAGTATAAAATAGCCCTATCATACAATACGATCCATATTATCCTGTACAACAAGTTTAGGTATTTATGCTGTTCATCTAATATGATTCTACGATCGTACTGTATGATTAGTTTAAGATATAATTCTGATCATCTAGTATGATAGGCGATAATGGATAATGATTTAAATATCATCCTATATATCTCTCAGGTCATCCTGCATAATCTCCCTATATGATTAGAAGAAAAATCATGGTTTTTCATCTTGAATGATGTGGGATGATCAAGTATCATCCCATTTATCTCTCGGGTCGTCTAGTATAATCTTCACTGAGCGTCCTGTATGAAATGATCCAGCAATTCTACTATAATTAGTCCCCTATTCACAAGATAAATTTAGGCATAATTATCATAAATCGTCCATTATGATTTATATCATCTTGTACGATTAGAACAAAATTTAAATATTAAAATGTTGCCTAAATTGTGATTGACGGCTATCTTTCATAATCTTAATTAATTGTCCTGTATGATATGAATCTTATAGTATAATTAGTTTAATCACTCTTATTTAACAAAGGTGCCCTAATTAAGATTTTCTATTTTAACAAATCATCTAGTATGATATACATTATACTTTATGATTAGTTCAAAAACCAAAAAATTCTCTCACTCACCAACTCACTCCCTTGAGTGTGTGTATGCTAGGTTACTTAGCCTAGTCTCTACCAGATACATGATTTGACTCAAGAAAGATATAAGTACATTAAAATTGAAATTCCAGACAAACTCAACCCTAATATATCCAATCTTGAGCTGATTGACACTGCCAGTGAACTTGTGGACCTAAAATATTAGTGAGCAGGGTAATAAAATAGATATGCAATAATAATAGTGATGAGGAAATAATAATGTTTGTTATCATCAAAATTATAGTACTTGAGCTTAGATTTATAATAATCTTCCTCTTTTTGATTATGACAAATATTATTATTTAAAATATTGAAGGCTTTTATCATTCTCTGAAATTCCCCCTCATAATGTGAAATTTTAAATGGAAGGAAAGTTAAAAAAAAAAATTCTTCTATTTTTTTATTTTTAAGGAAATATGAGACATAAGTAAAAATAGAAGATAATTAAGCAGAAAACTAGTTTCACTAAAACACAGGAAGTAGATGTAAATAACACATTACTCCCCCTTTTGAGATCACAAAAAAGGAGAAAAAAGAAAACACTAAATATAACAAAGTAAGTACATCACAAAAATAGACAATAATAGAAACAAAACAACTAGAACCCATAGGTATCCTGATTAGGACGAGGAGGTGGTGGTGGCTGAAAGAAGCAGTGAAGAGAGGCAAATTGATCTCCAAACTAGGTAATATCCTAGTCATGCTGCTACTATTGTGCTATAAAGGCGTCAAAGCGAGCCAAGTCTTAGTCATGCTGTTGTTGTGGCTCAACTATAGAGGAGTCAAAATGAGCCTCCCACTAATCAAACCTCTGAACCAGCTGATCAATCTAAGACTACTGGCAGATAAGGACAAGTACAGGAATATGTTCTTCCTCCTCTTCCACAGGCTCTTCACACATATTATGATGATGAGTATTGTGACGGACATGAAAGGAGTTATTAGAATAGAATGTAGGGAGGTGATCAGGTGGAGCTGGAAATAAAAAATTGTATTTTGACTCTAGAACAAAGGCAATGAGATGTCCTAAGGCTAGGTTAGGCTTTCTTTTGTGGCCAAGATCTCTAATGTAGGTTAGATGTTTAATATAGAGAATGATAAGATTAGATGCATTAAAGTTAATGTTAGCCATGATGTAGTATGTGGTAAGTGAAAGAATAGGTGTAATATAAATCTAATCCCCAGCTTGAGGAATAATTTAATTGTGAAGGTTGTGCTAGATGGTTCGGGCTTCCTTGACTAAGGTATTGACTTGGGCTATATGGTAGTTGACATTGGTTTCCCTAAGAATGGTGCTAGCAGGAGCCCAATTAAAATCAGGATCTGAAGCCAAAAATATGGATTTTGTCTCTATTGGTAGAAAGATGAAGGAATTCATGAAAATCTTAGTAGGTTATTTCTACAGTTCTTCTATTAACATACAATTGCAGTGTAGTAAATGCATTATTTATATGAAGGTTTATGAAGAATTCAAATAGGAGTTCAGAGTTGAATGGAAAGGCTAGTGTGAGAAGGAAACTAAGAGTTGTTCGAGCAAATAGATATAGTTCCTAAAAATTTAGAATATTTTGGTTAACAATCTTGGAGGGGGTTATGCCAACAATTTTATAATAGTGGTAGGCCTCTTCATCAGCTTCCTCAGTGAATCGAGGATCGATAGCAAGTCTAGAAGAGCTACCTAACACTGCTTATGGCTTTCTGCCACCAGCCATTACAAGAATAAGAGTATAAGAGGGAAGTAAGGGTTTCGAGGAGTTAAAAGGTGTAAAGATAATGAAGAATTAGCTGCTGTTTATATAAGAATTGACAGATCGTACAGTATGATCGTGAGATCATAATTCTTAATTTAAAAAAAATTAATTACTATTTAAAAAAAAATAAGATACCATTATTTTAGTCATAACCATACTTATTAACTCACAAATAACACACAAATAATATTTTTCATAATTTTTAAATCGAAATAATAAACATAAAGATATCACATCAATAACAAAGATAAAATTAAACATCAACATAATTGGGTTGCCTCACATGCAGAGCTAAGTTTATAGTCTTCAGCTAGATTTGCTTAGATATTTCATTTTGATTGATTGGCATCACTACTACTCTGTAAGTGTGCCAAACTATGTTCTTTTCCTTTCTCATTTGGATTAACTTCAGTGTTAATGGGTAAGGTACCACATGGTCTACTACCAAAAGAAATTACAAGTTTTCTTGATTGATTTTCCAAACTTTTAATTGAAGTAGCTTGACTATATAATTAAGTTCCCAATTGAATCACTACCTCTTTTACATGTGTCTTACTATCTCTTAATCGAGTGTTCTGATTAAAACCTAGGGGATAAAAAGTTATAGGGTTCACTAACAGTGGTTGAGGATAATTTTAATTTACTACCAAGTTTGATTTGTTTGCATTCCACTAATTTCCATTATTATTATTATTCTAACTAAAATTAGGGTGGTTCCTCCTTCCTTGGTTATATGTATTATACTAGGGGTTTCTTGGTCTTCCAATCAAATACATTTTTTTTACTGTCTTGATTATTAGACTCAGCTACAATATTGAAATAATGCTATTCCGAATATATAGGTGATCCTGATTCAGAACTAACAATAAAATTATCTAACTTCTTAGAGATGGCTGCTACCTGAACTATCAAAATAGATAAAGCATCTAACTCATAGAAACTTGCAACTATTTTAGGATATACCCTATGAGAGGTATTGGACGGAGAAGTGCAATTCTCAAATGATAAACATAGTGGATAGAATAAAACTTTCATGGATTCCAAAAAATTGATGAAGGCTTTTAACATATATTTTTCAAAAATAAATACAACAATACAAGATGAATAATTTCTTTGACAAAATGGATAACTAAACTAATGACTCTTCACGTTCTCACTCTCTCTTTCTCTTTTTCTTTTTTTCTTTTCACACTTACATCATCCTCTCTTCCCCTCTTTTTGTAGTCACGCCCAAACACTACTCCAAGTTTCTAAAAAAATCTATTACTTTAACTCCTCTTGGAATATGAGAGAACACTCACATTAACTATTCTTAGAATATGAAAGATCATTAACATTAACTATTATCAAAATATGAAAGAACACTTTGACTTCTATAGCTTTCTTGAAGCTTCTTTTTTGAACCTTTCATGGTCTAAATTCCTCCATAGCCTTGTCAACCTCAAATGCCACAAATGATTCCATGTCACCATTTTAATAAGAAAAGTTAATGTACTTCTTAAACATAAAATAAAACATAATAAGCTATATATATACTATATAATATAATATAATATAAGATGATATAAGACTATCCTCATGTATATGATTTGAGTCATGATCACTAAGGTAACTAGGATTTGCTTCCAGCAAAACTTCCCCTTAATCCTAGCTCTTTTTTATTCAACATACCAAGTCTTTATCTCATCTTTAAGAATAAATCATGCTTTAGAGGTTTCATAAATATATAAGCAATTTGATCATTTTTTCTTACATGTTAAAGAACAATATCTTTGGATGCTACTTTCTCTCTAATGAAATGAAATTTGGTGTTAATGTGTTATGTCCTCTCATGATGCAATGGATTCTTTTCCAATTATGTTGCTGATCTATTTTCCACATAAATTCTTGTTGGTTCCCTTTCATCTATCATAGAGATATCATAAGTCTCTTGACCCATAAACTATGGAAAACATATGTAGCAATGACAATGTACTTGGCTTCAAAAATATGATGTGTCACTTTTTTTTTCTTCTTACTAAACCTTGTAAATGATGTATCACCAACAAAGTGGATGAAACTACTTGTGCTTTTTCTTTCATCAAAATCATTACTCAAATTACTACTAGCGTAGCCTCTTTAAAAAAAATCTTCATACTTCTTATAATGCAGCCTAAAATAAATAGTCCCTTTAACATACCTTTAGATTCTTTGAGCAACATTCAAATGATTTTCTATTGGAGTTTCCAAATACATGCTTACCACTCCAATTACATATAGTATATCTAGAAAAGTGCATTTTAAGTATCTAAGTCTTCCAATGAGGCTCTTGTAGTAGAATAGATCAATTCGATTTCCATCTTCATGCCTTAATAATTTTACTCTAGCATCCATAGGTGTAGATACTGGAGTGTATCCATTAATCCCATATTCCTTCAAGATTTCTTTAGCATTTGATTCTCAAGTAATAAAGAATCATTCCTATATTCTTAATGTTTGGATCCCAAAAAAGAAGGTCATATGACCACAATCAGCCATATCAAAGTCTTGCTTCATCTTTTCTTTGAAACTAGAAATCAAGTCTTCACAGTTTCCTGTGATAATCAGGTCATCATTATAAAGTCACAAAAAATATTAAATCATCACCTTGCTTCTTCAATTATATAGCATGTTTAAATGGGGATTTTTTAAATCCAATCATCTGTAGGTATCCATCAATCTTTTTATTCCATGCTATTGGAGCTTGGTTCAAGCCATAAGGAGCCTTTTCTAATTTTAGCACTTTTCCTTTGTTCTTCACATCTACAAAACCTTTTGATAGATCTATGTACACTTATTCATTAAGTTTTCCATTCATGTATGATGATTTAACATCCATTTGATGTAGATTCCAACTTCTTTGAGCCGCCAAAGAAACAAACATTCTTATAGTTTCCATTCTAGCAACAGAAAAAAAATACTTCTTCATAGTCAATACCTTCCTTTTACTTATAGCCTTTGGCTACCAATCTAACTTTGCACTTTATTACTCTTCCATTTGTCTCCCTTTAGATCTTGTAGACCCATTTGACTCCAATAGAATTATTCCCTTGGGGTAAATCAACAAACTCCCAAGTTTCATTTTTCTTGATCGATGTGATCTCTTCATGCATGGCTTGATGCCATTGTTCATCTTTTGAAGCATCTTAATATGGGAGAGGTTCACTATCTATAAACAAAAAAAAAATAATGTAAATTTTTCAATATTTGGAGTTACGTCATATATTTCATTCAAGCTCCTTGCTATTTTATGATTTTTCCTCTCTTCATTTGTGAAATTATGGAGTTATTTTGCTAGGGTTTACATCTTCTTCACTGGGTACTATCTCATTATCTTTGTTTTCATTTTTCCAATCCCATTCTTCACTTTCTTGAACTTTAACATTCTAGATATAACTTGCTTCTTCTCTTCAGGATTATATAACTTGTGGCATTTGCTTCTTTGGTCATAGCCAATGAGAATCATCTTCTTGCTTTTGTTTACTGCCTTGTTTTCCACAACTCCAATTCTTAGTACATAAGCTATGCATCCCCATACCTTGAAATTGTTGATCGATGATTTGTAACCACTTTATGCTTCTTGAGGTGTCACTCCTTCAAGTTCTTTAGTGTTGTATCTATTTGAAATGTAGCAAGAAGTCTCAACAGTTGCAGCCCAAAACACCTGTGGCATGTTTTCGCTTCTTAGTAGACATCTCAGCTTCTCCATGATACTTATATTCTTACTTTATACTTCTCCATTTTTTGGGGTGAATGAGGGTTTCTTAGTTGTCTCCTTATGCCATAGTAACTATAATATTCAGTAAACTCCTTCGATAGATACTCACAACTTGTATCACTTTCTAGACGTTGTATCTTCATACATGTTTCATTCTCCACCTTAATCTCTAAACTCTTGAAGGTACTGAATGCCTCAATTTTATTCTTTAGAAAGTATATCTATTTCTTCCTACTGATGTTGTTGATGAAGGTCATGAAGTATTTGTTGCTTCCGACTGATGTGGGATTTACAGGCCTACATAAATTAGTTTGTACTAACTATAGAACTCTTCTTACTTTCCATTTTGATTCTTTTGGATATAAAGCTCTAGTCATCTTACTTAATGTACATGATTCAACAAGTGTTGAGAAAAATTATTCCGCTGAGGAAGTCACTACACATTTACTTATCTTTCCATCTTCTTCAAGTTTTGAAAGTTCACGTTGCCAAAGTGATAATGCCACAACCAAATTTCATTTGACATAGTAGTTTTAAGGCACTTCAACCTTTATGTTTTTATATTCAACATGAACGTCTTATTCTTAGTCATTTCAACCTTGGTGAGGATTTCCTTGCTCATACTAAGAATGGTAAGAGCTCCTTCATGATGATTTCATATCCCTTCTCTACTAGTTGTCCCAAACACAATATTTTATTTGTGATGGCAGGTACAAAATAAATATTTTCAATGTATGCAACTTCACCTAGATTTATTCGGATTACTATTTTACCTCTTTGCTTCATTGGTACACATGTTGAATTCCCAAACATGACTTTATTTGTGATGCTTTCATGAAGTTCCTCAAATAATTCTTTCCTTCCCTTCGTGTTGAATTTCCATCATCTTTGGCTCTTGCTAGGAACACATTTATACTTGCTTCTTTCTTCCTTTATTTAATAAGATTAGAATCTTTAGTACTTTCATTCTTCTTGTGGTTGTAGCTAGAGTTTTTATAACTTTCACCTCTATGCTAACACTCTGTAATGGCGATACTTGTTGCAAGTATAACATTACACATTTAAATGATTTTGGTGGAATCCACATCTACCCCTTATACCTCCTCTTAATCTTCCATGTAATCCTCTTGAGAATGGTGCTCTACCTCCTTCCAAATTTGATTCATTTGATTAGGGTTGCTACCAACCTTCTGATCTACCTTGGTTACCTCTATAACTTCCTCTTCCTGGGCCTCTTCCTATAAAGTTATTGTTACCTTGGTATGACCTATTATTTTGATTTGCCTTGGCCATATTCAAGATTTCTTGAGTGGTTACTAGTTTGGTGGCTTCTTTCCTTTAATTTATCATTTGTTCATGAACTTGAAGTGAGCATTGTAGTTCATCGAAGGTCAAGGTTGTCAAGTCCTTAGACTTTTCAATTACTTCCATAACATGATCAAACTTTTGTGTCAAGCTTCTAAGTACTTTTTGTATTGTTCATACCTCAGTGGGATATTCTCCATTCATCTTTATCCCATTAGTAATTTTTTGAGTCCTTTGATAGTAGTAAAAAATGGACTCCTCCTTCATGGTGAGTTTCTCAAAATTAGCCCTAAAAATCTGTAGCTTCATTTTCTTCCCCTTCTCATCTCCTCGGTATGAATCTTGGAGAATTTCCTATACTCTCATTACCTTTATTATAGTAGACACATTGTCAAAATCATTATCCTTAAGTTTTAAATATATCATCCGTAAAGCATTTTGATATAATTTTTTTCTATTTCTTAGTTTGGTCCTCCTTTTAAAGGTTAGAGTATCTTCATCTTCTATGATCAACTCTTGCAGACCTTGTTCAACAACATCCCAACAATCCTTTATTTCTAGGATGGTCTTCATCTCAATTCTCCATCTTTGGAAAGTGTCTTTTTTGAATTTTGGTGCAACAAAGTGTATGATTGGCACCCTCTCTATCTTTTTTACTGAATGGTATAATGCGAATTTGTTGGAGGGGGAAGAACAATTCTTAGATGATAAACACAATGGATAGAATAAAAGTTTTATGGGTGCATTGAGGTGCATTAACCTCATTTTTTCATTAGATTGACAAAACTCAAATTCAATCAATCAAATCAAAATCAATATTTAAATAAAAAATTCCAAAACAAAATTCATGGTTAAAGGCACAATGTCTTGTGACCCTTTTTGGGTGATTTTTCAATCACTTCAAAATACAATCATATAACCACCAATTCATGATCTATCAATTACATATTTATTAGTTAAGTCCCTTGGGTCAACCTTCCAAATTTGAGGCTAATATGAGACCTCTAACCCCAAAAACTCAATTGAAATCCAAAGGCTATTAAGCCTTTAAATATTTATAGTCTATGCCACTGGACATAGCATCTTGTGAAATTTGACCTTGGGCCATTCCCCTAAAACCTTTGAACATGTCCATATTCTTCATTATGATATGCCCAACCAAAGACTAAACTTTGGTGGACTCGGGTTACCCAGAGTGGACTAGGGTCCCGAATTATTAAAGCACCCTTTAAGGTCAAATTTGAAGTTTTCTCTAAACTTCAACATTGCTCTTTCAAACCAACAGATAGAACCTCCTTTAATGCATCCTAGACATTTAGAAGAGCATTAAACTAAAACCCAAGCTTTGGTTTGACCTGGTTGACCAAGTCAATTATGGTTGACCAAGTCAATTATGGTTGACCAAAGTGTCCCTTAAAGATTTAAACATGCATTTCAATTCAATGACTTTGCCTTTGCTAGAGATCACTTCCATTGTTCTCTAATCATCAAACCAAACTTATTGAACCCAAACCTACACTATGGGTTAAGTTGGTTGACCAAATCATCCCTTAACCAACACCCATGCTAAATCAAATGTCATAGGTATTGCCAAGCTAATCAAAACCCTTGGACTAGCACTTTAGGTCCCTAAGACTCATACTTTTGGTGGTACAACCCTTGGGTCCACTTGGGTTAGCCATATGGCTTGATCCAAGTGCCTAAAGAGTGATTTTCTTCGGATAGAACCCAACTTAATCCAAATCAGATCAAACTAATACTTACATTGGGTCCTACATGACTAATTACACTTACCCCAGCTGACCTACCCCTTGGGTGCACCTACGGTAGGAGTTTGGCTAGCACAAAGTGCCCAAAATCACTATAGGCTGAGCAAACTTCCATTCAATATTCCATCATGCTATAATGGAACCTGCATTGTATATCCCTAGGTCCCTTGCATCTTCCCTAGTCAGCCTAGCCCCTAGTTTGACTAGGGTTTGACCCAAATGGACACAAAACTGTCATGATTATGCTCAATCTAAACCATATTGAGGAATTGAGCCACTCCATGGCCAATTGAACATATATTTTGGTTCAACATCATCACATGCCTTTTCTATAAATAACCCAGCATCTTGCTTGACTAGGGTGGCACCCAAACTGACCCAAAATGTCTAGGTTTGGGTCAGCCCAAGCCATGCCCAATTGAGGTCACCTTCGATCTCATCAGATCTCTAGACACCTTTCCGCCTCAACTTAACCTAGGTGGCGGCCGGTAGTGACCAGGGTAGGTGAAATTGATCACTCATGGTCAAAAAACTTTCACGATTATGGTTAATCTAAACTCAAAAACCTGAATGCTTTGAGGGATTCATTGAAAAGAGAAGTTTTGGAGTTGCAATTGGAGGAGGCTGAAGGGAATTTTTCTGAGGAGAAATTGGCTTTATTGAGAGCAAAAGATTAATGAACTTAATATAACTCTTCCTCAGCTTAACACTTGGTGGAAACAAAGGGAAAAAGTAAAATGGATGGAAGAGGGAGATTCTAATACTAAAATTTTTCATTCTTTTATTAATGCTATGAGGAATGTGAATTGGATTAAAAAAATCAAAGAAAACAATGGAGCCTTGATAGAAGAACAAGATGCAATTGATGGTATTCTCATGGATTTCTTCAGATACAAGTGGAGGGAGAGGATGTGTGTGCTTAAGGGATGGCCGAACTCGGTACATGTACTTGGAGATGATGACAAAGTAAGCTTGGATAATGGTTTTTCTAGAGAAGAGCTTCAGGTGGTGGTTGATAACCTGGGTAGCAATATTTCACCAGGGTTGGATGGAATTACTTTCTATTTTATCAAAAATTATTGGAAGATTTTTCATGAAGATGTGTGGAAGGCTATTAATCAATTTTTTTTTTGATGGGGAAAATGTCTCCTACATAGAAAGAAACCTTAATTGTTCTCATTCCTAAGGTAAATAATTTGATTGTTCCTTCTAATTATCGCTCCACTAGTCTTTGCTTGTCTATTTACAAATTGGTGGCTAAGATGTTGTTAAATAGATTTGGTGGGTGTTGTATATAAAATTATTTCAGATTAACAAGCAGCTTTTATTAAGGGATGGTCATTATCAGATCATGTTTTACTGGCTCATGAATTATTTAGTAAATTTAGATACTCCAATGCCAAGAAGGGTCATGTGGCTTTAAAAATTGATATGGAGCAAGTTTATGATAGTATAGGGTGGCCAGCGTTGAGGCAAGTGCTCAAGTATTTCAATTTCCCTTTTAAATTTTCAGAACTTTTATTGGAGTGTGTTATTGAACCAAGATTCTCCATATTGATCAATGGGAAGAATTCTGATTGGATTAAGGCAAGGAGTGGGTTTAGATAAGGGTGTCCTTTGTCTCCTTATCTCTTTATAATTTTTTCATAGATTTTATCTAATGCTTTTATTCAAAATGGTGGTAACATTGGAATCAATATTGCTGCAAGTGCTCCCAAAATCCCTCATTTACTTTATATAGATGATATTCTCATGTTTTCTAAAGCTAACATCAAGAGTATGAAGAGGGTGAAAAGTATTTTGTATAAATATTGTAGGTGGTCAGGACAAAAGGTTAATGTGGATAAATCAGTTATTATGTTTGGAAAAGCTGTCAAAATAAAGAGATGGAAATAAATTTCTGGATTGCTGAATCTTAGAACTGTGAATGAAATGTGCTATCTTGGAGTGAAGATTTTGTTAAAAAGACTTGTTTCCTCAAATTTTCATAAGTTGATTGATGTAGCTTTGAATAAGTTGAATATGTGGGGGAAGAAATTTATTTCTTTGGAAGGAAGGATGATCCTTGTGAAATCTTCTTTCTTGTCTCTTCAGGTTTTTTGCAACACATTCTTTAGTGCCTTTGGGAATTTTGAAAGAGTTTGATAAGATGTGTAGATGTTTTATATGGAAGAAACCAGATGGTAATCAAGGTATGCATTATGCAGCTTGGAATGTGATATGTAAACCAAAAGATAAGGGTGGTCGTGGTCTGTAATCTACGATTTCTAAAGTGGGACCACTTCGTGTTAAATTTGCTTGAAATTTCATACTTTACTTGAGTTCTTTACTGAATTGCAATTTGATTGCAAATTATGGCACATATATTTGGCATGCTATATTGAAGAAGGGAAGCTCGACTACTTGGAAGATAATGCTTAATGGTGTTTCTTGTCTTTGTCTATTTTGTGAGATAGAAAGTCTCAACAGGCTATTCTATAACTCAGGATGCATGGATTCATGATAGAAGTATCTCTAAGTGGACTAAGTTTGTAGCTGATCTAGAAGATATAGGCTACAACCTTAATACTTTTATCTCAAATGGGTCTTGGAAGGTTCCTCTACTTGAAAATTATTTTGGAAAGTAGTTGATCGAGCTGATTATGCAAGTTCCTATCATCATAATGTTGGTATGGATCAAGTGGGGCTGGAAGTGAATAATACGGGAAAGATCATTACTGCATTATCGCAGGAGGTGTCACTGGAGTTGGTATATGATATTGACTACTCGAGCTGGATGAAGAAGCTACATCTGAGACCTCATGCAGAGTTGTTCTGGTGGCATCTTTATAATGATGCTCTTCCTTCGAATGCATTTTTGATGTATAAAAGGTTGTTACAGCATTCTGGGTGTCTGAGAGGCTATAATGTGGTGGAAGATATAAGCCATATAGCTGCAGGTTGTGTTAAACTGAGGCAAGTGATAACAGTGCTAAATAAATGGGGATATCAAGTTCCAATGTTCTCTGACTTTGTAAGTTGTATAGAAAAATTGAAAAAATTAGCAGTTACTAATTCTTTCATTGCAAATATATATTGCACATCTATTTTTTTGTCTTGGAAAAGTAGAAATAAATTGGTTCATGGTGATAAGGAGGACATCATGGTGGTTATTGCTGTGAATACTATTTCATTGGCCTCTGCATCAGCGGATATGAACATCTATTCAGATAATTAGGGTGTTAACCAGTGTAAGTTGAATTTTTTTTGGCACCCGTCCACCCAAATGGATTAAGGTGAATATTGATGCTTCTCTATTAAAAACAAACAAGGCTGGTATTGGTGGAGTGTTCAGAGATCATAAAGGTAGATTCTTGCTTTCTTTTGGTTACAAATGTCTGCATTTGGATGTTTCCCAATTGGAATTAATGGCGGTCCAAACTTTGAAGAATGTTGTTCAAAGATGGATGATGGAAGCTAAGGGAATCATTATTGAAGGAGATAATGTAAATATCATTAGAATGCTTCAAAATTCATTAAAGAAATTGAAGGCTAATAAGTTGGTGGAGGAAGATCTTTCTTTTTGTAAAGAATTCAATCAAGTTTCATTTAACTTATCTATTAGGAGTTGTAATAAATTAGCCAATCTGTGTGCTAGTTATGATTTATTTAGCAATTTTATTTGAGATGACCTTAGTTGTATGAACATTCCTCCTTCTTTCTTGTTGGTGTTAAAGGAGGAACATGATGTTTTAGATTTGCTTTAACTAGTTTGTAATAAGCTTTTTATTTTAATGTATTTTGGCTTTTCTGTCAAAAAAAAAAAAAAAAACTAGTTTTTAGTTTGAGCTCACATCCTCTGAGTTAAGGCTCTATCTGAATGTCCCCTCCAATTTGAAATCATCTAGAGACCCCAGGAGATCATCTAAGCCATCCAAAAGCCATGGCTGAGGTCTGAATAGGCCACCCTTATCTAGAGCACCTGATTATATTCTAGCTTTTAAAACTCTCTCTAGAGCCCTTTAAGAAATCCCCTTGCTTCCTAAGCTTTCTAGCCCTCTCTAGAGTGAGATCGAGTGAAATCCAATGAAGTCTCTCCATTATCTACTTGAAGTCCTACCTCTAGTGTTCCTACAACCATGACCTCTAAAGGAGATGCCATCACCATCATCTCCTAAAGCTGCCTGATATAAGTAGTTAGTATTCAAAGCATTACTTGAGGTATAATACAAAACCTGAGATCCCTATCATGGTAGTCCAATCAAGTGTGAAGAAAACTTCCAAACCAATGAATTTCCACCTTTGGATTAGTAGTTTCCAACCCTTTGATCCTCCCTGTGAAGTTTGATGGAAGTTAGCCAGCGGGATCTCTCAAATCATGCTGGAGAAGTCTCATGGCTTGAAATGCTTATAGGAGTAGGAGGAAAAATCCTAACCATTGATCATGATTAAGAACATAGATTACCACCAGCAGTCCTTGAGGTGGTTTAATCATTGTCGTCTGATCATTTATTTGATTGTTAATCAACTAATCATTAATTAGTTAACAAAGATTAAATCATTTATACAACTATATTAATCAAGTTTTTAAGATTGGTTACCTCGAGCTACGGGGCTATGTATCATAAGGAGGTCTAGCTCCTCAAGCCCGTTATGAAAACACCATAAATCAGTTGATGTAAAGCAAAAAAATATTAATTTAATAAGTCAAATTGATAACCAATTAAATTAAAAATCAACAACCCTTAATTTCAATAATTAAAATTAATTAAATAATATTGGCTACTACTGGATAACCTGGGCCAACGAGGCTATTAACTTAGCCCGAAGGAGGCTGAAATAAACCTCATGTCCCTGGTGTAAACAAAGATAGTAATCACTAAAAATTTAAATTTATCCTAAAATGAACATTAAAATACAAATACTTAATTTCAAATTAAAATTCCCTTTGACTCACAATAAATAAATTAAAACACTTGAAATCTTCAACAACTACCCAATATATGACACATCTAAGACACACAACCGTATGCACATACTTTAGATGGTTTGTTAGTATGACCACTTCTAGTTTTAGGCTAGGTTGGTGTTCTTACTTTTTTGATGCTTATGTGCTAGGATTTTTTATGGATTTCATTATAAGCTGGTTTTAGTGAATTGATTCATGTGATACCTATTGATATGCTAATTTTTATTATGTTATCTATGGATTCATTTGATGGGTGCTAGACTTTTCTCAGGTTTGGAACAATCTAGATGCTAGCTGGATTTTCTTCCAGTGGCCATGCTCATGTAGGGCTATAACACAAGGGGGCTAAATTAAAATTTAATTAATTAATTTTTTGTAGGTGCTAAAATTTGCTAAACCCTTGTAAAAATAAAAGAGCATGGCCAAGTGATTTTGATTGGCTTAAATGTGAGAAAATAAAATTATATAACAGCTTGGGATGATTTTGATGATTTTGATTATAACTGCTTAGGATAACATGCAGGTTATCTAGAGTCTTTTAAATTTTTGATATGTATTTTAAACAATTGAGTTATGAAAGTTAATTTTAAATAGGAGATTACCCATCCAATTTGAAGTCCAAAGAAAAGAGAAAGATCCCTTAGAGGGAGTTCCTTTCATTTGGAGTTCAAATTAGAATGATTTGAAAATCCAAAGAAGAAAGAAACACCCCTTTGGGGAGTTCTTTCCATTTGGATACTTGGACCCAACAAATCCAAGGAGCTTACAGAAGGGTGGAAAGAAGAAAAAAAGACTTCAAAAATATCACATTTTAAAATTACTTGCATCATTCCTAGGACTCAAATCTGGGTTATTGTCAGTGGTACCTAGCCAGTTTTAATTTTTGCAGACCTGGGTTGTAATTAAGTGGCATTTTCCACATGAAATTATACATTTAATTGGTATATTTTGATTATAAGATTTGATTGTTTTGTTTACTTCTACGCATTAGGAGTTTCATATCTTTATAGGTTTCTTACTCTTACATGCGACTTTTATTTTTGCGTAGATGTGATTAGGCTCCTTAAAGACCAAAATTGTTTTACTCACAACTAAAAAAAAAAAATTATGTCAACATAGAAAGATAAATAACTTTAAGAAGTAAGCTCGGGCACGCCAAGGGTCTCATGCATGTATATTAAACCTTATCTTCCTTTTTAAAAACCTCCCCACCTATGGGTTATGGTAAACCACTTGGCCTATTAGGGTGTAGCTCTATCTATGAGATGTTGTGCAATCTCTAGGGAAAAATCAATTTTCTAAGCCGAAATTTTATACTACTTCAAATTATTTATGCATACAAGGTTAATCAGTATGCATTATATTAGAAATAAATTAAAGAATAAAACATTTTATTTACATTCGAGCATAATCACCATACAAAAGTAAAAATGCTATGTAGGACCTCGTTAGATATCAGACATAACTCCTCAAAACTTAAATAATAACCCTACCCATCTTTTATAAAGATCGGACAAATAGTTTTAAAGTGTTACATCGTTAGCTGACTCCCCAATCCATGCCATAATAAGTTTGGATTTGCATATCATTAGCTAGGTTTGGGTTTCCATGGTTTGGTGTCCAAAATAAATTTAAGATTTGGGGTAGACCCAAAATCATGTCCCCATTTTCAGGAATATAATCCGAACATTCTAATAAAATGATTACTTGAATTACAATTTTTTCTAAACCAAAATATAAAGCTAAACACATAGGATAGATAGGGGTGTTTATGAATTATTTCAAAATCTAAAGACACCTCCTACCATTCCTCCATTGGCCACCAAAAATAAGTGTTCAAAATTTGGTCCAATCTCTATTGAAATTCCAATCTCACTCCTTTCGTATCGCTCCTTGAAATCTCAAAAAAAATCCTACTAATATTTAATTGAGAGTATTCATAGGAAACTCAAAATTTTTATGATGTAATTAACTACGAAGGCTTACCTTGGTAGAAGATATAAAGACCCAAGATCAATTTAAAAATTAGTTAATTCAATTTGGAAAAATCAAAATCAAATATGATAATTATCATCATATTCAAATGATTGATAATAAATGATATCTTCTTTCCTTGGGAAGATATATTATTTATTATCATAACTTTGAATATGAAATTAATGATATTACATCTAAAATGTCATAGCTAAATACTTGATTGAATATCATTTTGACACTTTGGGGTCATATATAGTTTCTACTTAAATTTGACCATGATATTTAGGATGAAGCTTATAGTTTTGTTATCTGAACCCATTAAATATTGATATTTTCTCCTCATGAGTTCATATATCATTCATAATGATGTGCTCGACTTCAAAATTAAATTCTAAAAATTAAAATTTTCAAAAAAAATTCAATTTGAGTTGATTTGCATCTTTCCAAAGAAAAAACAAAAGTGGTGACTCCACTAAGGAGTAATCTCTCTTTCCATCTTTATTATGGTAAAAATTATATTGCATAGATAGTTTTAACTACCCTAGTTTCGTTAGACCTTCCACCCATTTCTTCCTTAGGTGAGTGTGGCCAACATAAAATAATAAAGAGAAAGGTGAGTGAGAAAACCTCTGAGAAAATTTAGGCCTTGATTTCTCACCCCAAGCTAATTAATGGAATGAGAGAGTCAAGCCCAATTCTTGACATTTTAATGTTAATTTTGATTTATATTGGGTGAGAACCTAACATGTTGAGTTTCAAGATTTGAAGAAAATCCATTAAATTCAAAACTCACCTTTCAAAAAATGAATGATATAAACTTGGATATAATTGTCATGTGTCATGCTGTAATATCTGAAAGTTTGTTATGGATGTTAAGCTCTTATGAACTAGTTCGAGGCTCACCAAGAGGGGGGGGGGGGGGGTGAATTGGTAGTTTTAAAAATTCATGAGAAAAAATAAATTTCAAAATCTTTTTGAATGTTTTAAAATAATTATAATTTCGTGATGATGTGTAGATGTTTAATAAAACAAAAATAATAACTATAATCACACGATCATCAACACATAAGTAAAGTGTAGAAAATAATCAGAAAGAATACACCAGATTTTATAGTGGTTCGGTCAACTTGACCTTCATCCACTCCCCGGAGCCTCCCCTCCAGGTATTGCACTAAAACAAAGTGACTCTCCTTCTGCTCCCATAGCAAGGTGGAGAAGCCTTTACAAAACTCCTTTTCACCAACCCAGTGATGTAGAGAACCCATAATCCTTTTGGTTCCTCTTGAAGTAGGCAAAGAACCTTACCTCATTTCACTTCCTCCTGAAGTAGGCAGAGAACCTTGATCTTCTTGCAGACAATCCTTCCTTCAGAGCACCAAGGGACAAGGGTAGACGACTGGAGCTGACGACTCGAATCCTTGCTTGGAGTAACCTTTGTGAAAACCTCATAAACTCCCCCTCACAAGATTCTCTCTCTCTCTCCCAAGCTCACCCTCTCTCTCTCTCTCTCTCTCTCAAAGCTCTCTCAGGTGAGGACAGCGGCGAAAGATCTCAATAGTGTAAAAGAATGAGACCTTAAATAGAAGGGCTCAAAAATTGTCTGAAATTTCAATTTGTTGTCGAAGATCATCCAGAATGATCTTTCGATCATCCTGTACGATTAGTATAAAAGCATACATATCAGCCTGGATGATCTAGTTCTTTTGGATAATTAGAAGACATGGTTTGTTATGATCGTCCGGGATGATTTTGCGATCATCCAGGATGATTAGTTCAAAATTGGAATATCATCTAGAAGATAGTTTGAGTCATCCAGAAGAAAAGCCTGGATGATCAATAGAGAATGACTTTATCATCTAGGATGATATACATATCGTCCTGTATGATTAGTTCAAAATTGCACAAAATCATCCAGCACACAGTTCGGGCCGTACAAGAAAACCATGCTAGACGTTTTCAAAATAACTTGATCATCCATAATGATATTTCTATTATCCCGTATGATTAGTTCAAAAATAGGAATATCATCTAACAGACAGTTTGGGTCATCCAGGTGAAATGCACTGGACAGTCAGGATTTCTAATTGATCATCCAGGATGATCATTCGATCGTCCAGGATAATATGATTGAATCAATCAAATCTTAATTACTATTCTTAATCACCTAACTAATTTAGGCATGATTGTAATAAATAATCTAGGATGATACACGTATCATCCAGGATGATCATACCAAAATACCAAAAAATAAAAACTTGCCTAACCATGATAGGTGTATCGTCCAGGACAATCTGCTTAGTCAGACCAACTTAACATGGCTATCCTAATTAGGATTTTTTTTCAATGGATCATCTAGGATGATAAGAATAAAATTTGAACAGAAACTCTAACTCACTAAAACTCTCCCCCTGAGTGTGTGTGTGCAAGGTTACTTAGCTTGGGGATCCATTATGAAAGTTTGATGTGCGCTAAGAGGGGGGGGGGGGGGGGTGAATTGGTATTTTAAAATTAAAACCAATAAAAGTTCTAGTCTTTTTATGGATTTTTCTTTTTCCTTTTTTTATTTTTTAATTTGAAGATTTAACTAATCAAATGCGGAAGCTAAAGATATATTCACAATTATGATAGTGGTGAAAATACTTTAAATGTCGCAATAAATAATTAAAAACAAATTTTTCACTAAGCAGTTTGCACAGTAGATAAATGCATGAAAAATTAAAGTGTAAAAAATACAGAAAAAGCACACCAGAAATTTTTATAGTGGTTCGGTCTCTTGACCTACGTCTACTCCCTGGAGTCCTCCACTCTGAGTATTGCACTACTAAAAGTTGACTCTCCTTCTACTCCCACAGCAAGATAGAGAAGCCTTTACAAAAGTCACTTTTACCTTCCTCAGTGTGGAAGAGTACCAGATGCTACTTCACCCTCCTGATTATGGTAGCAGACCTTCTCCTTTTTCTCCCTCCTAGAGAAGGCAGAGTACCTCGAGGATGTTGACTTTGAAGCCTCTCTCCCTAGAGAACCTTCATAAGACTCACCAAGGCCACAGGAGGAGCAAGCGTACAGCTAGCTCGGAGAAACCATGTGATCCCCTCACACTCCTTCTCCCTCACGCTCAAGCTCACCTTCTCCTTCCTCTCAAAAACCCTAGATCTCTTCAAAATCTCCCTTCAAGAGTTCCTTCCTCTGTCAACCACGACCTCAACAACATCTAATTGAATAAGAAAGACTCCTTTTTAAATTAGGCTTCAAAAAAGCCTAATAATTCCAATTTAGTGATTCTGTTCGTACAGTACGATCCAAAATCATACTGTACGATCAGTTTAAAAGCCATTCCATCTAGTGAAAATGCAAAAAAATAGTTCACAAATTTTACGAACATCGTATAGTATGATCCAGAGATAGTACTGGACGATCAGTTTTTTTTCAACTGTTCATACGAGACGTTCTATGGGATGAACAAAATTTATCTCTGTATATCATCCCACATTGTATCATTCATACAATACGATTAGTTTATTTCAAATCATCATCCTGTATGATATAAATATCGTCCGGGATGATCAATACAAAAAATCATAGTTTTGTCTGGTATGATATATGGGATGACCCAAAATCGTCTCTATTCATCATACAATACGATGGACATCGTACAGTATAATCAAGTGTAATTAAGAAACCATGATTTAATTGCCTTATTACGGGGGATAATTTTGGCAAGATTTCAAATATTCATGCAGTATAATATTAATCATACAATACGATTAGTTCAAAAAATGAAATTTAAAATCTCACCTAAACTGCCCTAGCAACTAGGGTTTTTAGGTTAAAATAAATCATACAGTATGATAAAAAATGTACAGTATGATTAGTATACAAAACTAATCATACAGAATTAGCTGTTAAGCCTGAGTTTAAATGACAGATTGTATAATACGATTAAAAATCATACAATATGATTTTGTTAAAAACATTTTGCATCAAGTTAAAAAAATTTAGCTCTTCCCCTTTGTGTGTGTGCATGGTCACCCCTTTTGCATACATACTTTTGTGACAGACTCAACAAATAAAAAATTAAAGAAAATAAAAATACAAATTTATGCACATCCTAGTCTACCCAGTCTTGAGTCTCCAGCAGTCTTAAGAGGTATGTATCTTACCTGAAATATTAGTGCTCACAGACAAAAAATAAATATTTATATTTCTAGGGATGAACATATTAATTCAGTCAATATTATTTGTCATCATTAAAATCAAGTGTTAGGGATGTCAGATTGCAATAATCTCCCCCTTTTCGATGATGTCAAATAATGTTATCTGATAGGCAAGATAAATGTTATTTCTTTCTTAGCTCTCCCTCACTAGATGATGAATTTTAAAAGATGAGAGGATTTTCGATTTTTTTTTAATTTTATAATTTAATCAGAAACAGAACATAATGAGATTAATAGAAAATATGATAAAAACAATAATAATTATCATTAAACTTAAGAGCATAACATAAAACATATAACATTGAACTTAAGAACATCATTACATCACAGAACTTCTTCCCCTTTTGACAACAGTAAAAAGGGAAGAACACTCTACACAAGTAAAGGTAAAATAACCAGTACAAGGACAAACAGTACAATAGAAAGAATGACAAAACACAATCAGGTTAAATCATTTAATAGTCGGGATCCTGATCAGGTGGTGGTTGTGGTGGAGGTGGCTGAAAGTGCTGATGGATGGACGTGAACTGTTGATCTATCGAGGCGAATCTTTTGCCAAACCATAGCATATCATCTTCATGCTAACAATGTTATTGGTCAATGTGGTAATCCAGTCGAGTTTCCAGTCAATCAAGCCACTGAATAATATCATCCTGAGGGTAGGCAGGCCCAAGTGGTGGTATGGTTGGTGGTGGAGGTCCTTCCGTAGGAGCAACTTCCTCTTTTTCATCAAAATTAGGATCAGTGTACGCGTGCCCCCAATGGAAAAGAATATGGAAGGAGACATCCGTGTAAATGATAGGATGATTATCCGGAGGAATAGGATAGTGGAGTTGATATTTGGCATCGAGGATGTATCCTATGATATGTCCTAAGGCAATATTTTGTTTTCTTCAGGCACTAGGATATCGAATAGCAGACAAATTATGAATGTAGTCTAAGATCATTTGAACTTCATCAATTTGGGTAGCTGACATGATTAAGTAAGTGACTACAGATAGAAGTGGGGTAATGTATATGTGATCTTTAGCTTTTGGTATAATGGATGTTTGAAGAACGTGCTGGATAACGCGAACATTCTGAGTGAGACTTTGGACAAGTGGTAGGTGTTAATTTATGGGCACATTTCTAAGTATCATATTAATAGAGGTCAAATCATAATCATTAATGAGTAGAGATTGGGGATGAGGTCCTTCGGTGGAGAGTCCAATGTGTTCAACTATGTCGGCTTTAATGATAATGACATTTTGTTTGCATACTAAGGAAGTCAAGGTTGTGCATTTTAAGTCTATCTTAAAATTTGCTAAAAACTCATAGAGGAGTTCAGAGTAAAATGAAAAAGCCAAGGTAAGAAGAAATTGGAGAGTGGTGGAGGCAAAAAGATTTGTAACCTTAAATTTTAAAGCGGCTTGGTTAAGAATGCATGAAGGAGTGATCTTGGCCTCTTTAAACTTGTTGTAGGCTTTTTCATCAGCGACGGAGAGAAAATGATCGTCAAATCATCGAGAGGAGGAGGAGCTCCCCTCGATCAGTCTACCTCATTTTCTTCCACCAGCCATAGGATAGAAATCTTGAAGGGATCAGGGATGTGGAGGAGTTATGAGAGAATTGAGCCAAAAATCCCTTTAATTTATAGACTTTTTGGCTGATCATACAGTACGATATAAGATCATACAGCATGATGATATGATTTAATTCATCTGGATAACTTATCAGAAAAAGTGGTCAAATTATACAATACGATTACGATCGTATTGGACGATCCAGAAAGAGAGGTCGTTCATCCCGAGGAGTTGTTTGAACGACCTTTGACAAAAAAAATCGTACAGTATGAACAGGTGTTCATAAAATACAAATAGCAATAATGATCATACTGACCGAGTTTAAATTTATCCCAATCTAGTTTGACTCGTGGATCATACATTATGAGCGGTGGTTTGTACAGTATGATGTTCAATAATATGAATCGTACAGTACAATGGAGATTTATACAGTACGATGTATGCACCAGCAGGCATATCAGGACCGTTGATGAAATTAAAGGCTATGATTCGTGTATTAGAATGAATCATACAGTACGATATTAAATCATACAGTATGATAGGTAAAGAAACATAAAGTTTTTGTGTCACAAAGATGAGTGAGAAGATCAGGAATCCTTTTTTTTATTATAAAAACAACACACAAAGAAGCATAAACACATAATTTTTTTTAATTAAGCATAAATTTCTATGACACCCAATTTTATTTTTAGGATGCTAAATGTGTCATAAGTTAATGGTTTTGTGAATATGTCAGCCAGTTGATCTCCAGTAGCAATATGGTGCAGTTCAATATCGCCCTTGGCTACGTAATCTCTAATGAAATGATGCATAATGTCTATATGTTTTGTTTGTGAGTGCTGAATTAGATTTTTAAATATGCCAATTGCACTAGTGTTGTCGCATATTATTGGGATGGTTTCTACAGGTAGTCCAAGATCTAAAAGCTGTTGTTTTAACCATAAACCTTGAGCAACACAGCTTCCTATTGCTATATATTTCGCTTCAGCCATTGAAAGGGCTACCTAGTTTTATTTTCTGCTGGACCATGAAACTAAGGATTGTCCTATAAATTGATAGGTACCAGAGGTACTTTTTTTATCTACCCTACATCTTGCCTAATTAGAATCTGAATATCCTAAGATTTCAAATGTAGCATTGTGTCTAGGATACCAAATTCCTAATTTTGGGGTCCCTATTAAATATCTAAGGATTCTCTTGACTGCAGTGATGTGGGATTCTTTTGGGTCAGCTTGAAATTGAGCGCAGAGACATACACTAAATATTATATCTGGTCTGCTGGTTGTTAAGTAAAGAAGTGATCTAATTATTTCCCTATACTTCTTTTGGTCTACTGACTTTCCATATGGACCTTTATCTAATTGAATGTTAGAACTCATGGGAGTATTCATGGCCTTAGCATTATCCATTTCATACATTTTTAGAATATCCTTGATGTACTTAGATTAGCTAAGGAATGTTCCATCTTTCATCTGCTTTACACTAAAACAAAGGAAGTAGTTAAGTTCCCCCATCATGCTCATTTTGAACTCGTCACTCATTGTTTTTGAGAATTCATCACATAAGGTTTTCTCTGAAGATCCAACAAGATATCATCTACATAAATCTGAACAATGAGTATATCATCTCCTACCATTTTTAATAAAAGGGTGGTGTCCACACTACCCTTAACAAAGCCAATATCTACTAGGAATATACTAAGTCTTTCATACCAGGCTCTAGGTGCTTGCTTTAACACGTATAATGCCTTTTCAATTTAAACACATGATTTAGAAATTATGAGTTTTCAAAATTGGGGGGTTGCTCAACATAAACATCTACTTTGATTACCCCGTTTAGAAAGTACTCTTAACATTCATTTGATATAATTTAAACCCCTTGAAACAAGCAAAGGCTAAGAGTACCCTTATAGATTCTAGTCTGGCTACTAGGGTAAAAGTTTCCTCAAAATGTATTCCCTCAATTAGGTTATACTCCTTTGCTACTAATCTGGCCTTATTTCTCACTATTATTCCAGAGTCATTCATCTTATTTTTAAAGACCCATTTCGTTCCAACCACACTTTATTTCTTAGGTCTCTTGACTAATTCCCTCACATCATTCCTAACAAATTGGTTTAGCTCTTCTTGCATTGCTAGGATCAAAAATTTATCTTCCAAGGCTTGATCTATATTGGTGGGTTCAATCATCAAAATAAATGCAGAATGGCTAATTTTCTTCCTAAGTCCATGCCTAGTTTTTACACCTTCTGATGGGTCTCCTAGGATCAATTCTCTAGGATGACTAGATGAATATTTCTAGGGTGC